>JBBBDQ010001639.1:1132500-1505000 GCA_037127315.1 Ascarosepion bandense
TATATATGTATATATATTAAAAACTATTTGTTCAAAATATCTGGCATGAGGACTTATCATTATTTACATTATTTCCATTCGCAACATTGTCCTCATATTTGCTGCTGTTATTACAACGTTTCCGTGGTTGTAGCATGCCGCCTTCATTTCAGGTGTTTGTCGATCTGCCATCATCTAAAATATACCTGAAGCTTCGTATTAAACCCAAAACATTTACATTACAAATAAATATTTAAACATGGCGATATCTTTTGTTTGATTATCTGGTCAGAGTATCGTTCCAATAAATTATCTACCACATTAATTATGACAAATAAAAAAGTAACACAATTAATATTATTGGAATAACCAACTAAAATATACCTGAATATTCATATTAAACCCATAACTTTTGAATCCTTCCTGCATATATATAAGTGAACCATCCGTCCGTGCATGGAGTACTGCTGCCATTTATGGTCAGGTGCCCCTGCCGTTCTCCTCAGTGTTCTTGACAAGCTTCAAAGGAGAGTTTGTAATGTGATAGGTACTGATCTGGCGACTGGACTGCAGCCACTTCCCCATCGTCGAAATGTGGCCTCCCTCTGTGCAACCAGTCTGGCAACTGGGTCCCACCCATTCACAGTCAGGTTAGCCAAATGCAGACGACAATTCTACTCCTGCAGCTTCCTCTCTCGCACTTCACGCCTGTGGAACTCGCTCCCGTATTCTTGCTTTCCTGACGGCTACAACCTCCAGAAATTTAAATGCAATGTCAATACTCATCTACTAACCACTGAGCTCTAGCTCTCTCCCCTCCCCTGTATAACCTTCCCTTTCTCTCCACCTATGTATCTGTCATCGCACCTGCTTTCTCAGCCTTCTGCTGTTCCTTTCTAACTAGTTTGTACTCCTCACTCTTTTCTAATTAATCTTTTAACATTTATGTTATCCCCTGCACATCAGTGGCGTTTCCGCCTTGCTGGGGTTAAATGATTAAAAAAAAATTTGGAAATAAACATGGCGATATTTTTCTGTTTGGTTATCTGGTTAGAGTATCGTTCCAATAAATTATTTACCCCATTATTTATGACAAATAAAAGAGCAAATTATTGGAATAATCAGGGACACACGTTCTAAAACAAGTGAGGTATTAAGAGTAATCAAAAACGAATTTAATGCCTTATTAAGAGACGCCTGTACGTCCCAGCGAGTAAATAAATCGCAAAATTACATCTGTTGTGAATTCTTGTTTAGAAAAGCTCACAATATAATAATAACACAAAACAGATATAAGAGGAAGAATGTAAGTATATTGAACAGAAGATATACAACCTGTACACGGTTAGTAGGTTCAGGAATACTTGTTAGTAGGAGTCAAATATATACAAAGACGTAAGTCTGGGTAATAAGTCTATATTCTTACTGACCGACGAGCGGCGGTTCAACTGCTCTGACAAGCACTGCAACTCTAACAACAACAACAACAACAATTCTCTAACACACTACAGATACACTTGTTCTCTTTAGGCAGGATAATATTACACCTTGAACAAATTCATTGTAAGTGTAAAAAGGGGCGATGCCCAAGAACACCACATGAGGAACTTGAGAAGCACCAACATATAAATTTGATGCACAGGTAAATGAAGGAGAAAATAAAGACACAATACTGACGTTGTGGAAAACTGCAAACAAATTATTGAGTAGAAAGATCCCATCAATAATGAAAAAAGCGAAAAATGTTAGGAGGCTTTGGAAAATAATTTTCCTGAAAACCTATATTCCAGAAAGATCTTTAATCACTTTTTTTTATTTCAACCAACGGTAGCATTGGGTGTTCAGCCAATGAAGGTTTAAATTTAGCCCTAATGGAAACTATGAATATTACTATTGAAAATAATAACAGATAATATTCTTTGATCCCAACCTGATGTCGAGTGAGTGATGAAAAGACTGATTCAAGTAGCAGTGGTGGCACAGTCAATAAATATTTCCTCATTAGAAATTTTCCAATATTACTGTTAACATTAACGTTAAAGTGAACAATTATGTTTTTTAATCATTTTACCCCGTGCAAGACAGGATCGCCAATAGTGAGCAGGGGGTTCAGTTAAAGAAGGGACTGGGTATTGAGAGTATTTAAGCAATGATGAAAGGTAGACGGAATTCAAGGACGTAGGAGATGGCATTTGAAATTGCATTTAAGTTTTAGAGATTGTAGTTATCAGGAAACCAATTTAATGGTACGGAGTTCCACAAGCGATAAGTGTGAGAAATTGAATTATTGAAACAGAAATGGTGGTTATATTTATGAAGTTTTCCTTATACGATTCTCAGGGAGTGACTAAAAGCATTAATCGAGTAACACGAGCGAAGAAGCTAATGAATGGCAAATCTTTTCACATAAGGAAACGGTTGATATAACCATTTATGTTCCCATACCATCGTTTTGAATAATTCATGTTCCAGATAGCCAATGGTATCCTGTAACCCATTTGTATTACTCCAAGTTACTTGCCCCTGTCAGCCTGTTATTAAAAAAGTTTTATATTAACATTCTCAGTAACTTTTTATTTCTCATCAGTAGATTTTTGAAAAAAAGAACAAAGTAAGTAAATTATGCAAGGTGAAATTCAAAACTGACATCTTTTTAATTCTTTTGTAAGATGTTCACCAGATCAGTCTGTTAAGTGATGTGATACACGCTTGGGAAATCATGTCCTTCAATCCATGACCGACTAGGCAGAAGGTTTTCCCGCAGAAGTTTGGCATTTCTTTCCGAGGTGACTGGTTTCCAACAAAGGCTATAGAAACCAATATGTCTTGTTATTTAAGCAATACCTTGAGAGAAACAGAGAGAGAGAGAGAGAGAGAGAGAGAGAGAGAGAGAGAGAGAGAGAGAGAGAGAGAATGGATTAATATATTTCCCAAGCGTATTTGTGAGTAAATGATTCGTTCTTTCACCCGATACAAGAACCAAAAGACACTCGAGAAAAAAGGTTACTGAATGAGTTTGATGCTTGTAAACAAATTTTGTAACATGTGTAGTTTAGGTAAACAATATGACGGTTACACCTCTACAAAAATGTTAACATTGTTTGTATTGAATCCTTACTAGAGTAAGTGTTGTAAACATAAATTATTTACCATTACTTGATGAAAAGATAGCTGTTCAGTTTCAGTATATTTCGGAATTAGGTGTTCTATCCCTGGTAAAAGTCAAAAAGAAAAATTTCATATATCTTTTTCCTGCATCCGTTATCATTTTAAAACTTTGGTGATTATGTCTCTCTACAATTTCTAATCTTGTTTAGCTCTTAATAAATTTTGTATTGTTCTTGATTTCACTGAACTCTGATCTACTATTTATTGACTTAAACTTGTCAAGAATATTGCGCGTTGCTTTGCTGTCTCTTATCTTGAAGTTTTTCTATTAGAAACAAATTTTCCAAGCCGACCTTCTTCATTATTTTCCACATGAACTTTCTCCTCTCGATGTTAAGGTTGTTTCTTTTTTTCATTGCCTCCAGAACTTCGTCGCTGTTTATAAGTTACTTCTGTAGCATTCTCGGCATCCTTCTGTAAAACCATATAGAGAGACACATTATTGTTAATGCATCTCTTCATCATATAAATCTCTATAAATGACAGTATCATTTTTATAAGGGGACCAGAGAGATTGATCTGAACACACACAGGTAGATATATAGACATATTGAAAGAAACATTAGGAGTATTGTTCATTTTTTACATTTTTAAATTTCTAAGGGAGATACTTTCTTGTTTGATGCATAATTTTATCAGTCCCAAATCTCAGCACACATTCATCATTACATTGCAAAATTATATTAAAAAAACGATACAGCTTTAACCGACATGAAGTGTTATAAATTTTTTTCGTTTAGGGTGCAATCGAATTTATTGCTTTCTTTTCTAAACATCTGTTATGAACACAGCATTCAGAAAAAATGACATCTAACTCTATATCTTTGGTAAGATTTCTCAATGACTGGTGCCATTTGATACGCTGAGACATTTCTCTGCAGCTGAGATCTGGAATAATTGCGTTTAATGGGATAACTGATCTCTGTTATTCTGAACCAAAAGTGAATCTTATCTAAAGGACTTGGTTGCCATAAATAAAAAAAACGAGGTAATTTCATTTGGAAAACGTTTCTTGTTACTTCTACACAATTACACAATAACATGAATAAAATGTTTTTACCAACTGAGATAAACTCGTGTCTTCATAGAATAGTGCGTACCCTGAAAAACATTTATAAGATGAAATAATCTTGTACGATGGAATTTTCCGAGTAAAAAATATGCAAAAAGTGCGTTAATTTTAAATCAAATTCATAAATTTGCGATACCTGGGGTGTAAATTTCGAAATATCGAAATTTTTGCGAGAATTTTCAGATAAGGCTTTTTTAAACAGCAAGATCTTTAGCGCTTGTATTTCAAGCTAATTCGTAATCGAATAGAGCGAGATCTCGTTGTCACGTATGCCTGTCATTATACTCTTCTGCAGAAATAATAAAAAAAGACTCAAGTGAGGATAAGGATATTTGTTAAATTATTAAATACTGACATAACATTGTTGGTAGCAAGTCAGCTACATAGATTGATAAAGCACGTTACGACATAGATAATTAATCCCCAGGCTGATACATTTGTATATATATATATATATATATATATATATATATATATATATATATATATATATATACAAATATGGCTGGAATAATATTCTTTGTCCAGAGAAACCCTATTTTTAAAAAGCGCTCAATATATATATATATATATATATATATATATATATATGAACAAAAAAAATGTGCTCAATATATATATATATATATATATATATATATGTATACACACCGCTCATTCGATAATGAATTGGAGTATTCTAGCTATTGGGCGTGTTTATACGCGCTAAAAAAGCCTTCCTTCTACTGTATGCGCGTGGCCTAGGGGTAGAATCGCCGACTGACGCCAATTCGGTCGGGTTTCCTTCCTGGGTTAAGAAGCGAGCGGAGTCTAAGCCGTACTGATGAGCTGTAATACAGCGAAACAGATCTGTCTGCGAATGACTGTAGTATATATATATATATATATATATATATATATATATATAAGTCCTCAATATATATATATGTGTTTATATATGTAAATATGTCAGAAGCAAGTGGATGTCTAGCCACACTGATGAGCTGTGATAAAGCAAAACAGGCTTCTGTGTGGATGATGAATATATATATATATATATATACACCATCACCACCTTGAAATATAAATGGAGCCTTGTGAAAAGGCAAATTGAAATAGCGAAAGAAAATCTTGACACATTATACAAGAACAAACATGACCTCTACAACAAACTGAAAGATATAACTACCTCAAACCAACTAGAAGAAATAATACTCAGACTATCCAAAATCACTGCAAAATCTGAAGTTGAACACCGTGCTAAAATTGTCAAAAAACTTAATTCACTATACAATGGCACGATCACTCTTCCCAAAAAATTCGATAAATTCATAAATCTTTCCAACCACGAACTAACTAAGCACCAAGAAGAATTACTCAACCTTGGACCTAACTGCCATATATACCGTAAGTATAACCAGCTTACTAAAAAAATTGAAATAGAAACGCTCTATCAAAGCATCACTAAATTACAAGATGAAAAACTTATAACCGTTAAACCCGAACTGAAAGATCTACTTAAGGCTGAGGCAATCAAAGATCGCCATGATAAAAGCAGAAGCTCCTCAAAAATTCTATCGAAACAACTAAAAAGTGCCGCGTACGAACAACGCAACCACCTTCACATAATTGTAAAAAAAGCTGACAAGGCTAACATCTTTGTTGTACTTAACAAATCAGATTACAACACAAAACTCAACCACATACTCCATGACCACACAAAATTTAAAAAAATTAACAAAAACCCGACACACCAACTAAAATCTAAACTTAATAAACTCATTAGTGCCAACAACGCTGGTCAGAATTCCTTAAAACTCCCTAAAATTATTGGTGACTATAAACCTGGTTACACTCTTTGATAATGGCTTATGTGAGCCGAAAGCTTAGACCCGATAAAAAATTCAAAAAATACTGTGATTTTTTGTTGTCTTTTAACGACATCACCATCAAGTATATCAGACGGTATGAACGGATCCTACACAAAATTAATAGACAAAACTTGTCTATATTATTCAATGAAACCTGCATTAATATATATATATATATATATATATATATATATATATATATATTCTAAACATATACTGTTAAATATAAAAGATATATAAAAATATAAAATATAAAAATATAAAAATTATAAAATATAAAAGACAATAAATGTCTCTCATTTTAATCATGAGTCGTACTTTGGCTTTAATTTCAGTTGAAAATAACGACAACAATTCTCCAACATTAATTTCAACTGAAATTAAAGCCAAAATACGACGTTTAGAACGGCTCATGATTAAAAATAATAGACATTTATTGTCTCTTATATTTAAGAGTATATGTTTAGAAAAGTATTTGCTGCCTGGATACACTATATATATATATATATAGACATATTATTCTCCGTCCATGGCACAACTCGAAGTTTCATTCGTTATGCAATCATCAGGTGCATATTTCAAACTGATTGATGAGTTTGAAATATGCACTTGATTATTGTAAATGATATGTATATTTAATAATACATATATCATACAGCTTTCTTCATACATTGAACTCTGTTTTATTAAGACCTGAACAATAATACTACACATATGTGGACTCTCATATGCATATTTATGCATTTACGTCACAATATATATATATTTACGCTCTCACACCCTGATTGAGCACTCTGGGAGAATAGTATACTTTGAAAAACAGTAGCTACTCTGGCGTGTACGCATCGCTCATTCAGTAAAATGAATTAGAGCACTCTAGCTACTGGGCGCGTATAATGATAATCTATGCGCCAAAAACTCTGCCTTACTCCACCGAACGCCCATAGCCCAGAGGTAGAATCGCCGACTGACGCCAATTCAGTCGGGTTTCAATCCTGGGTTAAAGGGAATCGGAGTCTAACCGTACTGATGAGCTGTGATACAGCGACACAGATCTGTCTGCAGATGACTATATATATATATATATATATATATATATATATATATACATTATTTACTTATGTAGTTATATCGGCATGTTTCTGAGAGAAGGAGAATGTGTTGGTAATCTGAATATAATTCAAAATATATTTTTATTCTTCATATATATATATATATATATATACAGCCTTTGCCCTGACGATCCGTAGTGTGAAACCGCGGTAGGTTTTGGCTCACTTTAGATTTTTGTGTGTCTTTGCTCTACTTTTGTATATTTTCTTTTGTACTTTGTATCGAGCACTTTTTCTTGTGGTTGGTTCCGTTTGGTTTTTTTTTTCTTTGCTGCGGAGTATTGAATGTTTTGTTCTTGTTCCGCGGATTTCTTTTTTTTCTCCCCATTTATCCGACGCCTTAGTGCACCGGATTGTAACGGAATTAGGTTCTGTTTGTTAGTGGTTTTTTTGAAGGTTTATTTTAGTATAAATTTACGGCCTACATACTTACAGAGTCTATTTAGTTATTATTTATATATATATATATATATATACTTTTTTCTTTTTTCGAACTTTGATTTGAATTTTCATTGAAATAATTGCTGATTACTTAATGATAGGTGATATAAAACTTTCTGTGATAAATCACAAAAGTAACATAAAAGAAATTAGTTCATAATTTGTTACTATTCATTAGTTAACTCACAGAATAAAAGCAAAAATAAACTATATTTGCACAGTGTCAGCAAAGTTTTTGATCATGAAAATTGTGAAAGTTTAATTGCCAGAATTAGTCTCTAATGTACAAGGGATGTAAAGGTACACGCTCTTTCAATCACACTCTAATATAAAAAAAATTATAAAATTTTAAATATATAAATATATATATAGAGAGAGAAAAGGAGAACGGGATAAATATGTGTGTGTGTGTGTGTATGTGTGTGTGTATGTGTGAGAGAGAGGAGAGTACCAAATAGCTGAAGAATTGAACTAAAATTTTGAAAGTTGAGTTAACCACAAATAACTGAAAAGAGCTGTCCGGAAGAGGTAGGGTACACTGATGTAGAACAATCTACTCTGGTAGATAAAATAAAGAGTTCAGTAGTAGATTACACTAATTGAAAAAAGATGGTGTGTACCAAAGACGAAAAGTTTTTAATATGACCAGAAATATTAAGATAACAATCCGAACAACATAAATAGTGTAAATATAGGTCAATATATTTCTACACATGGTAAACTTCCTTAAGGAACGAAACGCTTTGGCATAAATTTTTTTTCTCGCATTATTTCTTTTAACATTGATTTACATATACATTTCATGTATATCTTAATTTGCTATTCAGAGACACTTCCTTCACTTTCTATCAACGTTCTACCCCTATCAATATAGAGATAGAGCGTTTATAAAATTAATGTGAGGAGGTTGAATTTTTTTTCTTAGCTAATAAATATTATTTCAGTCATGGTAACTTCAAAGTTGCTAGTAGGTGTTATTGTAACGTCTTTACACTTCAGTGTTTTTAAGTATTTTAGAAGAAAATAACCCTGAAGACATTACGATATCTTCATGAAGTTTCGAAGACGTTATAACGGAAATAACACTACTCACCTAAATAACAAACCTACTCACATTTTATCCATATAAATCAAGGTGACGAGGACTCAAGGTCTTTTACTATTTTGAGTGCCCGGCATTTATTTTATGAAACAGTAAACCGAAGGATTTTGTATTAAAATGTAAATCATTTATACAACCAACCTCAAACATTGCCTCATGAAAAGAATCTGTTTCTAAACATAGAAACTTCCGTGTCACAATGTACAATTACTTCATAACTATATATATATATATATATATATATATTGAGAGTGAGAGAGTGATAATCAATGATGATCTTCCACTAAAAAGTACAGAAAACATTACATTTAAAGGCACAAAGTAATGTTTGTTAATGGTTAATCTACTTCTAGATTCTTAATCTAAATCTAAATTTTAAAAGCTGACATTTGCCAGAACACTAATTTAGATTATAGATTTGTGGTTTATTTTCAAACATCTCCTTTCTTAGATGAAATACTTGTCTCTTTCCTAAAACACATATCTTAGATGATCTAGCAATTGGCGCCTTCTGCCTGCTTCTAAAAAAAGGTTATATAATATGTATCAATCATCACAAGCAACTTCTCCTGCACCTCCGTATACATGGACCAAGTGGGTCTTTCTGAAAGCAAAATAATGCGCCTCCTCGCCCTTGCCCTCTCTTCCGATCTCAAGTGGAATCATTACATTGAGTCAATAGTTAATCCACTGCTAGGGAGGTTGTATCACTTTGTCGGGCCAGGAGGATTTTATCCTCCTGAATCCATCTTGACAGGCTCTAAAGGAGAATCTGTAATGTGATAATTCCGGATTTGGTAGCTCGATTTCAGCCACTTTCTCACCGGCGGGACGTGGCTTCACTCTATCTATTCTACAAATATTTCCATGGCTTCTGCTCTGACTAACTTAAGTCACTGATGTCCCTGCCACATCAATTTATCCGTGAAACTCGACTGGCAACAAGGTCTCATCCATTTACAGTTAGATCTACCACATTCAGCCAACAATTCTACTCCAGCAGCTTATTTTCCCGCACTTCCCGCCTTAGGAAGTTTCTTCCATATACGTATTTTCCTGATGGCTACAAACTTCAGGAAATTAAATGTAATGTCAATACCTATCTTTTTTCCACTTGATTCCAGTTCTTTTTACATCACCCCGAATATCTTGTTTTCACACCTGTGTTCCCATCCTTCTCTTGCCCTTTCTCTGACACCCACTGGAACGGGTTCATATTTCCCTTCACTCACCTCCTGTCTAAACTTTCACTTTTATGTAGCCCCCTGCGCATCAGTGGTGGTACCGACTGCTTGGGACGAAATAATTAAAACATATATGACTATAAAATTTCTTAAAAATAAATGAAAATAATTAACTCGTGAGTAAATAAATAAATGTGCAAAATAAAATGTAAATACTAATTATAACTTAAAAAATTAAGAGCTTTTAGTTGGAGACTATCATTTTTTTAAAAACTATTTTTTTAATCATTTCACCCCAAGCAAGGCATTTTACAGCCACTGTTGTGCAGGGGCTTACATAGGGGAAAGTGATGAGAAAGAGTGGTTGAGGGTTACATAGGGGAAAGTGATGAGAAAAAGTGGTTAGATATAGGAAATGTCAGAAGGTGGGTGATAGACGGGAAAGGATGCCGAAGATAAGGGTTGCATAGATGGGAAGAGTGTTTGAGAGAATGGGTGCAAGTTAGTGTGTTAGGGGGTGTCTATTGACCTTACATTTAAACTCCTGGAGATTGTAGCCATCGGGGAAGCAAGTATACGGAAGGGAATTCCACAGGCGGGAAGTGCGGGAAAAGAAGCTGTTGGAGTAGAAATTGTTCTTAGATCTTATCTGTTTCACTGTAAAAGGGTGGGACCTAGTTGCTAATATAGTATCTGGTGCAAATTCATAACTAGTGAGCACCGGTGATCTAGGTTCATCGGAACAGAAGCCGTGAAAGTATTTATAGTAGAGGCATAGGAAAGCTATGTCACGCCGGTGAGAGAGGGACTGCAGCCCGTCTGCCAAATCGGTATCGATCACATTACACATTCTCTGTTGTATTATGTCAAGAACCCCGAGGAGAATAGCAGGGGCACATGACCAGATGTGGCAGCAGTATTCAATACACGGGCCGATGGTAGATTTATAAATGTGCGGGATAGCTTCAAACGAGAAAAACTTCCGGGCCCTGCACAGAGAACTGACTTTCATAGCAGCGGAATAGCAATGGATTCGATCTAGTCATTCCCCTTGAGGTCCGCTGAGAGTATGAGACCAAAGAGGCGTAGTCTTTTACTCTCTGAGAGGCAAGCCCCTTCTATGCTAATGGGAGATAGGTGCGATTGTCTATGACGGTTAATTGATAGCAGCTTCGTTTAGGAAACATTAAAATTTACGAGCCATTTGCTACCCCAGTCCACTACGGATTGGAGGTCCTACTCAAGCTCGGCAGTGAGGTTCTCTCTGTCACCCACACCAGATTTTTGATCGAGGCGAGAGTAAATTGTGGTGTCATCGGCGTACATGCCTACTTGAGATCTTATGACGACGGGGAGATCATTAATGTTGATCAGAAAGAGCGTAGGATCTAAGATAGAGCCTTGAGGGAAACCCGCGTTCGTAGGGTAGTTTTTTTATGTATGTCCGTTTAATACCACCTTCAATGTGCGATTAAAGAGGATAGACTGGATTAGGTCAAACAAATGTCCAGTTATACCATAGCTCCGCAGTTTGCGTTGTAGTCCAGCATGCCAGACTCTGTCGAACGCTTTGGAGATATCCAAGGTAATTGTTCGAGCTTCGCCATTCTTGTCGAGAGCCTGGTATATATACTCGGTGATGGTCCTTAGCCTATTAGCAGTAGACCTGGTGAAACGGAAACCATACTGTTTGTCTGAGAAGAGCATGTGTGCTGTGAGATGCTGAACCACCCCGGCATTGATAATGGCTTCGAACGCTTTGCCAAAGATCGGAAGAAGTGAGGTAATTTGCAGGGTTTGAGGGTTCTCCAGTATTCTTAAATATAGGAACAACAAAGGAAGACTTCCAACAGGCAGGAAAGCAGGAAGCAGATAGGCAAAAGTTGTAGAGCTTAGAGAGGACAGGGGAGAGTTCAGGGGCACATTTCTTCAAGAATATGATTGGGATTCTGTCCCCTCAGTTTGCTTTGTGAGGGTCAAGTTTTGACATTATGTTAGAGACCAGCGAGCGTGTAATGTGGACGTCATTCAGTTGTGCCTCGGTTCTATGTGGGAAGTCGGGTGTAGATACTCCAGACAAATCTAGTCTCGAATTGGTGGAGAATCTGCGAACAAAGCATTCAGCCTTGTCCGCCGAGAAGGTGAGAACCTCAAATTCATTGAGTGTACTCAGTTCTTACTCTTGTTAAGCATGCTTTTACAGCGTCGCCAGTAGCCTTTGGCGCCGAACTTAGAGGATGCTATGCGTTGCTTCATTCTGGCAGCAAACAACATCTTAGCTTCGTTAAGTATCTTTTTACACTTATTACTAGCTGAGGTAGATCCGGAAGAAGTGATTCCGGTAGGCAATGGCAGCTGAGCAAGCGGCCGAGAACCAGAGGGACGAGCGGGATTTAAGCTGAAATTTTCTGGCGGCGATGAAAGCATCAATGCCCGCCTTAACCCAAGAGGAGACCTCGGATGCACAGGATTCGACGGGAAGACTAAAAACGTTGTTCCAAAGGAAGGCCACACAGGAAGTCGCGGAACGAGTCCCAGTCTGCTCTTTGGTAGCAGTATGATATTATGATAGTCTGAGTTTCTTGGGTTGAGATACCAGGGAAATGTTCCAACAGAAGACGGAAAGTGCGACACAGAGATCTGAAGGCGAAATGGCATGGCGAAGGAGGCATTCCAGAAGTTGACTAAAGTATTAAGAAAGAGGGCAATTTCGCTAGAAACAAAGACGAGAGTACTGGATTGCTATGTGATGTCAGTTCTTCAATATGGCAGTGAATGTTGGACATTATCATCAAAGATGAATAACAAAATTGAAGCAACTGAAATGTGGTTCTACAGAAGGATGCTGCGGATATCATGGATCAAGCATGTGAGCAATGATGATGTTTTGGAAATTATGGAAACGAAAAGGAAATTAATACTGAGCATCAGCAGGAGACAGCTAAAGTCCTGGGACATCCAACGAGGAAAAAGGGCTTGGAGAACCTGATACTAACAGGCCAGATAGAGGGGGAAAATAGACAGGGGAAAGAAGCGAATAATATATTTGAAGGACCTTATCAGATACGGAAAGGAAACTATAAGACCTCTTTCAGAATGTAGCTGAAGAAAGTAACAAGAAAGGACTACAAATAAACTCCAAGAAAACCGAATGCATGGTCATCAGCAAAAAGAGCAGACCAATATGCCAATTACAGGTGAGGGACTTTGAAAGCAGGCAGGTATAAAAATTTAAATACCTTGGAAGTGTTGTAACAGAAGGCGAAAATTGCGACACAGAGATCCGAAGATGTATTGGCATGGACAAAAAAGCATTCCACAAGTTCAGTAAAGTATTAAGAAACAGGACAGTTTCGCTTGAAACAAAGAGGAGAGTACTGGATTACTATGTGATGTCAGTTCTTCAATATGGCAGTGAATGCTGGACATTATCATCAAAGATGAAGGAAATGCTTGAAGCAGCTGAAATGTGGTCTACAGGATGATGCTGCGGATATCATGGACCGAGCATGTGAGCAATGATTAGATTTTGGAAAAGATGAAAACTAAAAGGAAATTAATACTCAGCATCAGGAAGAGACAGCTAAAGTTTCTGGGACAAGCAATAAGGAAGGAGGGCTTGGAGAATCTGATACTAACAGGCCAGATAGAGGAAAAACAGACAGGAGAAAAACAGGCATGTTTGAAGGGCTTGAGCAGGGGGATGACAACGAGGGTTGCGATGTGTAACAAGAGAAAGTGTGCTAAGAGATACTAGGGATAGGAAGATGTGGAAAGCCATGATCGCCTACGTCCTGAAAGGACAGGACACATAGAAGAAATGTTTTGAATATTAATGTGTTATTATAATTAATTATGCGTTATTATCATTAATTATACGTTGTTATTATTATTAATAATTTGTTATTATGATTCGTAGCTGCTTCTCTGCACGGCTACAGTTTACCCTTAGCGTATTTCTGTCGAATATTTCTGATGTAATTTTGACAAATACCTGAGGAGGCTAGAAATTTATTTTCGCAGATATTTAATGTATTTTTAATAAAAAAAGCAACTATTTATTTACAAAATACACAGGTTTATACCAAACCTACTATCATATAACGTTGAAACACCGATTTTCGTTCAATCATCAAAGTTAAGCAACATCGGTCGTGTTCAATAGCTAGATGGGTGAAATCTTGAGAATAACAGGTGGTTTAAACATGAATTCGCATGTGTTTTAATGGATATTAACGCAGAATATTTAATCAGAGCCGACAGTTTCAGTTGATATTAGTTGGCAGTTAAGGAGTCAGCTTATAGTGGAAGATTACCAAGTTCCTAACATTTTGGGTGCTTTAAGCCAATTAGCAACCGATATAGTACGATTATAACCTTCAGTGCGAAAACTACTCCACAACATTAATTTGACTTATAAAACGATTTTTTTCAAACTGTTTTCCTCTACTTGCCTGTTCTCTATCAAAAGAATTTGGTCACGACTTCCTTTTTTTCGTTTCAGCCTCTTCCAATGCAGTCTATTCCTCTTGCTTATTCCTATTTTTTCTGGTTTTTTCAACTCTTGTAATATGTATGACCTTTTTATTATCTTGCCGATTTGACTTTTATGTATTTCTCCGTAAAACGGGAATTAAACCGTATTCGCTCTATTTTGCCCACATCTTGGGACCGTTATTGCGAATTTAGTTTGGAATTGTCTCCTTCCATTTTTCTCTTTCATTCTGATTTCATTATAGAAATACTTATACTCCAGCACTGTTTCACTAAAATATTGTGATTATTGCTTACATTTCTGGCATCTTCTATGCATAAACATAACTTTCTAACCGCCATCTTCCTCTTTTTCTGCTGATCTGATTTCTATACTGCACTGAATCATTGATTGAATTCGTGATGTCCAGAAAATGGGCTATACACATACGTGCAAACCAAAAGGTCTAATCGCCAAGACAGTTATATGCAGAAAACTCAAATGTCAAGAATGTCGGCAGTATTAGAAATTTTCCGAAATATGAGACATGCAAAACGCAAGAAAAATAAAAAATCTTCAAAATTATATATAGCATACAACGCTTGGATATAATCAATTATAGGTCTCCATACATTCTAAACATTGCATAAGAATGAAAAATTTGAACTATTCCTAGCTATCCATGTTCAGTATCGGTTCGACATTCACAAAATCACGTTAGGCATGTAATTTAAAGTTTCTCTTGCTATTCGTCTCTGTAGAATGTTCACTAGGTGTCAAATTCTCGAATTCCCTTTTCTGAATTACGTGTCCTGGAAATTTATTTTTGATTCTAAGCAAAAATGAACATTTTATTTCTAATTTCCTTAAAACTTTTCTCCATGCTCTCATTTTTAGTGCATGGTATTCTCAGCATCCTCCTGTAGGACCACATTTTATTGTTCCTTATCCCACGCTTCATCATTGAGGACATTGTTCAAAATCCACCTCCAAATAGGATTCTAAATATAGGTGTTACATTTTCTATCTGTTTTACTTAAAACTTCCACGTTTCTCACATGCTCCGCCCATGTTATTCAGCGTATTTTCTTCTACGATCACATCCCCTTCTTTTGTATAGCGGCCCTCTTTGGCATTCATTGCTATGCAGAATGTGCAATATTACGTAACAACTGTACATTAGTTTCTTTCTTTCTAAAAAATATTTACGATCATAAACATTCAGATTTGTTTGCTCAAAACCTCTTTTTTTAGGTGTTTCACCCCAATTCACCATCAAAGGCAGGAACACGGGCACCAACTGGCTTAGAATGCAATAGCCGGCGAAGATGATTGACAGATTTATCTGGTCGTAGATGATGTCAATTAAGTGACAGCTCGGAAAAGTAAAAATGCGTAGAAGTATTAGAATCCGATGTTTTAGAGCGAAGAGGCATAAGAGGAGAAAGAGAGAGGTGAAGAGAGATTTTCACTGACTGAAACAGCATAGAATAATTAACGACTCACTGACGTCTCCCTCGTATGTGTGCAATCTGTCTTCGGCTACACACCTACTCCACAGAATCGTCACCGAAGACTAAGAAAAACGTTTATATTTTTATATATACACTAACGAGCATAAGTTCGAGACCACTGAGATTTATTCTCTAAGAGAAAGAAATAAAAGATTTTATGTCTTAGAAGAATAAATATAGATATATTTCATTGTTGCTCACAATTGGACAATAATTAAAACCAAAATTAACATTAAGATGACATTCGGACTGAAATCACAGGTTGAAACAACGAGGACACCAACGGAATATGCCTTCGAAAAAGTATGTCGAAGCAAAGCTGAAAATAGACGACACTTTAAGGATGTACTCTTTCCCAACTTGTCTAAATTAATTTCATATATCCAACATAAAAAATACTATGGCAATTAAAGTTAAAAATTAAAGGATTGAGTGAAAGAATATATATACACTACCGACATAACACATAAGTTTGGGACCACTTAGAATTATTCTCTAAGAGAAAGAAATAAAACATTCTGTCTTAGAAGAATAAATATAGGTATATTTTTGCTCACAATTATACAATAATTAAAATCAAAATTAACATAGAGTAATTTCAAATTTAATTAAAGTTAATTCATATTTGTTTTTCATCAAAGAAACCATCACGAGCCTTTATTACTGCAGAGCAAATCTTTGGCATTCTTTCTAATAACTTGTAAAAATAAGTTGGTGAAAGTGATTTCCAATCACCCTGGAAGCAGTTAAAGAACATTTGTTCATTTTTAGGAAGTTCGTTTGGAACTGTAGGATCAATTTCATCCCTTATCCTTCTTCTTTAATAGTGGTTTCTTAACTGCTACACAATCTTTAAGCTCTGCAGAATGAAGTATTAACGGATACTGGATGTTGCCGAGTAGAATTCATTTCATTTGTTAATTCCGGAGCGCTTTTTCTTCTATTCCTCTTGATAGATATGATCAAGTGCCTATCCTCTACAATAGATGTTACTCTGGGCCTATCAGATCTTTTTCTGTCAATATTTAACTCAGTTTCGCGAAGTCGTTGAAGGCAATAATGCACGCCATTTTTTGATAGGCTTAATCTTTTAGCGATAACACGTTCAGAATATCCTTCTTTTGAAAGAATTTCAACCTGAGCTCTTTTTTTCAATGCTAAACTGTTTTTTCCTTGCCATTTATACCATAGTAATATGGTTTACAAAAATAAATTATACTCTAACTATAATATCTGAATAAATGTGAATTTTCACAAAAAATTTGATCATGATAAGAGAATTCAAGTAGCAAAAAGAGTAATACTTTATTTTATTTGACATCTGCATAAGACTCGGCGATTTTCATTCTGCTAAAAATGAAATTTTCTAAACTTTGTGAAAGAACTTGGGTATGGTCAGGTGCCCCTGCCGTTCTTCTCAGTGTTCTTGACAAGCTCCAAAGGAGAGTCTGTAATGTGATAGGTACTGATCTGGCGACTCGACTGCAGCCACTTCCCCATCGTTGAAATGTGGCCTCCCTCTGTCACTTCTATAAATACTTTCATGGTTTCTGCTCGGATGAGCTTAAGTCACTGATGCCTCCTCAACAGGTGTTTACCCGTGCAACCAGACTGGCAACTGGGTCCCACACATTCACAGTCAGGTTAGACAAATCCAGACGACAATCCTACTCCTGCAGCTTCCTCTCTCGCACTTCCCGCCTGTGGAACTCACTCTCGTATTCTTGCTTTCCTGGCGGCTACAACATCCAGAAATTTAAATGCAAAGTCAATACTCATCTACTAACCACTGGACTCTAGCTCTCTCCCCTCCCCTGTATAACCTTCACTTTCTCTCCACCTATGTATCTGTCATCGCACCTGCTTTCTCAGCATTCTATTGTTCCTTTCTAACTAGTTTGTACTCCTCACTCTTTTCTAATTAATCTTTTTACATTTATGTAACCCCCTGCACATCAGTGGCGTTTCCGACTTGCTCGGGGTGAAATGATTAAAAAATTAAAAAGTCCCAAACTTATGGTCGATAGTGTACGCGTTCCTCGTTATATGTCAAGGCGATCGTTGTTTTCCAACGGTTGTAATATAACACCTAATATGACAAAATGCTGCGGCAATATTTTTGTAAAAGTTAAGAAGAAAAATGTGAAAGTCATTGACGATGAGAAGGTTCGTAGCCTTGATAAAACTTAGCTGGCGTCAACATTTTTGACAGGATCGTAATTAAGTAATAATTCTCTTCCTGAAACGTCAATCGTCTTATCACTGTAAATCGACGACTTTTGTGATGAAGGAATGCCTGGCACTATAAACACATCATGAAATATGTGTCTAATGTCCTCCCAAGTGTCTTTCTGTCCTTTTCAATCTATCGTTTTAGCTTACCTATGTGTCTAGTTTTCTTTCTGGTAGACTTTTATTACCTCGATTTATTTCAAAGTTAGTATCTTGGAACCTGAAGGAAGAAAGTCGTTCTTAACAATAAAAAAATATCAGACACGAAAAAGAAAATGAAACAAAAAGTAGTCCGCATTTAAATATGGAGGAAGCGTGATGTCTCATGTCCTGGCAACAGCGAATATTATTCTCGGTATTTCATTTTGTAATAGCAGATAATGACATTGCGCAACAATGAAGACATTATTGCTTTTAATGTCTTCTAAAAGCGGGATTACCTTTCCTTGGTTCAGTTATAAAAACTTTTGAATAACGTAAAGAGGAAAAACTTTACATTTTTTTTAAAACTAGCATTAGGATTATTATCTGTATTCTTTTTTTTATTTTTTAGAGTTAAAAAAATATTCTCCATAGTTTGCTGAATCTCAGTTGAATTCATTTCAATGTAGGAAGAACAATTCCTGAAAATACCATATTTTTGGATACAAAAGAATGTCAAATATGTCAGCCAAAGTTTCAGCACTTACCAAATATCTACCCCTGAAAATATTACATTAAGACGACAAATATCTGAAGACATTAATGTATGTTAATTCACAGATAGGATTAGAGGCGTGAGTTTTAGGGGAGCCAAACCAAGCACAAACCCCCACACATATATTACACATATTACATATATTACACATATTACGCATATTACATAAAAGTGAAAGAACACGTAGAGGAAAAACCTACTGTTAAAGCATTTATATTTATAAAGAGTGCTCGATACAGAGTCGAGCTTAATATTTTAATTTTGTTATTACAATGGTTTATAAAGGCATAATATCACTACACAAAAAGTTTCATGTTTCAGAACAAAACTATTTCTCTTTCCGTGATTCTTTACAGTAAGTGGTGAATCTATTTGCTGTTAAAAAATTATTTGCCTATTTAAGCATTATTTGGTCCCACTAGATACCTTACTCAGACAAGATAATTTTCTTTAAAATTTAATTACTATGTTTCATTTATAACTTAGACTCTAACATAAAAAAATTCTTTCAATAAAATAAAATAACCTACACAATATTAAATCGCTGTTCTTAATACAATATAACTAAGTATACAACAATTATTTAATCCAAATTCTAACTTATACTCATAGATAGTAAAAAAAACTATTATTCAATATAAAAACCTAAAATCCAACCATCTGATTAAAATTACTTTCTTGTCTTTAATAAAACTAAGGTCTCATTTTTTCTCTTACCCAGGCAAAATTAAAAAGTGACATGTCTAGATCTATGCCACCCTACCCTCTTTCTTAACCCAAATGTTTAAATCTCCATGGTTACATAATTCTAAATGCTGATTGGACTGTTTGGACACACCTATTGCATTTCCTCCAACTACTACTCTTTATTTTATTAAATAACCAGAAATTCATTTTATATTTTCAAAAACAAATCGTTTTCACCATTTATTTTAACAAATCGCCCGAAGAGGAACAGTTTTGTTCTGGAATATAAAAACGTTTGTCTAGTGATATTATGATTTTATAAACCATTATAATAAAATGATATATCCCAAAAAGGAATACACTATAAAATGATCAGTTGAAGAATGGAACTCTAAACCAGGAATAAGAAATTCAGATTTATTGTACTAAGGTACAATTTATAATAATACACATATAGGCAAGCGGAGCGGAATCGACTATCGAATAGTGAATGCCTTCGCCTAAAATCATTTTGTATTTACTAGCCTTCCCACGCAAGGCCAGATGTGACACATGGTCATTTTATAGTGGGTATTACCGGCCATATAGCCGAGCCAAAAAATCTCTGTCTATTTTTCCCCAGTCGTGGATCCACCCTTCGGCGGAACCACGACTGGGTTTGTGCTCTCTGCTCGGAAGCAGAGAGCTGACAGTGTCATAGAGCAGTCAGGCGAATGCCTAAGAACTTTTCCTCTTCGTACAGCTCGTTACCGTCTTTTATAAAGTAGAGCATTCTATTCTCGGGGATGGCAGGATGTTCCACTATAACATAGCAAAATTACAATATATACATATATATATATGTGTGTGTGTGTGTGTGTGTGTGTGTGTGTGTGTCAGAGAGAGAGAAAGTGAGAGAGAGAGAGTGGTGTTCTTTAACTAATAATTTCAGCGTTAATTTCTGACTGGTACTACATAGGAAAATGTGTTTACACTCCATGAGAAAATTAATAAAATATCGTGCGAAACCGACAACCATTTTCTGGCATTTCAACCTTCTATTGCGTGGCAATTCTTGAGGATTGCTGATGATTCCAGGCAGATCAAACTGCAAATTATTCAAACACATGATGATGTCAGTCAAAAGATATCACAGTCAGAGTTGGTTCGGCTTCGAACTCAAATGGCTCTTTTTTTAATTGTATGTAATTACAAAAGCCTTTCATTTGTACTTACATTTATACAGCCATTCAGCCTGAAAAATCTTACGAATCAAGTAACGAAATCAGAAATATTTAACTGACAGAAAAAGATTGCACTGAGACAATGCTATTCTTTGTACAACGACAGTTCTTCCAGCAAAAAACAATTTTCCATAAACGGCAACTGCTTACAAATCAATGTCATATACCAAGTCACTGTAGAATTTACTGAAGAAAATTATACAACTTTGTACGCTCCGGCCTTCTTCAGGTGCTAGGAATTTCAAACCGAACCCTTTATTATAATCACTGGGATATATCATACTCATTTTTTGCGTGAGACAGCGATCGGTTTATCTGCCTCTAATCTCCCTCTAACCCTGCAAGTTCATTGTTCACCACTGCTGTAGCCTGGTACTGAACTCACAATTCTAAGAGTCAAGTCTGGAACTAACCAACGTCTATATCCACTAGGCCATGTGTCTTTAGGGAATTACGCAAGGAATGAGGATGATATACACCAGTGATTGTAATAAAGCGTTCGGTTCAAAGTTCCTTGCACCTGAAGAAGACCGGAACGTACAACGGGCCAAAACGTTGTACAAATGTCAACAAAGATCAGGACAATAGACCGACCAATACAAATACTGTTTTACTTTGTTACTTAAAAATAAAAAGACAAACTAGAAAAAATCTAATGAAATTAAATAAAATTGAATAGAAAAAAGTTTAAATCAATAAATAAGTGAACAAATTAAGTAAATGATGATGAAATTAACAAACTACGAATACACGCATAAACTCCCTAAAAATAAAAATGAAATATTGCTAATAATTAAAAAGAAAATGAGGAAATAAACATCATAACTAAGCTGAAGGAAGTAACAAGAAAAGACTAGAAATAAACTGCACGAGGACTGAAAAGTAAAGTAAAAGGGCATCCCAATATGCCCAGGTCGGGGATACTAGAATCAAGCGAGTACCTGGGAAGTGTTATAACAGAAGACGGAAAGTGCGACACAGATATCAGAAGGCGAATTGGTATGGCGAAGGAAACATTCCAGAAGTTGAGTAAAATATGAAGAAACAGGACAATTTCGCTAGAAACAAGGAAGAGAGTACTAGATTGCTATGTGTTGTCTGTCCTTCAATATGGCAGTGAATGCTGGACAATATCATCAGAGATAAAGGAAAAACTTGAAGCAACTGAAATATGGTTTTACAGAAGGATGTTGCGAATAACATGGATCGAGCATGTGAGCAAAGATGAGGTCCTAGAAATGATGGAAACAAAAAGGAAATTAATACTGAGCATCAGGAAGAGCCAGCTGAATGTTCTGGGACATGCAATGAGGAAGAAGGGCCTGGAGAACCTGATACTAACAGGCCAGATAGAGGGAAAAAGAGACGGAGGAAAGCAACAGGTAACATATTTGAAGGACCTAATCAGGTGGATGACGGAACGAGGATTGCATGGTGTAACAGAAGGCATGTTCAGAGCCACCAAGGATAAGGAAACGTGGAAAGCCATGATCGCCTACGTCCTGAAGGGACAGGTCACATAGAAAGAGAAATTACAAGTAACAAACAACACTACAAACAACTGCGCTCTCATCCACAATTATTCCTACTCAATTGCTTCGAGAATTATTTGAGGCATAACCGTTAAAGCCAATAAAATAACCGTTAGGATTATAAAATAGAGATTGTTAGTAATAATGCACCATTAGCCAGCATATCAGTCAGGCCAAAACAAAACACAAAGGCCCTGAAGCCTGGGTTTGAGCTTGAAACAAACACGCATTGTTTGTTATTAACCTCAATGAACACGTTTACATACACTCATTCCCTAATATTAAACACTTCAATCCATAAATATTTTCAGGGTGCTACATAAGAGAGTTAAGGTTTTTGACAATGGGAGAGTGAAGACAAAGACGAACCAGCTACAGGGGGTGAAAGAGAAAGGGCAAGAGAAGGTTGTGAACACCGAAATGAAGACAGTTACGAAGTTAGAGAGAAAGGAAAAGAACAAGATACACGGTATGATCAAGAAAGGGCTGGAATTTCAATTCTTGGAGGTTGTAGCCGATGAGAAAGCAAGTATATGGAATGGATTTCCACAGACGGGAAGCGCAAGAAAAGAAGCTAATGGAGTAGAATTGTAATATAAAAATCTGGCCCCACCCGAGGAAGGCTGATGCAAGCGGGGGTGTTTCCGGTCGTTGAAAGGAACGGATGTTGTTTGACCTTATTTCCGGCAGTAGCGGAAATGGCTACAGAGGCAAACAGAACAGGTGTCTCTGAGAATTACGTGGGCGTGCGTGGGCGAGGCAAAACCGGAAGAAAAAGTCCCGGTTCTGGAAGATTATATAAAGACCTCATCACACGGATTCGCCAGCAGTAGTAGTAGAGAAGCAACAGAGATCGGCTGGTGAAGAGAGACACAACAGATAAGACTACACTCCCGTCAACCCATTAGAAGAGCGCTCTCTCAATTCTCTGTTCCCTATGCTACACGGTTCATCGTCATTAATAAAAATATAACTTCATATTTTTATATATATGCGTGTTTGTTGTTTGTCGATATATAACAGACGCATAATTGGTGCCTAAGTGACTTGCTGTTTTGAGACAACAAAACAGTTAGATGCGAGCTGGTTGCCACGGCGACGATTGAAATTCAACGGACTTAAAACTACCAGATAGAAAGAAAAAAGAAGACGAAAATATATAGCAGCCGCACGACTATAGACATCAGCCAAGGTAGGTGACTCTTTGATTTGATAGTGTGTGTGTTTTCTGCTCGTGTTTATAAGTCTAGTTAGAAAAAAAAAAATGGGACAGTATACTTTTGCCGATCTGACCGTAGAAATGAGAAATGTGGATTGTTCGGTGTGGAACACATTAATGGTAGAACGGAGGGGGTGCAGGACTACATGCAGAGAGTAGTACGCCTAGCGGAGAGCGCATAGGGGGTTGACGGGAGGAATAAAGTTGAGATATTTACCTATCTGTAAGTATAAAACATCTGAGTTAATGATTTCTTTTTTTTGTTAATATTTTACCATATATGTGAAGTGAGTTTACTGGTATGTTGCTTAATTAATCTTACTTTTATTGAGTAAGTGAAATGTAAAATCATGTAAAGGAAGTTTCTTCTACTCTTTAAAGTGGATAATTGGATTAACTTGTTGATAACAATGTTTTCTTTGGTTTGTGCAGTGTTAGGTTTTCTTTTTTTTTTTGGATTTCTTTTCAATGACTGTACACTACAAAATGATTTACATTTTTATGTTTGTGAATTATGCTTTTGTGCATGTTCCCATCAATTCAACATCCTCTGTGAATTTTCATTTATGTGACTTGGGAAATATCTTTTGAAGATATATTAATTTCTGAAAACTTTATATTGACACGGATAGACCTGCAGATTCCACAGTTGATCGGAACAAAAAGAAAGAACAACTGAAAAGTCTTGTAGACTTATTGGCTGATATGCTATAGGATTGGGAAAGAAGCAGTGGGAGGATTAACGATAGTTTAAGTGAAATAGTTAGGAAGATACAAACGTGGAAAATTATTAATAGTATCTAAAGTATAAAGTAAATTATACGTCTCTGGTTCAGTGGTTTGGTCCCCAATTACGCAGAAATTTCCCAATTTTCCAGTGGACACCATGCCGGTAGAATTGCGCGATATGGAGGAGATTCCTATCCGCAAACTAGTAAATACCTTGGAACAGATAGATATGGAAAGATTTAGTGAAGGATATGAAGAACTCCCGAAGAAGTTGACGATAGGAGTCATTGCTGGCATAGTCGGCGTTATGATAATCCTTGGAATAATAGCTAGGAAGCGGATTTTTAAGTGTGAAAGAAGCAACAGTGCTTCGGGAAAGGAAAGGGAGTCACCCTTTGTGAATAGTACTCCGGGGTCAACGGATGTTCAACACTCAAATGTCTCTGCGTTAAACAGAGAGATGTCAACAAATCAGATATGCTTGGATTCGAATCCAGAGGAAGTAGTTCAAGGAATGGAAAACATTGTACAAACTAAGGAACTACGAGTCACGGGTCCATTTTTTTTAGACTAAATTAATATAGATGAAACCTCTAATCCTCCACAAGTAAATTGCATGCGGATTAACGTTGGAATCAGGGTAATTTTCTTCATTTTCTATTGAACATTTCTCGGTCAGACTATGAAAGATATGTACTGCAGATAATGGCCATTTTTCTGTGTTCAAACATAGTATGTTTGAAATTAAATTAAATTAAATGAAGTTACATGTGTAACAATAAACTCGAGCAGAAACACGCATGGTGTTGGTCAAAGGTCATTTACTCGATGTCAGTTTAGAAACTGGGGCGCGGTTACCGCCTATAATCATGTGGTTATGCATCGAGGCGTCTACGCTTATGGACAGAGTCGAGAAAGAAAATGAACATATTTAAAAACTTTGCCCAATTCTGTGAAAATGGATATTAAAAAAAAAAAAGAACAATGAAACATCGGGCTGGTAGAACAATTTTCACGACGGACACGAACATTGTTGGGTTGCCAATGTAGGCTCCCCTATATAATTTTTTGTTGTTTTTTTTGTTTCGGCATGCACATGTTTTGTTGTTTTGGCGTGCACATGTTTTATACAATTGTCGGGCTTGTGTGACATGGGGAGGAGTGTGAGGGTGTTGCGCTTAAAATGTTCTTAGGTGAACATTTTGGAAAATGGGAGGGCGAGGAATGTAATATAACAATCTGGCCCCACCCGAGGAAGGCTGATGCAAGCGGGGGTGTTTCCGGTCGTTGAAAGGAACGGATGTTGTTTGACCTTATTTCCGGCAGTAGCGGAAATGGCTACAGAGGCAAACAGAACAGGTGTCTCTGAGAATTACGTGGGTGCGTGGGCGAGGCAAAACCGGAAGAAAAAGTCCCGGTTCTGGAAGATTATATAAAGACCTCGTCACACGGATTCGCCAGCAGTAGTAGTAGAGAAGCAACAGAGATCGGCCGGTGAAGAGAGACACAACAGATAAGACTACACTCCCGTCAACCCATTAGAAGAGCGCTCTCTCAATTCTCTGTTCCCTATGCTACACGGTTCATCGTCATTAATAAAAATATAACTTCATATTTTTATATATATGCGTGTTTGTTGTTTGTCGATATATAACAGAATTGTCGCCTGCATTTGGTTTATCTAACCGCAAAAGAGTGTGACCTTGTTGCCAGTCTGGTTGCCCGATTAAATTCTTGTGGAAGGGGTGCCAGTGACCTAAGTTTGTCCGAGCAAAAGCCATGAAAATGTGTTTGTTTGTGCGTGTGTGTGTGTGTGTGTTTGTGCGTGTGTGTGTGTGTGTATGTGTGTGTGTGTGTGTGTGTGTCTGTGGGTGTGTCTGTGTGTGTGAAAGTAAAAAATTCAGATTGAGTATATCTGTAAAAAATCAATATCATTATAGACAAAAGGAAAACATGAAGGTGAGTGTCATTCGCTTTGATAAAATCGCTCAGAGATCGAAATGCGTTGTTTCAGGTAAATTTTTCTTATGTCGATATATATATATATATATACAGAATAAAAGTGTGAGAAGCCGTGAACGTTTTCTTTAAAGTTTATATATATTGTTTTTGTTATTATACATGTTATGATACATTAAGTGTCCATAATAGTATTTATGACGCTACACGTGTATCGAGTTTAAAATTGACCACACACACACACACACACACACACACACACACACACACACCAAGTTCAAAACACCGTCAAAGCAATAAAGAACAACCAACTGACCGATGATAAATAAGCTAAGGCGACTAGAAGATAATTTTAACATACTAAAAAGGTAACCCCAGACAAAAACCACTTCAAATTGAGATAAACACTTGATTCATTCATCTATTTATTTATTTATCTGTTTATCCATTTATACACATGCTGATGTGAAAAAACACAAATCATTCAACGCGCCAACATTTTATTTTATTTTACTGATTTTATTTATTTTCTTATTTTTTCTACTTACTTATTTATAAAACAACAACTCGGCAATCAGAAACAAAAGGAACTCGATACGAAAAGCCACAAATTTATTCCTCTGAAGAGAGTCAATTTTAGACACCAAGCACGTGTAACGTCAAAAATACTATTATGGACACTTAATGCATCATAACATGTATAATAACAAAACAATAAATATACACTTCAAAGAAAACGTACACGGCTTCTCCCACTTTTTATTCTATACGAATTTCTCTCGTTGGAACAACCCTATTTCTTTATCCAATATATATATATATATATATATATATATATATATATATATATATATATAGTATAACGAGGCAGCATGCAATTTTCTAAACATATGCTATTAAATATAAGAGACAATGAATGTTTATTATGTTTAATCATGAACCGTTCTAAACGTCGTATTTTTGCTTTAATTTCAGTTGAAAATAAAGACAAAATTTCTCCAACATTTGGACAATTATTTATTGGTTTTCTTCTAAGCTTTCGGCTCACATGAGACATCTTCAGAGAGGTTGTTTAAACTGAAATATTATAAAATCCACCATCACCGACGATTTTATTTTGTGTTGACATAAAACTCCGCTTGGCAACGGCAATAGTTATATATATATATATATATATATATATATATATATATCTGGAGAGCTAGAGAGAGAGAGAGAGAGCTACGGTTAAATTGTTTCTGTTTAATTTATTTCACGCATGCGCTTTGTTTCAACTGTAAAGTAAAGTCAGTTGGGCACCTGCTGTCAGAAATAGATCATCAGAAAGTAATTCACATTGCCAGAAATTTAGAAAAGGCGTATGGTGCTGCATGACATTCGTGGCGGAAGCTGTACTGCTTGTCATTCCCGCCAGTGCAATTACCAAGTGGTGCAGAATGGTGGTTCCAAATTTATGGCGCAGTGTATTACGCTATGATGCTTTTTTTTTCTCGGAGACAGCGCCCAACTGACTCTGCTATCCGAGACAGTCAACAAACTCATAAGCAAAGCCAGCAACGCGCATGCGCGAAATTAAAAATAAGAAATGGCGACAATTTACTCACCGTACCTGATATATATTGTGTATGTGTGTTCATGGGCGTGCATGCAATAAATAAATGCAAGTTTTAAACACTTTCCCTGAATGAGCGTCATGTGAACATAACAAAAATATGAAGATTATGAAGTACAGCGGAGAAACTAGGTTGATCGAACAATGCATAATTGAAACGGTCAGTTAAGTGCCATACGTGATACCCGCTTTGGGCGATCATGTCTCGAAAGAGACACAACTGACTGAGCAGAAGATTATCCCGCAGTAGGTAGCCATTGCTTTCTGCGATAGAATGGTTGCCAGCCAAGACAATAGAACCTAATCTGTCCTGCTATTTGTTCCATAGCTAGAGGGGGGAAGAGATGTATTATATTATTAAGTAATAATTAGTGATGATCACTTTAATACTTCATAATAATATAAAACCGATCCTCCACTTTATGCCCAGTAGAAGTTTTAATTATGTTTCCAACTATTATATTCAGTCAGTCAGTTAAGTGCCATATGTGATACACGCTTTGGGCGATCATGTCTCAAAAGAGACATGACTGACTGGGCAGAAGATGATCACGCATTAAGTTGCCATGTTGAAACAGTATGAATAAAAAATAATGAATTTAACCCCTTTTCAATCTGTGATGTTATATCTTGAAGAATTACTGATAGTCGAGAAGAAACTAAACTCCATGGCGAAATGTGACAGAACAGATAAATATGGAATGGGTATTTCACAAGAATATAAATTATCATAAACAATAACTTTAAAATAAGGATGCACATAAAGAAAGTTTTGTAAACGTTTTGTGGGACTGGAGTTGTTTTTTGATCAGTTTCCAAAGGTATCAATTAATACTACAATTACAGCAGATACCTGTTGTCACCAGTGAGCACGTTCGAATGATCATTTGAAGATCAAGTTTGAACAGCCATCGTTTTAGAGTGTTCTCTCATGATAATGAACGAAATTTTTCAAAAGTACCACATCTCAGTATATGGAAAATATCAAGTAATAAACAAATTTTGAAGTCTCTTCAAAATTTAGCTCCATGAATTCCGTTATTAATTTAACTCATAAAAATCTATAAGTAACATTCCTTGTATTTTCTTACAAATTTAGAGACATTAAGAAATTCGTTAACTATAAGATTATTAATTTTGATATTATTGGAAGCATTGTTATTCAATGAAGTTGCATTAAGCACAAGGTGTAAAATATCTTTTCTTAGTTCTTCGTCTCTCATTGCGCATCGGATTAATGTATATACAGATATATCTTTGTGTGTATTTAGGCAGCATTTTTTCATTGATGTATGTTTCATTAAATAATATAGACAAGTTTTGTCGATTTTTTTTTTGTAAATTTTTTTCTTATCGTCTGATAAGCTTAATAGCATTATTGTTGAAAGAGGAAATAAAATCACACTTTTAATACATGTTTTTATTTAATCCTTTCTGATCTTTGGGCTTACATCAGCCATTATCAAAGATGTAAATAATGTTGGTTGTAACAAGCAGTTCGCGGACGAACGATAGTAGTAGTCGTCTATTTTGTTTGTGTGGAGGATTGGCGAACACGTGCGTGCATGCTGGAAGCGAAAATCGCACTACAGCTTGTGGCGTCTCACATGACCACACAAGAGTCTGTTCGAAAAGTATTAAGTATGGAAAGCCAATCACAAAAGATCACAAAGCAGTCAGGTTGGCTTACCCTGATCACTCAAACGCCTCGCGTTCAAATTGGATAGATAGACATTTTTTAAATTGATTCCTTATTCGCAGACTTGGAGGAAATCTGTGGTGGTTGGTACCTCGACGCATTGTCTCCAACTGGCAGTGCTGATATCAGCCGCAATTTGACCGTCCAAGACAATGCATTCGTCGTCTGTCGGGAAGATTAGCGTCAAAGTTCTATATAATGATTGGTGGAGAAAACCCAGGACCCTCTCTGCACATAATCGGGCTAGCTGTTTGAACTCAAGAGACTATTTTATGCATCCTGTCACGAAATAGTTCCACGCTTTTAGGCTGCCTTTAAGGTTCTTGATGAGGGTGATTACTCCGGAGGTGTCTGGTAAATTTATTTAGTCCTCCGTAGAATTGTCTTCAACGGAGGTACATTTAAAAAGAGAGCTTAGTAAGGAAAGCCTGTCTACAATACATATTTTGCCCTCCATGTGTAATGCAATATTTTTTTCTTCTGGGTGGGTTGGAGGAGAGAGAAAACGAAGAAGTAGAACAGAAGGCTCTTTGCTGTTGACTCGTTCTTGCTGGCGAGGTTGGGGCAGATTTGGTCTTGGCTTTTTCTACGGCTTTCTCCGCTTTACTTCGAACAGAATACCTGTCTTTTTTTGCTGCTTTTCCCAGTTTGAAATTCTTCTTCTTCTCCTTCTCCTTCTCCTTCTCCTTCTTCTTCTTCTTGTTTTTTTTTGTAGCAGTAGCAGTAGTATAGTAGTAGAATCGAGATTGAGTCATTCTGTTTTCCTACCTATTGTAGTAGTTGTAGCTGAACTTGTTCTTGTTAGTGCTCCTGGTGGTGAGGGTGTCGGTGGTGGAACTCATTCGGCTGCTACTTCAGCTATCGGTTACTGCATATGCTGCTGTTAACCTGCTGTTGTTTCTGGGGCTGTTAATCCCGGGGGTGATCCTGTTGTTATTGGTAATCGTGCCACTTTGCTTGCTGCTTCCGCTGTTTCTTTGATTACTATTGTTTATTGATACAACGTTTTTGTTGGAACATCCAGCATTAGGGAAAAAGCTGCAGACTTGTGTTCTCATTGTCACTACTTCAGTCCTCCCACTAGAGCGACTGAAGTCCTGACCAGGCTTCTTTGACCGCGCTGCATCTGTTGTTTTTGTTGTTGTTGAAGCTGGTGTTGCTGATGCTCCTGTCAGGTTTTCTCCGGGGCATGCCTTGGATATGTGTTCTTCGGCGCAACAGGCCCAGCTCTAGGGACGGTGACTTTCGACATTGATATATATGAAACGGCAGTTACAGGTGAAAAAGATGGGACTTCTAAAAATTTCTTTTCGAGTCATTGTTGCATTTGGCCTTATTACCGAGACATATTCGACAGATCTGTAATTTGCCAAAAGCTCGCCCTTTCATTGATCCCCCGTGATGTAGGTCGGTACCCTGTTTAAGGTAATCCGGGTCTCCCAGGTGCTCACGTATTCAAGCTGCAACCTAACCTATTTCGTTGGGAGGCTGTATCCGACTAAAACTATGATATTCAACATGGTGTTATTACTGCGTACCAATAGTTTAGCTCTGAAGTTCACCTTAGCGTGGTGTAAAGGATAGCAAACTTATCTTACTAAAATCATTATGCTTGAGTACTGAGTTCGACCTTTACTAGGTGCTCCATACCTTCGGCCTTATGCCACATCTAAACTGTGCTTAGAAAATTACCGTTGTTGACGAATTAGCCGTTTACACCTATTGTGGCCTTTTTTCTCATGGTTTTATTTTTGGAACAAGACTTTTGTTCAGTTGATTTAATTTACTTTTTGCCTTTGTTCATTAACTGAGTTTTGTTTTTATTTTCTGTCGGTAAGATTTACCTACAGACATTTTCTTTATTTATTTGGTCATATATCTGTTGAGAGCTTTTTGTTTTTATTGTTTCATTGCGTACTGTTTAATTTTATTTACTTTTTATTTTAATTAAAAACTTAAAAAAGGAACGTTTTATCGAAAAAAATTTTCACTTTTTGAATTGTTTATATTATTTTTCTTGTCAGTTTTTCGTTTTTGGTCTTCGTATGTTAATCTTTTTAATTTTCATTTTTTTTTTATTTATTTTTGATTTTTAATTTTTTTTTTCTAAAGGTTGACATTTATTTCCTTTAGAATTTTATTTTTGTTTCTTATTATTGACATTTAATTTTAAATATTACGCTGATTTTTGTGTATATTAAACCTCTTGTGTCTAATTTAAAAATAAGTTTAATTAACTTAAGTTTATTAAGATTTTGCTTTGTAAGTGGATTTTTGTACCCATTTCTTTCAGAAAGAACGCTTAATTTCTTGTTTTGTTAACTTTTGATTTTTTTCTCCCTGGCTTGACGAGTTATGATTTTTGCCTATCTTTTTATTCTCTCTACTAGCAGTATAGCCCGGCGTTGCTTGTGTGTAATGAAAGCTTTAAAACTAATCCATGGTCCTGGAGATCAGACTCTTTGGACGTTGGCAGGAAAGACTAAAAAGCAATTGTTGTTTCCAGTTAAAGCGAAACCGTAGACTAAAAGAAAAATGAATGGATGTAAGTCAAATTGTCATTTCCTGGTATCGATATCAAATAAGTTTTTCGTCGTAAACTGAATTTTGAAGGCTAAATAAGTCCTCTGAGTAAAAGATATCATGGCTGAAACTAAGAACTATAATTATACCTACTTGGAGCCAAACCTGAAGCAAAAACTAAAATAAAAGGGCTGAAAAAATACAGTCATACAGGCAGATAAACAGACACACACTCAAACATCTTGCTTTTATATATATATATATATTATCAATTTTCTGCACTATTGTAAAAACTGCAACCTTGAAATATCGTTTCTTATGTCTTTGTCTATGAGTGTATGAAATTTGATTAAAATCGGACCACTCCTTCTATAACCCGATTTTTTCGATTATCGATTTTCGTTATTTATCGGGCGTACCTCGACACAAAACCTAGCTAAGAACACTCGCAGACGCTTATAGTACAACTGTGTAAGCTTTCAAGAAAATCGGCTCAGCCGTTTCGGAGTCTATAGGTAACGGACTAAATATACAGAGACATATACATACAGACACAAAGTTCCATTTATAAATAAGTTTAGATACTTATAGGTGTGTTTATTGTATTTTATTAAAGTGTAATTATTTTGCCCTTGATATATTTTTATAAATTTTTGTATTGTTTTTCATTTCACCCTCCATTTTTGTGGGCGGGTATCATCGTATCTTCTATATTTTTGTAAAGAAATTTGTTTTATTTATTTATTTTTGTTTGTATTTTCTTCGTTTTTTTATGTGTCTTGTTCTTTCAGAACGTAGGCGATTAGGGTTTGGCACGTCTCCTTATCCCTGGTGGCTCTTAGCATGCATTCTCCTGTAACACCACGCAACACCCGTTGTGTCATCCACCTGCTCAGGCCCTTCAAATATGCTATCCGCTGCTTTCCCCTGTCTCATTTCCCTTCTCACTGGCCTGTTAGTATCGGATTCTTCAAGCCCTCCCTTCTCATTGCATGTCTAAGGAACTTTAGTTATTTTTGTATAATTGTATTTTAGTAAACATCATGCGGCTTAATTTTTTTTATAATCATATCGCCCAAGTTTTGCAGAGGGCTACTTAGGAAGAAAGTTATGAGAAAGAGTGACAGGTTATAGGAAGTCTCAGGAAGTGGGTAAGAGACGGATGAGAATACAGATGGGAGTTGGAGTGAACGGAGAAAGGAGCATGAGAGAGAGGATGCATGTTAGTGAGGTAGAAAACTCTTGACTTTACATTTAAATTCATAGAGATTGTAGGTTTTGGAAAGGATGGAGACGAAAAGGAAACTAATACTGAGCATCAGGAAGAGACTGCTAATGTTCCTGGGACATGCAATGAGTCAGGACGGCTTGGAGAATTTGATACTAACAGGCCAGATAGAGGGGAAAAGAGACAGAGGAAAGCAGCGGATAACATATTTGAAGGACCTGAACAGGTGGATGACGGAACGAGAGTTGCATGGTGCAACAGGAGAAAGTGTGCTATGAGCCACCAGGGACAGGGAGATGTGGAAAGCCATGATCGCCTAGGTCCTGAAAAGACATGGCACATAAAAGAAGAAGAAGAAGAAGCTTAAAGTCAAGATCTGGAAGAAAAGGCGACGTCTTCCTTCAGTATTTTGCAAAAGTTGGGTGAGTCTTGCGCGTATCTGTCGAGGGAAAGGAGCTAACTTAATACTGGTTATGCATCAGGATATGAGGATACTGTATTAAACATTGTCAACCCAACCCAAAATAGCATAGTTTAGGTTCGTTATCTCTTTTAGTTACGCCAAGGTAAAGCTTAGTGTATGTGTAGTCATTGGCGCCCATTTATTTTTTATCCCCGATTTCTTTAGCTTAATTCTCATCCTTTTCCTCGTTAGGTAATAGAATCATTAGTTCATTGGTGGAGGCATGGCACTTTTCGTTTTCGAGCGTGCTTTTTTCTTATTTGTTTTAGTGTTTTGATGAGTGAGCCATTGTATGTTTGGACGAATGACTTTTTTACATTATACAAACCCTGCAACATTTTAGTCCAGAGGACAGATGTAACTGTGATTGAATTATAGGGTGTAGGTTTTTACTAACACAATTTATTTAATTTCCTGCAATTAGTTTTTTCCATTGTATAAATATTTATTAGAATTATTCATTTTTAAAGTTGTTATTCTCCTCCTCCCACAAAATTGTTCAGATTTGGGATTAGTTTAATTTTCACAGTCTTTGAGATGTTGTGTTGTTTGTACTAAGAAGGATAATAATGTTGCCAAATTACTTTTTCTTTTTGATAAAAATAAACAGTGATAATGTAACTCCAAAACTGAGTCTGTTTTGGTCTCTTCTCTCACAAGCCTCTTGGTTACGATCGACTTCCCCAACTTTACGTACATTTGCAGTAGAGATATCGCCCTTGTTGTGACTGCCTCTATTACTGAAGGCACAACCAAAATTTCATTCTCCAAAATAAAGAGTTTAGATTACCCACTTCAGGCTATGATATTTTGGCTCTTTTCTGTGGGATGGGGTTTGTCTTCCACAGATGCTGATGGGCTTAAATTATGTTTTCTATATTATTTGAAGATTGCAATTTTGGCCGAGATCCAACCACAATTCGCAATGCGATATAAAATACAATGCAAAAAAAATAAGAGTTTTCAAAGTAAAGTTATACTCAAAGAATAAAAAATCGCTAATATAACACAGAAAAATCAAATGCAAAATAATTAAACTAAAAAATATTGGTTTACAAAAAACGTACAAGAAAAATTCAAGCATTATAAAAAACGTATAACCGTAAGAAACGAAAATAAGAAAAAACAACATTGAAATTCGACACAAAAATTTCGCTAAAATAAACCTCGCCGGTCAGAATAAATTCAAAATGTCTGTGAGGGGCAAAAACAAATGAGAATCTTCTTACACCAGGCAAACGTAACAAAGAAACGCTGAAAATTGCCATTTATATATTAAAAGACATTAACAATAACTCTGGAGGAAAGCTTGCAGAGAAGAAGTTTTTTTTAATGTCTGCTTTTTTGTTGAAAAGTAATTGATCTGAATTTAACCAATCGGCTTTGTTCTTTCAAATCTCTATGGATACGAATGCACGATATCAAGGAAATCTTGACACAGAGTAAACAAAATTATTTCACTTTTTATCAAAAGATTTTAATTATATTTACGATCTGGTTATAAATTCTTTGTTTGAATTTTTTCTTTGTAAATCTTGCCATGTTTTATTTTATTATATTCCTTATCCAATTTCCCACAACCAGTAAAATGAGGAGGTGGAAGCAAAATGCTAGAATTGTGTGTGTATTGAACTGGATTTTAATGGCGAATATGAAGCTGTGTATAATAAACAAGACTGAGTTGAGTATTAAAGAGGGAAGAAAATGAGAGAGTTTGTTGATTCTGTCCTTGTTTAGCAGCGGCACGGCTTCGATCAAAAAGTTGCAACGAACACGTCTGTTTGATTAGGAAATTTAAAGCCTTGTATTTTAGGGGTTGCTTAGCAAATAGCCGTTTTCACAAGCAGGAAATGGCAGATATAAACTTTATATTCGGTTTCATTTTGGAGGCATCCGTCTGTCGTCGCTGTTGTTGTTTTGTGTCTTTTATTGTCACGGAAACACGATGAGATATGCGCTTTTCTTTTTCAGTGAAACCTAGAACTAGATTCGTCTGGAAATATTTAGTGACTAAAATCGTTGCATATTTTGCTTTGGTGTCCATTATAAGTTTCTGGGCTGAAGTGAAAGATTGAATTTCAAATAATGATTTACAACGCATGGTCGCAGTTACCGGTAGTCTTCGATGGTTACACATTTCTTTATAGTAATTCTATCTCCAGTCTTCGGAACGTGGCCTATCATGGTTCCCCAAAAAGGCCTATATATTGTAACCCCTAGCAATGTTTGTGACTTTGAACAGCTTCTCGTTCAACTTTTGCCATCATTTCAAACAAGCTCGTCATGTAGGCAGTTGTCAGCCAGTCCATGAACCTTTTGCCATAGATTGGTTCTTTGAGGGTCAAGTTATCCGAGCAAGCTCCTCTTTCTTATTATGACAAGTAGCTACTGACAAAATAAGTTTAACTACTAAGAGTGGTTTCATACTTGAGGAATATTGGCAATTTTAAAGAATAGAATACTAACTAGAAATATATAAAAAATATCATCAAGAAGACGTGGTTGAAAATGTATTCAAACAGATATTTAGGACAAGGTGAAAACTAAAACAACTGACAAATAAAGTATTAAAGGTAAAAATTAAAGACATTAAAAATAAAGACAATGGTTCAGTAAAAAGGCTTTTCAAATACGCAGAGAATTCAGCTTTAAAATAGAATATTTATTTAAAGTAAAATATAAGCATAGGATCTAGATTAAAGAAGAGGATCTTAAAACCAATATATTTTAAAGAAAGGGAGAGAGAGAGAACAAAACGGAAAGATTGAGGAGACAGGCCACACAGTTAATCTGAGTCAGAATCATTCCAAAGTATTTCAAAGAAACATTTTTTTTTGCCCAGCGTTGTTCCAAAATGTTTACAAATAGATATATAAAAAACAAAGTGAAAATTAAAATGGCTCCTATAGATATATTTAAACAGCGATAAAATTAAATGATTCGTTCGTACCATAACGAAAATGTTTACCAGAATTATAGAAAATCCAGCCTCGAATTAGAATATTGATCTGAGTAAAGTGAAATTTAAATTTACAAAAACAAAATTAAATTCAACAAAAAGAAAGCACGAAAGTTAGCAATTTCACTTTTTCAGTTTCTTTCTTAAGCGGGGAGAAGCTAGCTTAAAACCAATATATGTCATGAGGTAGATAATAATATCTCATCAGTACGATGTTTTTTAAAGTTATCTCTAACTTTGTAATGTTATTTAAACCCGGCGGCAATGCTGATTGAGCATATAATCAAAATTAATATGAAAATAACAAAGTGAAAAGCATTTTATTATGGCAGCTAAAAACAATGATACCAAAACAATTTTTATAGCACCAGGAATATATATATATATAGTCATATATATATATATTTTTATATATATTAGTCATCCACATACAAGCCTGTTTTGCTATATCACAACTCATCAGTGTGGCTAGACACATCCACTTGCTTCTGGCCGGGATCAAAACTCGACCGATTTGGGGACAGTCGGAGTCACTACCTCCTAAGCCATAGGCGCATGGAATCAGAAAATGGAAATTTTAACGTGTTGTATATAAGCAGTGTATACACACACAAGTCACAAAAACAACTTAATTAATTTCTGAAGAGTCAAGCATATATCGCAGAAGTGGCAATTTTTTTCTCTAGGGAGCTCAATCGTAATCAGAGAATAATATATTAGTCATCTACATACAAGCTTATTTCACTGCAACAAAGCTCGTCAATGTGGCTAGACACATCCGCCTGATTCTGGCCAGGATCGAACCTCGACCGATTTGGTGTCGGTCGGAGTCGCTACCCACCAAGCCATAGGCGCATTTTATTTGCTTAACATATTTTTTTAATGGAGACTCATATTTTACGTAGAAAAAGTTATATATATATATATATATATATATATATATATATATATTAAAATAGGATTAATTCAAGGATGTTGAATGACCATTTCTATATGAAAATCCCCACGGGGGATAACACATCACCTCAGCAACAAAAAAATCCTTTCAGAAACTGGAGAGAAATCAGTCTAATTTTTCTTTTTAAATAGATTTGCAAATAAATTAAAAAAGAAACAAAAAAGAAAAAGAAAAAATAATAAAATCAAATAAACAAGAAAAGAAAAATTGGCATCGTCTGGGTTCACAAAAAAGGAAAGAGAATTGAAAATTTATAAAGAACGGACGGCGTGTTGAATTGATATATAAGGTTAAGCAAAACGGAAAAAAGGCGGGAGATAAGGGAGATAAAGGAAGGGAGGGAAAAAGAAAAGAAAGAAAAAAAATTTATATATTACAGACGCTGGACATATTCAAAAACCTAACTTCCCCAAAAAGTTGAAGTATTAGAAAAAGGCCTTTACTTAAAAAGGTATAATTATTTTAAAGGGAATAAAAAGATATAGGTCTTAAAATAATTAAAAAAAAAAAAATTAGGTCATTTAATTTAAACCAAATAAAGACACCGCTAGGTATAAAAAAAAATTTCATTTACAATTATACATACATATAGATGTACACACATACATAAACACACACAATTCTTCAGTTATGAATACAATATATACATACATACATACACATACACACACACATACATTCAATTCCATACACACTTATATACGTATATACACATACATGCGCATACACACACATATATGTACACACATTACAAAAAATCTACCCATACAATATATAAGTACACACACACATATGTATACATATACACACACACATATATATATACATTATACATATACACACACACATACATATAAAAAATATAAAAATTTAATGAATATTATAAAAAGAACTTTTAAATAGCTAAAAATTTTTTTACACACATAAATACAAATATACACGCATACATATATACATATATATACACATATATATATACAAATATACACATACACACACAAACATACACATATACATAAAAATTATAAAAAGAAAAATTAAAAATTAAAAATTAAAAAATTAAAAAAATTAAAATTTAAAAATTTAATATTTAAAATTTAAAATTTAAAATGACGGCACTTATTAATGAATTCCTTTCTAAGATTCAAAAGTAAGTCCTGATGAGGATACTTCAAAATCAGAATCTTCTCCAATAAACATAGACGGCATTTATCACGAAAATTTTAAAATTTAAATTAGAAACGTATTTCACGAGAGCGTTCGTGGATAGAGATTGTTTACATCACGTTATAGAAAATTTTTTTAATAAAAATATTTTCTCTAAAACAGAATTTATAAGTATTATTAAAGATAGGTTTACGTTTACAAATATTTAAAAAACATCTGTCGCTTTCTGCGTCACGTGATGTAAACAATCTCGCGAAATACGTTTCTTTAAAATTTTAAAATCATTTGTTTCTGATGAAGGACCGAGGACGGTCTGAAATATAAAATATAATAAAAGAAATCAACAAACACTGTCAAAAAATCCATTTTTAAACTTACAACTTTTTAGCAGTTCTTCCTATACATATTAAGACAGTATACGTAGATCATCACTATGTTATAGATATATATATATATTCATTTCCTTATAATATATATATATATATATATATATATATATATATATATATATATATCTTAGATGTGCGTTGTGGTGCTGAATGTGCGTTGTGGTACATTGTGTATAAACTCGGAACAACAAATCGGGGTGCAGAGTTCGAATTCCAGTTGAATTCCTCGCATTCACTTACGCAGAATTACCCTTGGAAAAGGTATTAATCCGTCTCTTCACTCCAGTTATGGGTTAAATAATAGGACAGATTGGGTTCTATAGCCTTGGCTGGCAACCAGTCTACCGCATAAAGCAATGGCAACCTACTGCGGAATAATCTTTTGCCCAGTCAGTCATGTCTCTTTCGAGACATGATCGCCCAAAGCGTGTATCACGTATAGCACTTGACTGACTGACTGAATATAATAGTTGGAAACATAACTAAAACTTCTACTGGGCATAAAGTGGGGGATCGTTTTTCTATTGCTATGAAGTAGTAAACTGATCCCCACGATTTATACGTAATATACTAATGTAAAATAATCTATCTCTTCTCCTAGATATGGGTTAAATAGCAGGACAGAGTTCGAATTCCAGTTGAATTCCTTGCATTCACTTACGCAGAATTACCCTTGGAAAAGGTATTAATCCGTCTCTTCACTCCAGTTATGGGTTAAATAATAGGACAGATTGGGTTCTATAGCCTTGGCTGGCAACAAGTCTACTGCAGAAAGCAATGGCAACCTACTGCGGGATAATCTTCTGCCCAGTCATTCATGTCTCTTTCGAGACATGATCGCCCAAAGCGTGTATCACGTATGGCATTTAACTGACATATATATGTGTGTCTATAAAAATGTCTAAGCATAGAAAATATATAAGTTTTTTTTAAAAGTTACTATGTTTTTGTTCAATCTTCTTTTATAAATCTTATTGCTTTTATTTGTTTGTTTGTCTTATGACAGAACATATTTTCCCGAATATTTTTTATATTTCTTGTTATCAATTGTTCCACTAATGTCGGCTGTATTTGGTCTGTTAACGCTGTATGCAAGAGGAGGACTTAAACAAACTCCAATCATAATCTATTCAGCCTGGTTGCATTATACCATAAGGTTTATTCAACTAAAAAGTAGTCAGCAAGTCGCAAAAAGTTCCTTCAAGTGTTGACCTCTATAAAACAAACGGAACATTTCAAAATATGAATAGAAAGAAAATCAATCAATATAAATCTGGTAAAATGACTTATTGTAAAGTATACAAACAAGGTCAAAGTTTGAAGTTTGAGCTCAAAACAACTGTCTTTGAATCATTTGCAGAATTACTGCAATGATTCAGCTAAAGGTTTCAAGTCCGCCTAGGAACCGATGTTAACATTTCAACTTGTATTAAAACTGAAAACATATCGGCAGTTGTATCGATTTTACTGCCACTTATTCAAACTGTCGATCTATGCTCGTCAAAATGGAGGGCATCGTTATCAAAACGGACTTTATGTTCATAAAGAAGAGATAAACTCTCAGTTTTTTCTGAACTTTTGAATGCAACTGATTTGTCAACAACTTTTAACAACTATCTAGATTTAGACGAATGAAAGATAAATCAGTCAGTAAATTGCCATACGTAATACACGCTTGGGCGATCATGTTCCGAAAGAGACATAATTGACTGGGCAGAAGTTTATCCCGAAGTACACTACCGGCCATAATTATTAGGCCACACCAGTTTTTTAATATCATGTATTTCATAATATTTTAGTATTTACTGCCAAGTGGATAAATCTAAATGAAAATAGAATGTTTTTTTTTGTTGTTGTTATTACTTTGCGAAATTTTACAAGACAGCCAGGAAGCCTTTTTCGGTCAGCCAATAAGAAGAGACTAGCACAAAAACTGGACACCAGAACTCTTCATTTAATGCACATGTTATTTTCCAGTATTAACAAAAAAACACTCTATTTTCATTTAAAATTATCAACATGTCAATAAATACTAAAATGGTATGAAATACATCATTTTTTTAAACTGGGGTAACCTTATAATTATGTAAGCGTTCAGTGACGGATGTGCGTTGTGGTGAAGTGGATATCAGCTTGGAAAGAGAAATCGGTGAGCCAAGTTCGAATTCTATTTGAGTACCCTGCATTCACATAAGCACTGGTACCCTCGGGAAAGGTATTAATCCGTCACTTCCCCCAAGTTAGGGGTTAAATAACAGGATGGGGCTTGGAGGCAACCCATCTACTGCTGGTGTCACAATAAAAACACCCTTGGTAACCCTGGTGAAGCATCAAGTATTCAGCTATTTGGCAAGATTATGAATTTCGCTATGAACTGCGTCAGGGTCCCAAATGCACAGTGAATACTGGACGGGTGTAGTGAGTTCCATCTCGGTCAAGGCCGCAGGACGACGACGACGAATAATTATAGCCGGTAGTGTAGCTTGCCATTACCTTCTGCGGTAGACTGGTTACTAGAACTATACTATAGAACCCAATCTGTTCTGTTATTTAAACCATAAGTGGAGAGAAGAGATGGATTAATACTTTTCCAAATGATATTGTTATGTGAGGAATATTTTCTTTAAATACACTGGGAGACTTGGTTCCAAAAAAAGTTGGTTTAAATGGCGCAGCATACCTAAGTATTGTGGTTGACCACGTAATCACGTAAAGTACTCTTTGGTGTAATGCAAAAGGAAATTCGAAACTTCTAGAACCACAGGATAGAGAAAAGAACCAAAATTAAAAATTCTGCTTTCATAGCAACAGTGAAATTTTGATACAAAGAAATGAGACTCTTTCGAGACATGATCGCCCAAGCGTGTATCACGTATGGCACTTAACTGACTGACTGAATATAATAGTTGGAAACAGGATTAAGGCTTCTACTGGTCATAAAGTGGGGGACTGGTTTTTAATTATTATGAAGTAATAAACTGATCCCCCAATAATTATACTTAAATTATATTACATTATTATATTACCTCATCTCCCTCCAGATATAAGTTAAATAGCAGGACAGATTGGGTTCTATAGCCTTGGCTGGCAACCAGTCTACCGCAGAAAGCAATGGCAACCTACTGCGGGATAATCTTCTGCCCAGTCAGTCATGTCTCTTTCGAGACATGAAGCGTGTATCACGTATTGCACTTGACTGATTGATGCATTAAGAAAAATACAATTAAAATAAACTTTTGAATACGAAGATAGCGAAATGGTGAAACATTCTCTACGCAAAATATCACGAACGGATAGAAACATTTAACTAAAAGAAGTAAAACTGTGAATTAAGAAGAATTTAGGAAGAAACAGCGATTGAAGATAGAGCAGCGGTCGGCGTGCCTCGGGCCGCGGGCTACATATGGCACTCAAGTGAATCTTGTCCGGCCTGCGAGCCACAATCGGCACTCGAATGAATCTTTCTGGCCCGCAGGCTACATCCGGTCCTTGAGGGAATCTTGTGCGGCCCGCTGGCCACATCCGGCACTCGTGTGAGTCTTGTTCGGTCCGCAGACGACATCCGGCACTTGAGTGAATCTTGTCCGGTCTGCAGGCCACATCCGGCACTCAAGTGAATCTTGTCTAGCCTGCTACCTTACTCTGGACACGATATTAAAAAATCATTTTTTTTACCTGGAGAATGTGTTTTACTTTTATTCTTTATTTGTAGAGATCGCCAAAATTAGCGTACAGCCTCACTTTCGCTTTCGTGAGCGTGCACGTTTCAATAAATATAAAATAGTGTTTTTTTCCGATTTTAATTGAATTGTTTTCAATACTGATTTATAAAACATTTATTTTTAAGATTAAATATTTTTTTAACAAAATTCCCGTCAGATACTAAATTATTTTGAATCCTTGATTTCTTCACACACATAGAAACTTTATTCATATATTTTTTATTTTATTTTTTTTTTTTTATAAGCGTTTCACCCCGAGCAAGGCATGTCACTGCCACTACTGTGCAGGGGACTACGTAGAGAGGAGAAAGGCTGATTAAATATAGGAAATAACAGAGGGTGGGTGATAGGCGGGTAAGGATACCGAGAATGAGGGTTAGGTAGATGAGAGTGTTGTCAGAATAGTTGGGAGTTAGTGTGATAGGAGATGTCTATTGACCCTACATTTAAACACCTGGAGATTGTAACTGTCGGGAAAGCAGACTTGTGGAAGGGAGTTCCACAGGCGGGAAGCGCGAGAAAAGAAGCTGTTGGAGTAGAATTTACGGTTACATCTTATTTGTTTAACTGTAAAAGGGTGGGACCTAGTTGCTAATCTAGTATCTCGTGTAAATTCGTGCTTAGGCGGCACCAGTGATCTAAGCTCATCGGAGCAGAAGCCATGAAAGTACTTGTAGAAGAGGCACAGGGAAGCCACATCACGCCGGTGTGAGAGCGACTGCAGCCGGTCTGCCAAGTCAGTATCAACCACGTTACAGATCCTCCTTTGTATTTTGTCAAGAAGCCCAAGGAGAGCAGCAGGGGCACCCGACCAGATATGGCAGCAATATTCAATACACGGGCGGATGGTAGATTTGTATATGTGCAGAATAGATTCAGGTGGGAAAAATTTCCGGGCCCTGCACAGGGAGCCGACTTTCATAGCAGCAGATTTGGCAATGGATTCAATATAGTCATTCCATTTGAGGTCCGCCGAGAGTGTAAGGCCAAGGAGGCGTAGTATTTTACTCTCTGGGAGACTAGCCTGTCCCATGCTAATGGGAGGTAGATGCGATTGTCTATGGTGATTAGTTGATAACAGCTTTGTTTTGGAGGCATTGAAATTTACCAACCATTTCCTACCCCAGGTCACTACGGATTGGAGGTCCCTTTCAAGTACGGCAGCGAGGTTCACTTTGTCGTCCAGACCTGGTTTCTGATCGATGCGGGAGTAGATTGTTGTGTCGTCGGCATACATGCCAACTTGGGATCTAATGGTGTCGGGGAGATCATTAATGTAGATCAGAAAGAGCGTGGGGCCTAGGATAGAACCTTGAGGGACGCCCGCGTTCGTCTGGTAGTTTTGGGAGGCATGCCCATTTAATACCACCTTCAATGTGCGGTTAGAGAGGAAAGACTGGATGAGGTCAAACAGATGTCCAGTTATCCCATAGCTCCGCAGTTTGCGCAAGAGGCCAGCATGCCAGACCCTGTCGAATGCTTTGGAGATATCCAAGGCAACGGTTCGGGCTTCACCATTCTTGTCAAGTGCCCGGTATATGTATTCGGTAATGGTCATTAGCATATCAGCAGTAGACCTGGTGAAGCGAAACCCATACTGTTTGTCAGAGAGAAGCCCGTTGGTCATAAGATGCTGAGTCACCTCGGCGTTGATAATGGCTTCGAAAACTTTGCCAAAGATTGGAAGGAGACTAATAGGACGGTAATTGGCGGGGTCTGAGGGTTCGCCAGAATTCTTAAATATAGGTACTACGCAGGAGGACTTCCAACAGGCAGGAAAGCAGGAAGCAGATAGGCAGAGGTTATAGAGTTTAGAGAGGACAGAGGAGAGTTCTGGAGCACATTTCTTCAGTACTATGACTGGGATTCCGTCACCGCCGCTCGCTTTGTGTGGGTCAAGTTGCGCAATTATCTTGGCGACCAGCGAGGGTGTAATGTGGACGGTATTTTGTTGAGCCTTAGTTCTGGGTGGGAAGTCTGGTGTAGGTATTCCTAACGAGTCCAGTGTCGAATTGGTTGAGAATCTACGGGCAAAGCATTCAGCCTTGTCGGCTGGGGAGGTGAGAACTTCAGATTCATTGATTAGTGGGGGTATTGAAGTCTTGTTCCTGCTGAGCACGCTTTTGCAGAGACGCCAGTAATCTTTGGAGCCAAACTTAGAGGATGCTATGCGTTGCCTAATTCTGGTAGCAAACGCCCTCTTGGCTTCATTCAGTACTTTTTTACACTTGTTCCGTGCTGAGGTGAAAAGGCGCCTGTTTTGGTTCGACGAGCAGCTTCGATAGAGCCGGAAGAAATGGTTCCGGTGGGCAATAGCGGCCGAGCAAGCGGGTGAGAACCAGGGGGAAGAATTTGGTTTTAGTTGGAATTTTCTGGTAGGGATAAAAGCATCGATGCCAGCCTTAACCCAAGAGGAGACTTCGGAGGCACAGTCTTCGACAGGAAGATCAAAGACGTTGTTCCAGGGGACGTCGCAGAGGAAGTCCCTGAACGAGTCCCAGTCGGCTCTTTGGTAGCAGTATAATATTCTGCTGGTCTGGTTGTCTTGGGTAGAGTTAGTGTGGATTGATATGTTTACGGAGACTACGGCATGGTCAGAGTTTCCGAGGGGGCAGATTTGCCTGGTAGTGCAGAAGTCTGGGATGGAGGTAAAACAAAGGTCGAGTAAAGAGTCCCTTCCGTTAGGGTTTTTAGAGAAACGCGTGGGGAAGTCCACCACTTGCGTTAGAGTTTGGGCTATTGAAAAGTGCATGGTGCGGATCCCAGCAAGGTCGGTGGCTGAGTTTTCAAGCCACTTGGTGTGGTGAGCGTTAAAATCGCCAAACACAAATATATGGGCAGATGGGTGAGAAGAAATGGCCCTGTCGATGTTAGTAGAGATGCAATCAAGTAACGTACAGTCAGAGGAGGAGGGGGAGCGGTAGAGGAAGAAGAGATAGCTAACCGAGCTTAGAAGTGAGAGACGGAAGCACATGAAGGTATGATCAAGGGATTCAAGAGATGTGACCCTGGCTAGGGGGAGTTGTTCGCTGACATATACACCAAGCCCATGCATATGGACATTGGAGTCCTTCCTGAAGAGAGGAAGGTAACCAGGAACGAACAGCTCTGAAGAGGGGATAGAAGGGTCAAGGTTAGTCTCACATATAGCTAAAATATCGGGTGAGTTAGTTAGAAGGAAAGACTCTACACTATTAAAGTTACTGCGAATACCTCGTATATTTGTGAAGGTAACGCAGATATGACGTTAGAGCCATAGCTGTTTGGCCTTCCACCATGACACTACATAGCTTTTTGGCCTTCACTCTCCAAAAGGTTGCTGACCCCTGCTCTAGATCGAAAAGAAATCATAGAATAAGGACAAAGAATGGAAAAAATAAAAAATCGAAAATAAATTTCAAGGAAAACAAGTGGTAAAATATAATGTTTCGGAATTAAAAGATAAAAACTGAAAAAGCAAAATGAAAATATTTTTGGTCTTTAAATTTGATCATATTTCGCATTCATTTCTTTTTCACATGTACACATCCCATAGGAATTTGAAGCTAAGAGCTGGTAGCAGATCAAAAATAAATTCATGCGAAAAGCCTTTTCCATGTATAGTATCCTGATCAATACCACAGATTTGTTAACCTTAATCAGTTGACTATAACCCAAACGGAATGAGGCACTTTAATATTGTGATTATTTTGTACATAGTCAACATCACTGCGAAAAATCATCACATATATTTATAATTTCTACAATATTTTTTTTATTCCTTACAATAATATTATCATTTTCCTAGCTCGTTCCATGAGGATATATCAGTTAAGTACCATACATGATACATATTTAAGCGATCATGTCTCTTTCGAGACATGTCTGACTGGGCAAAAGATCTTCCCGTAGTAGGTTGCCTGCAGTAGAATGGTTGCCAACCCAGACTATAGAATCCAATCTGTAATGCTATTTAACCCATATATGAGGGAGAAGAGACGGATCTATTTCTTTCCGAGTGGTATTTGCGCGTAAGTGAATGCAACTGGTATTCGAATTCGGTTCTCTGATTTTTTTGTTCTGGGCCGATATCTACTGCACAAACCACGCACACTTTTTTCTCGCACTTCCGGCCTGTGGAATTCCCTTCCGTTTACTTGCTTTAAGTGTAAAGTTAATAGTCATTTCGCATCTCACTAACTTGCATCGTCTCTCTCATGCTCTTTTCTCCGTCCACTCCACTCTCATAAATATTCTGATCCTTATTTTACCCACTTCCTGACACCCCCTATATCTCGTCTCTCTTTCTCATAACTTTCTCTCATCCTCTTTTCTCTATTCACTCCATTCTCATCAGTATTTGTATCCATCTCTTACCCACTTCCTGATTACCTGTCACTCTCTCTTATAACTTTCCTCCTATGTAACCCCGCTGCAAATCAGTGGCAGTATAATGCCTTGCTTGGGGTGATACGATTATATAAAAAATATATGTATATATCTTATATACTAAAAATCAGTTCCTTTTTTTTTCTTTCTTGTTTTTATACACATTTGGCTTTCTTTGTTTTTGCCTAATAACGCGTCCTGGCTTTATCATTTTTATGCCTATACAATGTATATTACTATCCGTCAGGTAATGTGTTATTACATTAAGAATATAGTTTTTGACGATATTTTCTGTCATGTGTTTTTGTTTTGTTTATTCATAAATAGTTTTTTTCTGAACGATTTCCTAACCCCCATATTCTTAAATTTTATTTCTTTTGTATTACTTCAATAATTCCATCTTTGTTTTATTCATTGCATCATTTTTGTTTTACTTTAAATCTATTTCCTTTTTTGTTAATGTCAATCTTCCACGACTGCTGATTTTTCTGATGTTAACTGATTAATGTGCCTTTGAAGTCTTTGTTTCATTTCAAAGGATTTTTGCTGCATTTTCTTCAAAGATTTTGCCTCTGTTTATATTGTACAGCCATCTATTTTAGCTTTCATTTCAGTAGCAGTTATTCCTGCATCTGATCATATTCACGTTGAATGAATACGCTTTTCTAGACTGACAATATAATTTCCATCAAGTCTTCTGCTCTTGCCTAAAATTCTATCTTTCTAAATTCAAAATAAATTGGACCTATAGGTCGTAACTCTATGTTTATTTAATGAATTGTAGATGTCGTTTTCACATCACCAACTCAAGTACCTATGAAGACAAACAGGCCATTTATGGTTCAAAACGACAACTAATGTGTTTCCTTTGGGTTATTGAAGCGACGTGTGGTCATATGACTTAAAATTATAGCCGTTGCAGCTTTTCTACAAGCAGGTTCATCTGGGGAACAATAGACAGATATTTTGGGTCCGGCTATATGTCCCAGAAGACCCACATAAAAATGACCTTGTGTCACATGTCGCTTTAAGTAGGAAGGCCAACTAAATGCTGTAGTTGTAACGTAGTTCGACTGCTGAACAATATACAGATATTTTGGGCCGGGCTATAAGGCCTGAAAGACCCACAGAAAAAGACCTTGTACCACATTTCGCCTTAAGTGAGAAGGCCAACTAAATACTGTAGTTGTAAAGTAGTTCGAGTGGGGAACAATAGACAGATACTTTGGCCGGGCTATATGACCCGAAGGATCCGCATAAAAATGATCTTGTGTCACATGTTGCCTCAAGTGGGAAGGCCATCTAAATACTGTAGTAGGACCCACATAAAAAGGCCTCGTGCCACATTTTGTTTTAAATGAGAACGCGACTGAAGTCTGTAAATACTGGAGTTGTCAAGTAGTTGTAAAGCAGTTGCTTAGGTGGTCAGTAAATTGGTGCAGAGTTATTTGGACTTGTTTGGATATAGACTCATTACTTGGACATCCTATTTCACTGCAAGGCTGTATATATTGATTTCTACAAATAGTATTCCTGAATTAACTAATCCAGTTTGTGTATTTTGTTTGATATAACTTACATTTTCTCTCTCCATAGCTGTTTTTGTTATTTATTATTTTGTGTGGTTTCTCACCCGGAATCCACAACATATATTTTTGGACATTCTAAGATATAAAATAAATTTGCTTTTTACTGTTAGTATTCATCATCGAATACTGTAAAACTACCTATTAACAATTCCCATGCTAAGCAATGTAAATTCTATGTTAACAGCTTCTTTTCTCTCATTTTTTCCACTTGTGGAACTCTCTTCCCATTCATGCATTCTAGCGAACTTTCATCTGCAAAAATTTAAGTGCAATGCCAATTCTGCCCTCCAGATTACTGTTTTCTCTTCCCACTCATTAATAAATTATGTTCTCAATTCCTACACACTCTGTACAGGTTGTGTCTTAATGGCTTTACTGCATGAGGTGAAATTGATTTAAAAAATTTAATTAAGGAAAACATTACGGCATATGAAATATATATTACTTTATTTTACAGCTACTGAATACAAACAGGTCATTGGTAATTCCAAATGACAACTAATTATTTTAGGGGAAGGCAATCACAATGCCAGAATATTTACTTCAACATACGCCCTTTTTTTTAAATCGATTTTTTTTATTTGAAGTTGTAGATTTTCAATTTGGATTTCAAGTTAATGCGTTTTTTAATTCAAGGGTTAAAAGGTGAAATAAGACAAATTAATCTTAACACATCAGCTAAGAAAAATGAAGGAAATTCTTTATTGGTGTTCGAGATCATTTGAAAAGATTTCAGAGGTTAGCAAAAATTGGTATATACTTTTTGTCCCCATCAAATAACATGTCCAGTATTTCGTTTATATTATTTTGTTTTTTAGGGCCATTTCTATCATATTTGATACAGTATTTCCCTATAAGGAAACATTTGGTATTTCTCTATAAGGAAACATTTGGTATTTCCCTATAAGGAAACATTTGGTATTCATTGACTGAGCAGTCAGTACTGCTTTCATTTGAAATTTATAAAATATTTCTCTTAAAAAATTTTTCAGGAAAATATTTCTTTCAAGGCTTGTTTTCATACTGTATCAAATATGATACGAATGACCCTAGATGGTTAAGGCTTCTACTGGGCATAAAGTGGGGGATCAGTTTTATATTGTTATGAAGTAATAAACAGATCCCCCACTAATTACTACTTAACCCTCTAGGGCCATTCGTATCATATTTGATACAGTATTTCCCTATAAGGAAACATTTGGTATTTCCCTATAAGGAAACATTTGGTATTCATTGACTGAGCAGTCAGTACTGCTTTCATTTGAAATTTATAAAATATTTCTCTTAAAAAATTTTTCAGGAAAATATTTCTTTCAAGGCTTGTTTTCATACTGTATCAAATATGATACGAATGGCCCTAGAGGGTTAATAGCGAAAATACTGAATTTTATGTTCGAGATTTTTGGCTTTTTTTAAAATCATATCACCCAGAGCAAAGCGGTAACGCCACTTGATGTGCAAGGGGCTACGTAAGAGTGAAAAGATTGGAAAAAGAGAAAACCGGAAACCACATCCTAAACAGGGAACAAGGGATGAGCCTCTACACCTGTACAATAGACGTGGGTGGAGCGATAGTTTAGTCTATCTACTCGAACTGAGAAAAAATGAAAAAGAAAAAAAAGGAAGAGATAAGTGAAAGATTGGAAAAGTTGGGAATGTTCTTGTTTATGTGACAATTTAAAACATTTGAAGCGAGGGTAAAATATCTTATTTTATTATTCTAGACTAATTGCTGACCTATATTACATTCAAATGGTATTCCATGACATGTGTTCTAATGAGCTACATTCCTTCCTCCCAAAAGTCCTCACAATTGCAACTGTGACTTGCCATTCCAGCTGTACAAGAGTGAATCATCCACATTTTCTTCTTATTCAATTCAGTCAGTAATTTAAGTGCCATACTTGATACACGCTTTGGGTGATCATGTCTCAAAAGGGACATGACTGACTGGGCAGAAGATTATCCTGCAGTATGTTGGCATTGCTTTCTGCGGTTGACAGCCAAGGCTATAGAACCCAATCTGACCTGTTATTTGACTCATAGCTAGAGGGGGGAGAGATGTATTATATTACTAAGTAGTAATTAGTGGGGGATCAGTTTATTACTTCATAACAATAGAAAACCGATCCCCTACTTTATGCCCAGTAGCAGCCTTAATTATGTTTCCAGTTATTATATTCAGTCAGGTAAGTGCCATACGTGATACGCGCTTTGGGTGATCATGTCTTGAAAGAGACATTACTGAGTGAGCAGAAGATTATCTTGTAGTAGGTTGTCATTGCTTTCTGCAGTAGACTGGTTGCCAATCTAGGCTATATAACCCATTCTGTCCTGTTGTTGAACCCATAACTGAATGGAAGATACCGATTAATACCTTTCCCAAATGTATTTGGGCGTAAGTGAATGCGAGGAATTCAGCTGGAATTCGAACTCGGCTCCCCGATTCATCGTTCTGAGTCGATATCCACTACACCACAACGGACATCCACTCTTTTACAATTATTAAAAAGAAAATTCCACTATGACATCTGCTGCATTTTGTAACATGATGTTTTCCCAGTCACTAAAATCTTAATTTCTTCAAGTATAGATTTAACAGTTATATTTCTTGCATATTCCTGTAGACTTAATTCCGAGTTTATTCTTATAATTGTACAATACCTCAGTGTAACAAGATATTGAGTGGCTCTTTTGTGCTCTTTTGAGCGAACATTAATTTAAGACACTTTGCTGATTTGATCGACCACCGACTCGATATAAGTTTTGTTTACCATTTCTAACCTTACAAACAATTTATACTTACTTCCAAGCGGTGTATATTGATAGATTAAAGTTTCATTATTATTTCCTTGAGACACAAACTATAAACATTTTAAACAATATTATTCTCACACCTAGAATTGGCAGCTAAATACCCGTCATAACACCCTAACTGATAAAGGTATGCTGAGACAGGTTTTGATAAAAGCAAGACATGAACGTACATTTGGGACCTTGTGGGTAATAATCTCATGTTCGCATTGATGAGGGTGTTCATCAGTAACTAGATGAAACTTTCATGTCTTTGATGTCTCACTTCAAACTTAAAATAAAACTTGGACATCATCTTGGTTATGTCACTCAATAATAATAATAATAATAATAATAATAATAATATTTCGAGGTGACTCTTTGTGTCCTTTAATCTTTTGCATATCATTAATAGCATTAAACGGTTAATTTAACAAGACAGAATGTGGTTAGAATATGGCTAAACAAAATAAGCCATCTATTTTACATGGACTTTTTAAAATCATTTCATCCCATGTTTTTCTATCTCCCCTAACATCCCTGGCGTTACATAACAAAGTTATCCTTAGTGTGTAGGCTGTACTTAACAAGACAATTTTTTCTATATCTCTTAAGCTGGGGTTTCCAGAGATTCTTTCAATGTTCCATTTTTTATCATTCCAAGTGTACCTACTATCACTGGCACGATTCTTGTTTTCAATTTCCACATTTTTCCTATTTCAATTTCCAGGTTTTTATATTTTGACAGTTTTCGAGTTCATTGGTTGCTGTTACAATCTGCAGGACAAGCCATATCAATTGATAGGCAAGTTTATTTTTCTGGTTTTAAATAATAATGTCCGGCCTATTTGCTTCAATTTTTCTGTCTGTGTAGATGGTGTAATCCCATAGAATAGTGACATCTTCTATTTCCGTAACCGGTGTTGGGTGGTGTTCATACCAGTGTTTGTTGACATATTTTCGATAATTTTTGCACATTGTCCAATGTAAATATTGCCCCCACTCTATCGTGACTATTTTATATTCATTTCGGGCAAGTACTAATTGTTTCATAGTATATATTACAGAATCTGCATTTTGAATCCACATTATTATGTATAATATTTGCCTGAAAGTTCCTAGTGAAAAGACATTGGTCTTGCGCTGCAAGAATAAAGTCTTCAGTTTTTGCTTTAATCCAGATGCACGTAACCATCTATGAGTATTAACTTTATCAACATGGGATTTATTGGCACGTCATGGATATTGGCTATGCAGAGGTTTGTCTTGCCAGCGTTGTTTCATCTGTTCAAGAGCTTTACCTTTGGCTTTCATTTTCATATATTTGCCGCAATAATTGGTTCTTGGCTTCTGTTTTGCTTTTCTAAAGAATCCACTAAATGTAATGTTACTATTTACTGCCTTCTTTTTTATTGAATATTTTTCCTTTCTGTTTTCATGTTGTTTGACTAATTGTATCATCCAGTCCTTTGTTGTTTCTATGTATGTTAGTAAGCCAACAGTAGTTGTCTTGTATGACAATTCTAGCTGAATATGACCTCTTCAACCTTCTTTACAGGGTATGTATGGACGTTCTACATCAACCTTTGGATGATGCATTATATGCTTAGAAAAAAGCTTTCTTGTTTTAGAATCCATTCGTCTGATGTCGTTTAGAATCTAGTTTAAGATGTTGAAACGATATTCGACAATTGGAAAGGCACGCCTATTAATGGCCATAATTCTGTTCTGAGAATTCAATTCAGTTTTTAATATCAGTCGAAGCCTTTTATATTACTCTTTACGCATTATTTCTTTCATTCTTTTATGGTGAATTTTTTCACTCTTATTTACACCTAGGTATTTATAAGCTTCTTCTGGCTCTAAATCTTTTATTGTTACAGCAGGGTCTAAGATAATTGCGGATGCTTGTTGTAGCGATCCTCGTAAAACTGTGGTACATTTATTCAAATTGAATTTCATTCCAATGTCTTCACTGAAGCATTTTACAGTTTGCAGAAGACCTTCCAGCTGTTTATCATTCTTAGCATACAACTTTCAGTCATCCATGTCAAATAGATGGCTTATTTTCTTTTGGCCTCTTTTATAACCACATTATGTCAAGTTGACTGGTTAGTACTATTAATGATATGCAGAATAGTAAGGGAAATATTATTATTATTATTATTATTATTATTATTATTATTATTATTATTGTTGTTGTTGTTGTTGTTGTTGCTGTTGTGTTTGCTTTTGTTGATGTTGTTGTAATTTCTTTGGATGTCAACCAGAGACCTTCGGCCAGAAATGTTTTCATCACCTTTTCCACTTAATATATATATATATATATATATATATATATATATATATATATATATATATAAATATTATATAAACTTATTAATAAATGGAACTTTGTGTGTCTGTGTGTGTATCTGGGTGTGTATCTGTTACCTATAGACTCCAAAACGGCTGAACGGATTTTCTTGGAAGTTTATACAGTTGTACTATAAGCGTCTGTGAGTCTTCTTAGCTAGGTTTTGTGTCGAGGTACCCCCGATAAATATCGAACATCGATAAGCGAAAAAATCGCGTTATAGAAGGAGTGGTCCGATTTTAATCAAATTTCATACACTCATAGACAAAGACATAAGAAATGATATTCAGAAGTTTCAAGCTTGCAGTTCTTACAATAGTGCAGAAAATTGATTATATATATATATATATACATATATATATATATATATATATATATATATATATATAAAAGGCTAGATATTTTTGTGTGTGTCTGTTTATCTGTCTGTATGTCCTTTATACAAATCCACAAATTTTATCCGATTCTCACCAAACTTCAAACAAATATTTTTTAGGCAGTGTCTGAGCTCCAAGACCATGGATTAGTTTTAAAGCTTTCATTACACCCGAGCAACGCCGGGCTATACTGCTAGTTTAGAAGAACGCTGAACATTTCAATTTCACTTAACATATTTCATTTATGTTGAAATAGAAAATTAACAGACTTTGATTTCTAAGACTGGCGCAATAACTTCTTCTATTCTTCCGTCATTTTTCTGCGATATATGAATTACTCTTCAGAAATTACTTTGAGTTCTTTCGGGGACTGGCGTGTGTATACACTGCTTTTATAGAACACGTTAAAATTTCTCCTCCCTGTTTTCATGCGCCTATGGCTTAGTGGGTAGCGATTCCGGCAGACACCAAATCGGTCGTGTTTCGATCCCGGCCAGAAGCAAGTGGATGTCTCTAGCCACACTGATGGACTGTGATACAGCAAAACAGGCTTGTACATACATATATATATATATATATATATATATATATATATATATATATTACCGATTAACGCTCTATTTACACACCGACATTAAATACTTTACGAAAAAAATCTGCTCGCCAAAATAAATTTTCTCAGTAATAACGACTGAATTATAACAACCTTAAAAGCTAAATATTATAGCAATCAAGCATATATATATATATATATATATATATATATATATACACTAGCAGTATAACCTGGCGTTGCTCGGGTGTAATGAAAGCTTTAAAACTAATCCATCGTCCTGGAGCTCAGACACTTTGGACGTTGGCACGAAAGAGTAAAAATCAATAGTTGTTTCAGTTAAAGCGAAACCGTAGACTGAAAGAAGAATGAATGGATGTAAGTCAAATTTTGATTTCCTGGTATCGATATCAAATAAGTTTTTTCGACGTAAACAGAATTTTGAAGGTGAAATAAGTCCTCTGAGTAAATGGTCTCATGGATGAGACTAAGAACTACAATTATACCTACTTATAGCCAAACCCGTAGAAAAAACTAAAATAAAAGGGCTGAAAAGATACAGACATACCGGCAGATAAACAGACACACACACACAAACATCTTGACTTTTATATATATATATAGTATCGATTTTCTGCACTATTGTAAGAACTGCAACCATGAAACTCCTGAATATAATTTCTTATGTCTTTGTTTATAAGTGTAACAAATTTGATTAAAATCGGGCCACTCCTTTCATCACCCGATTTTTTCGATTATCAATTTTCGATATTTATCGGGGTACCACGACACAATACCTAGCTAAGAACACTCACGGACGCTTATAGTACAACTGTGTAAATTTTCAAGAAAATCAGTTCAGCCGTTTCGGTGTCTTATAGGTAACGGGCACACACACAGACACATACATACGGTTCAAAGTTCTATTGGTAAATAAGTTTAGATAGATATGTTAGTCATGAATACGAAAAACATAAGGCTTTTTATTAAATAAGAAAGAATCTTATTAATGTTAAATATTAACATTGATTCAGCCAGACAGTTTAATGTAATGAAATTTATTTATTTTTAAAACCAACAGTTATTTATGCAAAACTCAAATTTTCAAATATAAGATGGCCATTTCGACGAGTAAATTTAACACCGATCATGTTAGCGAGACCAAAATATTTTCGGCTCGCTGATGAGACCTTATCTCCGCCGACTTTTGCTTACAAACTAACTTTAGCATTTCATTATCTTATGAGCTAAACCAAAATGTTTTAATATCTATGTGAGATGTGTGTTAATTTTACCCGTCGAAATGGGCATCTGATATTAGAAAATTAGAATTTTTTATATGTTTTATATGTATATATATATTTTTTTTCATGGCCCGTCAAGATTCACTTATAACATTACTTTATTCTGTTAACGATCAAAGGGAGAATCGTTTAAACACAGATTGATGTCTGTTCGCGTTCGTGAATATAAAACGACGTATGCCAGTTGATTGACTGCACAAACACTAAAAGCTAATTAAGCTTCAAAGACACTTCTCAGATACCCCTAATATTGAACAAAGAAAGAAATCAAAGGAATATACGAAGTGATCACAAACTGTAACACCGATGCGTAATAGGAAATTAAGTCAATCACAAAGAATAAAAAGCTAGAATTATTTTAATGGAAATACATCAAAAAGCTAATTATATATATATATATATATATATATATATATATATTTCTTTAATCTCATAAAATGGACATTATAATCTCACTGCACGCATTGATTAAACTTCTACATATATGCATAGAGGCCGACACACACACACACACACATATGTATATATATGTAGAGAGAGAGAGAGAGAGAGGGAGAGAGGGAGAGAGAGAGGGTGTAGAAAACGTATAAGACACCATATTACAAAACCTGGAAAACATGTAAATTTTAAAATATTTTTCAGGAAAAAACACTCGTCGTTTCTAGACAAAATAACCCACCAAATTAAAACTAGCAACAACGAATAAATTGTATTTATTTGCATGCCCAGTACAAGACTTTTTCTTGTCACTAATCAATTAATTATATCGAACATACTACCATTTCAACAATAAAACGCCTAGCATGTTGCCAGTCTAATCAAAGTGATATTAAGTAGCATTTATTAATCTACTAGCAGTATAGCCCGGCGTTGCTCGGGTGTAATGAAAGCTTTAAAACTAATCCATCGTCCTGGAGCTCAGACACTTTGGACGTTGGCACAAAAGATTAAAAAGCAATACTTATTTATAGTTAAAGCAAAACCCTAGACTGAAAGAAAAATGAATGGATGTAAGTCAAATTTTGATTTCCTGGTATCGATATCAAATAAGTTTTTTTCGTCGTAAACTGAATTTTGAAGTCTTCTGAGTAAATGGTATCATGGCTGAGACTAAGAACTACAATTATACTTACTTAGAGCCAAACCCGAAGCAAAGACTAAAATAAAAGGGCTGAAAAAATACAGACATACAGGCAGATAAACAGATTTACACAAAAACATCTTGCCTTTTATATATATATATATATATATATTATCCATTTTCTGCACTATTGTAAGAACTGCAACCTTGAAACTTTTGAATATCGTTTCTTATGTCTTTGTCTATAAGTGCATCAAATTTGATTAAAATCATACCACTCCTTCTATAACCCGATTTCTTCGATTATCGATTTTCGATATTTATCGAGAGTACCTCGACACAAAACCTTAGAACATTTACAGACGCTTATAGTAAAACTGTGTAAATTTTCAAGAAAATCGGTTCAGCCGTTTCTGAGATTATAGGTAACGGACACACACACACACACCCACAGATACACACACACACGCAGACAAAGTTCCATTTAGAAATAAATTTAGATTAGATATGGTTTAAAATAACAATATTTTTTCTCAGTGGCATAAATTACATCTGTTTTTTTTTTCATATTTTAAGATTTAGATTTAGCGACGATATTCCAAGTAACAACTTCATTCTTTTTATTCTTTTTTTTATTTCCAATAATATATGCAGAAATCTATTTATTGATGTTTAAAGACAGCATGTCGTTGCAAAAGACCAATTTCCACAAGTTAGCAGTCGGTCTAAACTAAAATTTAATATCATCATCTGATTGAATGCGAGCTCTAAAAAACAATACTTTTCCTCATACAATGGCCACGCAATTATTTTTAGAGGGATCATTATTAGTAATAGTAAAGATATTGTATATTATTTAGGTAGACCAAGTCTTAATATGATATCATATTATTATGTTGTGAAATACATTCAACGATGTTCTTAACTCTTTGTTGCATATTGGTTAAATTAACCTTTCTGTAACCTTTGTTGCATATATATATATATATATATATATATATATATATATATATATATATATATATATATATATATATAATGCTTTATTTACATTCGATATGTATTAAGTGTATAATTGGCAATTGATTAATAAAGTTATTCCAAATATTAAAGTAGCTATTTCAAACAATGTGCATGTGAAGTAAAGATTAAAACATATAACTGATATATATATATATATATATATATATATATATATATATATATATATATATATATATATTGCTTTATTTATTTCGATATGTACTAAGTATATATTTGACAACTTATGTTTTGCATATTGGTTAAAACTGTAACCTTTCTCTCAACTTTGTTTCATATTGGTTACAATTGTAACCTTTCTCTAACCTTTGTTGCATATTGGTTACAATTTTAACCAATATGCAACTAAGGGTTAACACAATTATAGTTGATTTTAAGAATCATTTTAATAAATTAATTTTAATTCAAAGAGTTATTGAAAGTTGTATGCAATACTCCTCAAATATTCAGTCGGAGAACCTTGTAAAAAGGCAGAAAGAGGCTTCAAAATTCTTTTAACCTGCTTCATAGATTTTTTCAAGCCTCTTTCTGCCTTTTTACAACAAAGAAAAATAGCCAAACTTCCGAAATCATTACAACTCAAAATGATCTAAGATATTTGTGCACTATGACAACCAACACTGGTTTTAAGCCATGAATTTGACGCCAACTGTGCATTGTCCTTGAACTAAGTAGATTAGTGTTGAGTTGTCCTGGAGTTGAGTTGTCAAGGAAATGATATCGCCGGTATTGAATATTGATGGTGTTGAGTCGGCGGTGATGAAACGTACAATGTTACCACCTTGGGTCATGATGGAATTGGGAACCACAATATTTAAGATGGATTTTTGAGTTTATCTACATTTATTTCAGTGGATCTACTTGCGAGTGATTATTTCCTATGCAAAAGTGATGAAGGTTAAACAATAAATCGTCGTTTGTTTCAGTCTAAAACCAACGATATCATTGCCTCTTATATTTAACAGTATATACTTAGAAAATCATGGATAATTTTCTAAGTATATACTGTTAAATATAAGAGACAATGAATGTTTATTATATTTAATCTCAAGCCCTTCTAAAGAGGGTATTTTGGCTTTAATTTCAGGTGAAAATAAAGACAAAAATTCTCCAATATTCTCCTTTCAATTTACTTTGGAGATAGAGAAGGACAGGTGTCTCCCATTTTTGGATGTCTTACTTCAGCGCCAGGACGGGGTTTTCGTCACTTCAGTTTTTCGTAAGCCTACTTTTACTGGTTTGTATACCAGTTGGAACTCGTTTGTTCCAAAGTCCCGTTAAGATAGGTTTGATTGAGACTCTGGCTCACCATGCCCTTAAAATTTGTTCCCCTGACTGTTTAGGCAGTGAACTTGTTCACTTGCAAGGTATTTTTAAGGCAAACGGTTATCCTACTAATGTAGTAAAACGTGTGATTGATAGAAAAGTCAGACGTTATAAAGAACCACTAGTCGAGAGACCTAGTCGCTGTCCCCTATATTTAAAATTGCCGTGGCTTGGTAGGAAATGTCAAATTGTAACTGATAAGGTTTCGGCGTGTGTTTCATCCGGGTATGTTTCTGTACAGTTACCTGCTGTTTTCCAAACTAGACCTGTCTTTCCTTCCTTTATTAAGGACAGGTTGTCCTATTTTCGCAGGAATTCTGTTGTTTATAAATTTAAATTCCGCTGCGATGCGGTTTACATTGGACGAACAAATCTTTGGTTGAAGACGCGGTTTTCGCAGCATGTCCCTGCAAATATTCGTTCGGGTAGCCCTCAGCAAACTATAAGCACAACTCAGGCTGTTCTGAAGTCAGCTATTGGTCAACACCTGCTAGACAATCAAGTATGTGCTTCTCATTATGAAGACACACGGTTTTCTGTCCTGCACAGTGCTCGCTCAGCTCATTACTTATGTATTTTAGAAGCTGTTTGTCTAAAAATCCATCAACCGAGACTGTGTAGGCAGAAAGGGCAATTTATTCGCTCCTTACGATTACTGGAGGGTTTGTGAGTGTTACAATTTTTCCATTTTATCTTATGGAGTTGTGTGTTTACACCCCCCTTACATTTTAATTAATTGATTAAAATTTACTTTTAAACGAGCTCCATCTTTCCCCCCTTTTTTGTAAGTTAAGATTTTGTTGTTCTCCTGTGTCCTGCATTAAAATTCATAATAAAGCCAAGGTAAGCCTTTGAAAAGTGTTGGCCAAAAGGCTCCTCAGGTTAGGTTATTATAATGACGTCCATTTTGTTAAAGCAATTAGTTCCTTCTGTGGGTACAAATCTTTGTTGTATATATATATATATATATATATATATATATATATATATATATCGGCGTTCCTGGATGGTTTACTCTGACATTTAGTCAACTTAACACAGTGAGGTAGAGGATAATATTTACGAACAATAATTTTCTCCCCGCAGTTTCAACTAATTTATGATTTTTCGTCATTTGCAAGACAAAGCATCACCAAACTGAATCAGATTTTACTTGGCGTCGAAGTCAAACGGAAACGGTAAGTCCGTTTGTTCTAATAAACATCAACCAAGATCCTACTGTCCAATAGAATCTTGACGAGAACCAAGAATAACATGCATAATACTATTTCGGTTGAAATAAATCAGTATTTGATGTAATTAAGAAAGTAAATATTCAAGGAGGAGAAAATAGAAGGAAAATATAACAATGAAAAAAAAAAGACTGATTTAAAAAAATAGAGGGTTAGAGAAGAAGTAGAAGAAAAAAGAAAACACGATGAAGAGCAAGAGAAAAAAGGAAAGAAATGCAATGGTAACAACAAAAAAGAAAAAAGAAAAGAATTCGAAAAAAAGATGGAAGAAGTTGAAGTGGAGGAGAAAAAAAGAAAAGAAAATGTGAAGAAAAAGAGAAACGAGAAAAGAAAAGAGAGTAGAAATATAAATGGAATAAGAACGAAAAAAAAAAAGAAAAAGGAAGAATAAAATAGTAAAAATAAAAAAATGAAGAAAAGAAAAAAATTGGGGAACATATAAATGGTAGAAAATAAAGGGGAAAAGCAGATAGAAGAGTTGATTGGGAAAACAAAACAACTTCAAAGTTCACGAGAACCACACTATTAGATATATATATTTATATATTAGTATTTCTGGTACTAAAAATAAACCCACTACATATATTGGTTTTACTACAACCACGCTCTCCCGTAGACTTACCTGTCACCTTTCTGATCAGAGTACAATTTTTCTTAGAAAAACATAGCGATGTAGGTAATATCATACCGATTTAATCAACAATATAATAATCCTCACTCATACACACAGTAAAAAGAACCTTCACAAATTGAAGGCCATCTACATTAAATCCAAACAACCCGCACTTAATAAAATCACGTTTAAATCTGGTCATAACACTTTACATTGCATTTAAATATATGGTTCGTTATCATTTCGAGCTCTCACACGGTGTGACGTCATAGAACTGCATTACAAATTTACAAACTGCGTTTGCCATTTTTGGTAACTGTTGTCGTTGCTTAGCGGAGTTTTATGTCAACACAAGATAAAATCGTCGCTGATGATGGATGTTTTTGTGTTAACGTCCTTGTAACCTCTCTGTATGTATGTAGATAGATAGATAGATAGATAGATAGATAGATAGATAGATAGATCAGCATGCGGTGTAGATATAGAAGAATCCAAAGGAGTATCCTGTAAATACAGTGGTAGGATAACTCTATAAGAAAGCTCTTAATATATATGTATATAAATACATATAGAGCAAATATAAGAAAAAAATTAGGCAGACAAATTATTTCATGGTAAATTGGAGGGATAGGCCTATTTCTGTCGAACCATCATCAGCTGCCGTCTTTATTGTATAGACAATTTTAAATGAATGAAATTCACAAAGACCTAAAAAAACCCGAATAAAAATAATGGTCGCTCCCTTAAAAGAGCAAAATTTAAGAAAACATACATCATTACATCAGTTAGGCGAATACACACACATATTCATACATAAGCATATATATACGCAACATATAATCAAAGAGCACGCGTAAGAGCGGATGTCAACTAAAATCTAAAGATACATTCAGCATGTCAGTTCGACTGCTGACCCGTAGATTTGAAACGTAAAGAAAGGGGGCTAGTTGAGATGCAGAGAGAGAGAGAGAGAGTGGGGGCGAGAGAGATAGCGTTAAAAAGAAAGGGTAAGTATCTTAAAGTGTAAACGAACAGGGAAGAAAAAGAAAAAAGAGGGGAATAAATTTGGATTTGAAAGAACAGATGATAGGAGAAAATGAAAATAAAAAATAACAAAATAAATATTATATATTAACGGTAAACGAATAAGAAATTGGGGTCTAGAAAAGTTAAGAATATTTAAGAGATAATAGTTAATCAATCCGTTGTAACCACAAATACCATCACACCAACTATATAATCAAAATTATACTAATTATACAATCAACAAAATAAATATAATGCAATATAGCAATATAAAGTTAAAAATATATATATATAATTACTATTATTATATATAAATAATTCTGTCAGTTAACTGCCATAAGGGATACACACTTCAGCGATCTTGTCTCAAAATTTCTGCTATTCAACCCATAGATGTAGGGAAAATAAATGGAATACCTTTCCAAAAGTGCGAAAGTGAATGAAACGAATTCGAGTGCAATTCGAACCTGAATCTCCGATTTATTACTCAGTATATATATATGTATCTAAACTTATTTATAAATCGAACTTCGTCTGCGTGTGTGAGTCTGTGTGTGTCCATTACCTATAATCTCCGAAACGGCTGAACTGATTTTCTTGAAAATTTACACAGTTTTACTATAAGCGTCTGCGAATGTTCTTAGCTAGGTTTTGTGTCGAAGTACCCATGAGAAATATCGAAAATCGATAATCGAAGAAATCGGGTTATAGAAGGAGTGGTCCGATTTTAATCAAATTGGATACACTTATAGACAAAGACATAAGAAACGATATTCAGAAGTTTCACGGTTGGAGTTCTTACATTAGTGCAGAAAATCGATAATATATATATATATAAGCAAGATGTTTGTGTGTGTGTCTGTTTATCTGCCTGTATGTCTGTATTTTTTCAGCCCTTTTATTTTAGATTTTGCTTCGGGTTTGGCTCTAAATAGGTATAATTGTAGTTCTTAGTTTCAGCCATGATACCATTTACTCAGAGGACTTATTTAGCCTTCAAAATTCAGTTTACGACGAAAAAAACTTATTTGATATCGATACCAGGAAATCAAAATTTGACTTACATCCATTCATTTTTCTTTCAGTCGACGGTTTCGCATTAACTGGAAACAACTATTACTTTTAATCTTTCGTGGCAACGCCCAAAGAGTCTGAGCTCCAGGACGATGGATTAGTTTTAAAGCTTTCATTACACCCAAGCAATGCCGGAATATACTGCTAGTATATATATATATATATATATATATATATATATATAAAATATTTATTACTTAGCTTACTAATTTAATGCGAAGTTTTCGATAGCGAGGAAAGACAGAGAATCATAATTTATTTTAGAAATGATTATTTCAATCACGAAGTTCATTCTGAATTACTTCAATTCGTATAAGATATTTCATTATTTTAGCACTACGAAGATTTATCGTAAAGCTTCATGATCCAGTCTAAATATCCAAACCATTACGCCAGTTCCATGTATAATTTGATTTGGCAAGGACCAGCTTCGAAATAATCCAATTGAGTGCGCAAACTATGATCCCAGAACATCATCCACGCTTGAAAAGCAACTCGAAAATTCTCTTTCTTCTTGAATTTTCTCTCCGTTCTCATATTCAGTTCAGTGTAATGTTTAGTGATGGTCTTAATGGATGCTTCATGAAAGCTTGCGCATTTTCTTGGACTGGTCCTCTTCTTTAATTGATAATTAACCACCTTTGGTACGCACATTCCACTCAAAAGTCGGGCAGACGAATAATTTTAAGATTTTCGAAAATAGATATGCTGTGCTCTGGTAAAACATTTTTAATGTTCCTGTAGTTGGAATTATATATATTGACTTTTGCAACTTCGCACGAAATTGTTTTATACCAAAATTGAAACTGATAATCCGAGTAGTTGCGACGTGCAGTCGTTATGAAGACAGAACTGCTTATGAAAATTTGTTTAGTGTTTGACTAAAAAAAATGAAATAAATTTCAAAGTTTGTCAATTCTGAATCAAACAGCTTAGTCGGACTCTGGAAAAACTAAACAAAATCTGATCAGACAAAAGTAAGAAATTCCTACTGCCGAAATTCAAGTTATATATATATATATATAGAGAGAGAGAGAGAGAGAGGGAGGGAAAGAAAGAGAGACAGATGTCCAATCCGTAAACGGCGAGGATAATCTAACAAGATCACCTTAATATAAAACGTTAACTACTTAGGGGTCAACATCTTCACGACTGGCCTGAATATCCCAATCTGATCTGACGCCAATGTCCTGATTCTTTTTTCCTTTTTCTCTTTTTCCTTCTTTTTTCTTTTTTTTTTCTTTCATTTTTCTCTTCAGTTAATGAAAATGCTTATTCGGGCAAATGAAAGGTATATTGTGTAGTCTGATGAAATGAGCTAATTAAGCTCATTGAAATGAATTATAATTTATAACCAATTCAAATGACGTGTTGAATTTTCTTTTATATATATATATATATATATATATATATATATATATATATATATATATTCAGCTCTGGGTTCTTGACCAATTTCAGAGGAGAATCTGCAATGTAATCTATCCTGACCCTGTTGCTCGACTCCAATCACTTTCTCACTTTTAGAGATTATACTATACCCAAAGAAAAACGAACTATTGAATGAAAGAACAGAAATTATGACTAAGTGTAACCATACTAAAAAATACCTTTTACGTTTAAACAACCATGGATGAAAACGTTATAATTTCTTGTAATTTTAAAAATTGCGCGTTCACAAATTCCTTACCACTTCAACGTTAAAAAAACAACTGTCACATGAGCGGTTTTAAAAAGAAAACGATAAACGGTAAAATCAGTTATTGCAAATCGCCTAAAGTTACCACTCATGGTACAAACCTAGGTCGCGTAATAACTCTCGTTTACAAATAGAATATATATATATATATTAATTAATAAATAAACGAAGGTTTTTATTAAAATAGGGAGAAGATATATATACAAGAAATCTAGAAGCGACCCACCACCTACCGAGCCTCTTACCCTGAAGAACCGTTGTGTGAAACCGCGGTAGGTGGTGGCTCTCTTCTAGATTTCTTGTATTCTCGCTCTACTTTCGTACTTTCGTGTCGAGCACTTTATTGTTATTTAACCCACGAGGTAGTTCTCGCCGGGTTACAAGACGCTTTAAATTACTGTTAAGTTAGCACAATTTACGGAAGTTTAGTCTGTTATTATTAGTGTTGCCTTAGTGTGATTAGGTTCATTACTATATATATATATATATATATATATATATATATATATAAAGAATACTTAGAGAGCCAGACAACATACCTAGGTTTAACCTAAACGGATCGTCAGCTTTCCCTAACGATCCGTTTAGGTGAAACCTAGGTAGGTTGTCTGGCTCTCTAGGTATTCTTTATTAATTCCGCTCTACCTAAGTATTGAGCGTTTGTTTTTGTTTTTTTTTTGTTAGTTGATTGCTCGTGTCGAGGATTTTTTCTTCGGGATTTTGTTTTCGTGCTGACTCGGTCTGAGCTCTTTTGACTGATGTTCATATACTTAACTCTTTCTTTTTTCAAACCATTTTTTCACTTTTTCGTAGATACGTAGAAGGTTTTTCGGCACAAGTATAGTTATTATCTCCTTTATATATATATATATATATATATATATATATATGCTATTTAACACAAAGCTGGAGAGAGAAGAGATGGATTAATACCTTACTCAAAAGTATTTACCCGTAAGTGAATACAATAAAATTAAGTGGATTTGAACTCGGCTCTCCGAATTCTCGGTTTGGACTAAAATTTCTATTAAGATTGAATAGTGAGTTCCAGTGTGGATGAAATCAGAGAGGCGAGTTCGAATTCCAGTTGATTTCATTACATTCGCTTACGCGCACATAATCTTTGGAAAGGCATTAATCCATATGTTCTCCAGCTATGGGTTAAAAAGCAGGAAAATTGAGTTCTGTATTCCCGCGGTAGACTGGTTGCCAACCAGTCTACCTCAGGAAAAACATTTGCCCAGTCAGTAATTTTGTTTCGAGACATGATCGGCTAAGCGTATATCACGTACCTCACTTAACTGAGTGGATTCGATACTTACTTTGTGCTCCACATTCTTAGCCTTGTGTCACACCTAAACTACGCTCAAAAATCACTTGGGCACTTCGACGTGGTGTAACTTGCCAGATCAATTACGAATAATTTGTGATTTCGATCCTCACTGGGTGTCCTATATTTTCGCTTAGAAAATGACTATTATGTTTTGAAAAGCTGGGCTAGTTTTAGTTACCTTCTTCGATATTATATTCTACGTAACGAGTGGCATTAAAACAAAAGACAATGGATATCCATTCGCAATGACCGTTAGCATTACCTTCACATGTAGATTGGATAATAAATTAGGCCGTTGCTTCATATTAGGAATAACCCTTTGCTCCTTGTAGTCTGCTCCGCACGCTATAATTTATCATTTTATTATTTATTAACATTATTTTTAAAATATTTGAAAGGAGCGTTGGTCAATTTGTTTTTGTTTTCATTTCTTTTGCAATGTTTTTTCTTCTTCTAGGTGTCTTCAAGACGTAGGCAATCATGACTTACCACGTCTCCCTATCCCTGGTGGCTTTTAGCACTCTTTTTCCTGTTACAGCATGCTTTTTTTTTAATCATTTCACCCCGAGCAAGGCGGAAACGCCACTGATGTGCAGGGGGCTACATAAATGTAAAAAGATTAATTAGAAAAGAGTGAGGAGTACAAACTAGTTAGAAAGGAACAATAGAATGCTGAGAAAGCAGATGCGATGACAGATACATAGGTGGAGAGAAAGGGAAGACTATACAGGGGTGGGGAGAGAGCTAGAGTCCAGTGGTTAATAGATGAGTATTGACTTTGCAATTAAATTTCTGGAGGTTGTAGCCGTCAGGAAAGCAAGAATACGGGAGCGAGTTCCACAGGCGGGAAGTGCGAGAGAAGAAGTTGCAGGAGTAGAATTGTCGTCTGCATTTGGCTAACCTGACTGTGAATGGGTGGGACCCAGTTGCCAGTCTGGTTGCACGAGTAAACATCTGTTGAGGAGGCATCAGTGACTTAAGTTCGTCTGAGCAGAAGCCATGAAAGTATTTATAAAACAGACAAAGGGAGGCCACATTTCGACGATGGGGAAGTGGCTGCAGTCGAGCCGCCAGATCAGTACCTATCACATTACAGACTCTCCTTTGGGGCCTGTTAAGAACACTGAGGAGAACGGCAGGGGCACCTGACCATAAATGGCAGCAGTACTCCATGCACGGACGGATGGTTGACTTGTATATATGCAGGATGGATTCAGGTAGAAAAAACATCCAGGATCGACATAGTGACCCAACCTTATTAGCAGTAGATTTTGCTATGGATTCAATATAGTGGTTCCATTTGAGGTCTGAGGACAGGGTAAGTCCGAGGAGGCGTAGTGTATTACTCTCCGGGAGAATCGCTTGGTCCATGCTTATGGGAGGCAGGAGAGGGTGCCTGTAATGGTTGACAGACAACAGCTTGGTCTTAGATGAATTGAAGTTGACAAGCCACTTCTTGCCCCAATTCACCACAGAGTGTAGATCCCGTTCAAGTTCAGCAGCGAGATTATGTCTGTCCGCCACGACAGTTTTCTTACTGGTGCGGGAGTATATTGTAGTGTCATCTGCGTAGATGGCTACTTGGGACTTGATCTCATCTGGGAGGTCGTTGATGAAAATAAGGAAGAGCGTCGGGCCCAGGATCGAGCCCTGTTGGACACCAGCATTCGTGCTGTAGGGCGAAGAGGCACGCCCATTCAGAACGACCTTCATTCTGCGGTTATCTCGTACCATCATCCACCTGATGAGTTCCTTCAAATATGTTATCTGTTGCTTTCCCCTGACGATTTTTCCCTCGATCTGGCCAGTTAGTATCAGGTTCTCCAAGCTCTCTTTCCTCATCGCATGTCCCAGGAACTTCAGCTGTCTCTTCCTCATGCTCAGTATTTCCTTTTCGTTTCCATCCTTTTCAAAACTTCATCATTGCTCACATGTTCGATCCGTGTTATTCGCAGCATCCTTCTGTAGAACCACATTTAAAATTACTTCAAGTTTTTCCTTCATCTTTGATGATATTGTCCAGCATTCACTGCCATATTGAAGAACTGACAACAGATAGCAATCCAGTACACTCTTCTTTTTTTTCTAGCGAAATTGTTAATACTTCACTCAACTTCTGGAATGCTTCCTTCGCCATGCCAATTCGCCTTCGGGTCTCAGTTTTTTCATAAAAGTATGAATTTAAAAACTTTTACTGAATATTATTTTCTCTTTTTGTAATGTTATACCGAAAATCAAATTAATATTTTACTCATTATAAAAAAATAAACTGTATCAGTCAGCTATCTGGAAATCACGAAAGAGAAATGGATTATTGGAAGGTGCTTTCCAGAAGCTTATCAAATAATTAACATTTGAATTCTCCGTTTCAAACAAAGAAAACAGTGTTGAATAGCTATATTTTTTCATAAAAAGAAGCAATGCATGACCGCCACCGGTACGGGGAGGTTTGCAGCGAAAGAAAAAACGGAGTGCAAGGGATGTCTAAGAAGGTATGATAAGAGGAAAATTGAATTTAGGGATGTGGAGGGGATTTAAAGAGGTTGACGTTGCATTTAACTTTTAAAAGTTGTAACTATCAGTTAAGCAAGTCTGTGGAAGATAGTTCCACGGGTGGGAAGTGCGAGAAAAGAATCTATTGAAGTAGAAGTAGCGGCTACATTTGACACTTTTGACAGTACAATTGGTGAAGCCTAGATGCCAAACTAATATTATGTGTAAATTCTTGTGGTCGAAGCACCAGAAAAAGAAGCTCATCAGGAAAATATTTGTAAAACGACAATCAGACAGTAAAGTACCATACGTGATACACGCTTTGGGTAATCATGTCTCGAAAGAGATATGACTGACTGTGAAAAAGATTATCCTGCATTAGGTTACCATAGTTTTCTTTGATATACTTGTTGCCAGCCAAGGCTATAGAACCCAATCTGTCCTATTATTTAACCCATAACTGGAGGGAAGAGACTGATTAATACCTTTCCCAATGGTATTTGTGCATAAGTGAATGCAAGGAATTCAACTGTAATTCGAACTCGGCACCCCAATCTCTCATTCCGAGTCGATATCCACTGCACCACAACGAATATCCGCGGAAACGACAGAGGGATGCCAAATCCCGTCGGTGAGAAAGTGACTATAGTCGAGTTACTCACTTTATCCTTCTCTATGTCCGTGAATACCGGATGAGCATACGATTTGAGTAAAATCTTATATAAAACAAAGCTAGTAAAAGAAACAAAAAAAAAACAATTAGGTCACGTATACTTACAATCAGAAAGAGAAAACTGAATTTTATTTTCAACACAGAATGAGGAAATAGTGTGTAGATAATATAATACTCACAGGATGTACTGAACGTTCTAAAGAAATTAAAAAAAAAATAAGACAAACAGTCATTCCAATATGAACAAAAATGAATAAATCATTATTTTTAGATGGATAATAAAAGAGGAGGGGTTAATAATAGGGTTGGTCGGAATTTTTACCAATATCTAATCAACGGGTAACTGTCATTAAATGTGGTATTGGAAAATACTTTAAATAAAAAAAATATGTGAAATGAATAAAGTGTTAATATTAATGACCTTATTGAGGGGCTCGGATTATTTTCCTTATATCTGTCAGTTAAGTGCCATACGTGAAACACGCTTGGGCGATCATGTCTCGAAAGAGACATGACTGACTGGGCAGAAGATTATCCCGCAGTAGTTTGCCATTGATTTCTGCGGTAGACTGATTGCCGACCAAGGCTATAGAACCCACTCTGTCCTGTTATTTAACCCATAACTGGAGGGAAGAGACGGATTAATACCTTTCCCAAGGTTATTTGCGCGTAAGTGAATGCAATGAATCTCAACTGGAATTCGAACACAGCTCCCCGATTTCTCGTTCCGAGCCGATATCCACTGGCCCACAACGCACATCTTTGCCTTATATACACAATTCAAATATGAAACCGTCTCTTCTCGTGTATTTTAACTTCATCAGATTAACTTTTTCTAACATAATCTATTGAAACAAAAAAAACAAAAACTATTTAAAATGTAATCTGCTGACACACAACGATTCTAGCAAACAGTTTAGATGTATTACTTACTACAAAACGTTTCAAACATCTCAGTTTACTCTCGCCTCGATCACAAATCTGGTGTGGGCGACAAAGCTAACCTTGCAGCCGAGCTTGGAAAGGACCTCCAATCCCTAGTGGCCTGGGGTAAGAAATGGATCGCAAATTTTAATGCTTCTAAAACGAAGCTACTATCAATTAACCATCATAGACAACCGCACCTACCTCCCATTAGCATGGACCAGGCTTGTCTCACAGAGAGTAAAACACTGCGGCTCCTTGGTATCACACTTTCAGCGGACCTCAAATGGAATGACTATATTGCTAAATCCGCTGCTATGAAAGTTGGTTCTCTGTGCAGAGCCCGGAGGATTTTTCCGTCTGAATCTATCCTGCACATTTATAAATCTACCATCCGCCTGTGCATTGAATACTGCTGTCATATCTGGTCGGGTGCCCCTGCTATTCTCCTTGGGCTTCTCGACAAGGTACAGCGGAGGGTCTGTAATGTGATCGATACTGACTTGGCAGACCGCCTGCAGTCTCTCTCTCACCGGCACGAGGTGGCTTCCCTGTGTCTCTTCTATAAATACTTCCATGGCTTCTGCTCCGATGAACTTAGATCACTGGTGCCCCCTAGGTTCGAATTTGCACGAGATACTAGATTAGCAACTAGATCCCACCCTTTTACGATAAAATGCAACCGCAACTTCTACTCCAACAGTTACTTTTCTCGTACTTCCCGACTCTGGAATTCTCTTCCACATGACTGCTTCCCCGACGGCTACAATCTCCAGGAGTTTAAATGTAAGGTCAATAGACACCTCCTAACACAATAACTCGCTTCCATTCTTTCAAACACTCTTCCCATCCTCCCAACTACCTATCACCCCCCTTCTGACATTTCCTATATCTAACCACTCTTTCTATTTACCTTCCCCTATGTAACCCCAAGCGCAATAGTGGCAGTGGAATGCCTTGCTTGGGGTGAAACGATTAAAAAAATATGATCTAATAATTACGAATGCTTCGGGACCTCAGCATCTAACCCGGTAAATCAAATTTTTTTCAGATTGCATCAACGATATCAATAATAAATAGGCAACAGCATTAAAATATTAGTTAGTTAGTTAAAGTGCCATACGTGATACAGGCTTAGGCGATCATGTCTCGAAAGAGACATGACTGACTGGGCAGAAGATTATCCCGCAGTAGCTTGCCATTGCTTTCTGCGGTAGACTGGTTGCCGACCAAGGCTATAGAACCCAATCTGCTATTTAACCCATAACTGGAAGGAAGAGACGGATTAATACCTTTCCCAAGGGTATTTGCGCGTAAGTGAATACAATGGATTCAATTGGAATTCGAACGCGGCTCCCTGGTTTCTCGTTCCGAGCCGATAACCACTGTACCACAACGCACATTAATATTACATTGATCAAATGTACATCCTACTATCACGTAAGTTAACTTGTCACGTATTGATAATCAGTGTGAACTGTGCACATATCAATCATTATTTTGCAAACACCCAAAATACAACTATTAACATATGACTCCTAATAATAGATATTACCAAATGACTATAGCACTCACTTCAACGAGAGACTTAAAGCTCTAGAAGCTATTATTATACAAATAATTCACATTGCTTGAAATATCTTTTACCTCAGGAGCCGATATTTTGAAATGTATATAAAATATTTAATATGAATGTAAAATCTTTTTTTCCCCCTATTTTTTTCAAGACATAAACGATCATAGATTTTCATTTTCCTCTTGTCGCTCTTAATATTTCTTCTGCTGGCATCTCCCTCAAACCCAGCTCCGCCATCCATCTGCTCAAACCTATCAAGTTAGATTTGCGCTGCTTTCCCCTGCCACTCTTTTTCTCTATCTGTCTCATTAGTATCAGTTTCTCCAAGCCTTCCTTCCTCATTTCGTGTCCCAAAAGCCTCAGCTGTTTCTTCCTGAGGCCAAGTATTTTTTTTTCGTTTGAATTTTCTCGAAAACCTCGTCGTTGCTCAAATAAACAATCTAGTTTAGGAATCCTGTAAATTCTCAGAGAGAAACAGCGAATAGGCTGCCAACAGAGAGTGTGAAAACTGATGTAGATCAGGGAGTAAGAAGTAGTGCCAAAATTGTCAGATGTTGCTCGGCTGATTATCACCAGTAAGAGACGCCTGCGACAGATCGACTATGGAGTAACTTAAAACCTTGTCCTCATGGTTAGAATGCTAGCTCTTTAACCTCTCGGCCTGAATCGGAAATGAACTACTGATAAAAAATGATGAACACATTCATCTGCAATTTTGATGTCTCGAAACACAAATGTACAATAGAAAAAATTATAGCGATAAATTCACTCCTTGCCTAAGAAACTCGGTGGTAAAAGTTAATAGATTCTGATTTACTATGTGTATGTATGGAAAAAGGTTATTAATTTAAAAGCAAAGCTGCTATTTTCTCTCTTATTTCGCTTACTGGACAGATATTGCTTACTCAGAAGTCAATTATTTTTATGTGTCGTACCACTTTGATGTGATTCACTAAGTTAGTTGCCAACTGAAATCCTGAATAATCCGTGAAGACCTGTACCTTTTCGGAAGTCGTAACTTAGTTTTAAAAAGATATATCTCCTTACACTATAAAGACAGGATTGCATTCTTTGTATTGCTTCTTCTTACAAATTTTCTGACTGGTATATACTCTCGTTCGCTAATTCAATGACAGCAGCTTGGAATAAAGGCATTACTACAAAAGAGATTTGAACTCGCATTCACAACGCAGGATTACTTTCATACGACAATCTTATTCCGTATTAGACTGTGATGTCATTTTGTGCGATCAGAATTCTTTATATTTTAACAGTTCCATTCTTCGTTTTAACATCGATTATTTTAAAGGAAGTAAATCGATATGTTCGAATAAGAATTATCCGCAACAATTCAAAATCTCAAGAGTGTCACTTCTTACTAGGAAGCAAATTTGATGCCGTAGACAATCATGGCTCCCGACAGATTTACTCTGTGAATTGCTATCATTTATTGGAAAAGCAATTGGAAGGACTTTCAGTAATTTTCTTCATCGTTTTCAATTCAGAGCAATCCTTTCTAAAGACTGGGTATGCCTAAGATTAGAAAGTAATATCTACGCTACTGTTTAATTCCTTGTTGGAGCAAAGAGACGGATTCAGTATCTTTATTTAAAAGTGAACGAAACAGACGAGGTTAGAACTTAAACTCAGTACACCGGTTTTCACTTCTCGAGGTTATAACAGTTTCACTAACACCACGACACTCTGACTTACATTTAGCATTATAATTTCATGCATTTAAAATACGTCAAATTACTGGTACTCTACTAGGTTTGTGTACATATATATATATATATATATATATATATATATATATATATATATATATATATTCCCGACATTTTTACTTTGTTTCTAAGGCCACGTTTTCTTGCGACGTAAATAATAAAAAATGTATGTTATAAACGATTAGCTCTTTTTTTTTTAATCATTTCACCCCAAGCAAAGCATTCCACTGCCACTATTGCGCAAGGGGTTACATAGGGGAAGGTAAAGGAAAAGAGTGGTTAGACATAGGGAATGTCAGGAGGAAGGTGACAGATGAGTAAGGATAGCGAGGATGAGGGTTGGGCAGATGGGAAGAGTGTTTGATAGAATGGGAGCAGGTTAGTGTGTTAAGAGGTGTCTATTGACCTTACATTTAAACTCCTGGAGATTGTAGCCGTCGGGGAAGCAATCGTTTGGAAGAGAATTCCACAGTCGGGAAGTGCGAGGAAAGAAACTGTTGGAGTAGAAGTTACGGCTGCATTTTATCGGTTTCACTGTAAAAGGGTGGGATCTAGTTGCTAATCTAGTATCTCGTGCAAATTCGTACCTAGGGGGCACCCGTGATCTAAGTTCATCGGAGCAGAAGCCGTGAAAGTATTTATAGAAGAGACACAGGGAAGCCACGTCACGCCAGTGAGAGAGAAACAGCAGCCGGTCTGCCAAATCTCTAACTATCACAGCTTAATATAAACTGGTCGAATGTCAAACTTTATGAGGTACCTCGGCAGCCTGTCGTGTGCGTTAGATCTCGTCCGTCTAGCACTGGCGCACCGTTACCGGCTTCCGTTGTTCGCTGCTGGCGTTGCTGCACGTCGTCCGCCGTTTTGCCGTTAGTCGTTCCCATGTCCGCTGCCACCGCCGATAAGAAATGACAACGCCTACGACTCCGGCGCCGACTCCGCCGCTGAAGCGAAGCATGGTCGAAAACAACAACAACGAAGTGCGTTGTGGTGCATTGGATACCAGCTCGGAACGAGTTGGAATTCCAGTTGAATTCATTTTATTCACATACGCGCAAATAACCTTGAGAAGGGTATTAATCCGTCTCTTCCCCCTCTAGCTCTGAGTCAAATAACAGCACAGGTTGGGTTCTATAGCCTTGGCTGACAACCAGTTTACCGCAGAAACCAATGGCAACCTACTGCGGAAAAATCTTCTACTCAGTCAGTCATGTCTCGAAAGAGACATGATCGCCCCAGCGTGTTTCATGTATGGCACTTAACTGACTGAATTTTGATAAAATTAGTTGAATAATGATAATCTACAAATCAAACCCGTTTCAAGATGATTCAGAGGAAAAACATGTTGTGATACCAGCAGTACACAAAAAATGTATAAAATCGTTTTCCCGACCATAATTCTTGAAAACAAGACGTTATTAAAATTAGTCTGTTTTATGTTACGTACCAATTATATTGCATTTTTAACCGAAAACTTCCGACCACAAAAAAGAATAAAAAATATTATGACACTTTTTAGTGTAATTATCTACTTCCCTGACATAAACCGTCCCCGAGGAAATAGTTTGAACAAATAATATCTACTTTTGATCGCACCTATTTTGGCCGGAATTGATTTGAATGCATCAAGAGAATAGTATTTCCATGAGACTATGTCGAATTCTAAAACTCAGAAATCAACCTTTTCTGACTCTTATCTAAACTTATTTATAAATGGAACATTGTCTGTGTGTGTGTGTGTGTGTGTGTGTTCTTGAAAATTTAAACAGTCGTACTATAAGCGTCTGCGAGTGTTCTTAGCTAGATTTTGTGTCGAGGTATCCCCGATAAATATCGAAAAAATCGGGTTATAGAAGAAGTGGTCAGATTTTAATCAAATTTGATACATCTATAGACAAAGCCATAAGAAAAGATATTTAGAAGTTTCAAGGTTGCAGTTCTTACAATAGTGCAGAAAATCGATAATATATACATATATATATAAAAGGCAAGGTGTTTTTGCTTCGGGTTTGTCTCTAAGTGAGTATAATTGTAGTTCTTAGTCTCTGCCATGATACCATTTACTCAGAGGACTTATTTAGCCTTCAAAATTCAGTTTACGACGAAAAAAACATTTGATATCGATACCAGGAAATCGAAATTTGAATTACATACATTCATTTTTCTTTCAGTCTACGGTTTCGCTTTAACTGAAGAAAAAAATTGCTTTTTAGTCTTTCGTGCCAACGTCCAAAGAGTCTGAACTCCACGACCATGGATTAGTTTTAAAGCTTTCATTACACCCGAGCAACGACGGGCTATACTGCTAGTTATAAGTAAGTAGAGTACCACTTGAAAGTTTAGAAATTACACACCAGTCATTGCTTTATTGAACTATTTTAATAGGTATATTAGATGTGCGTTAAAACATTAGTTTTCACTGAGAACAAATTAAAATAGACTTACTTTATTCATTTTTTTTAATGAAAAACTACAGAAAGATTCTGAAAATACCGTTTGTATAATCATTTCAGGCCAAGGCGGGCAGGGACGCCGCTGGTGCACAGAGAATTAGAATGAGAGAAAAAAAAACAAGTTATAGATGATATCGAATAAAAATTTAAGAGATGGCTTGGAATCAAACAGATAAAATATGATAATTGACGTTCCATTTGAACTTTTGGTGATTGTAGCTATCGGGAACAGACAACTGAAGTTATAGCTATCGGGAAGAGATAACTGAAGTTGTAGCTATCAGGAAGAGGCAAATGAAGTTCCTGGGACACGGAATGATGAAGGAAAGCCTGGAGAACCTGATACTGACTGTCCAGATAGAGGGAAAGAGAGACAGAGGAAGATATCTGATAACATATCTGCAGGGCCTGATCAGATGGATGACGGAGCGGGGGTTGCCAGGAGTAACAGGAGCAAGCATTCTTGGAGCCACAAGTGATAGGGAGACGTGGAGAACCATGATCGCCTACGTCCTGAAGGGACAGGGCACATAGAAGAAGAAGCTATCGGGGAAGCAAGAAAACGGTAGAAATTTCCACAAATGATAAGTACAATAAAATAAACTAATGGATTAAAAGAGGAGGTTACATTTAACTAACAAGGATAAAAATATTATCAGAGCAGCTAGTATGCAAATAGTTTTTTTTAATCATTTCACCCCAAGCAAGGCGCTACTGCTACTAATGTGCAGGGGGCTACATAAGAGAGTTAAATTTTTAGAAAGGAGGAGAGTGAAGACAGGAATGAAGACAGTTGTGAAGGTGGAGAGAAGGAAAATAACAAGATACACGTGGTGATGTAGAAAGGGCCGGAGATAAGAGATGGGAATTGACTTTGCATTCAAATTCCTGGATGTTGTAGCCGTCAGGAAAGCAATGTATTTCCAGAGGCGGGAACCACGAGAAAAGAAGCGAGGAGTAGAATTGTTGCCTGCATTTGTTTGATCTAACTGTAAAAGTGTGAGACCTTGTTGCCAGTCTGTTTGTGGATTTGGCACCAGTGACCTAATTTCGTCAGAGCAGAAACCAAGAAAAGATTTATAGAAGAGACAGAGGGAAGCCACATCCCGACGATGAGAAAGTGGCTGGATTTGCGCTGCCAGGTAAGGACCAGTCACATTAGATATTCTCCTGTAGAGCCTGTGGAGAACACAGAGACGAACAGCAGGGGCGCCTGATCAGATATAACAACAGTATACCATGACAGGTGGGATGGTTGATTTCTATCTGCAAAATAGATTCAGGCGAAAAAGATTTACTGGCCCGACACAGTGACCCAACCTTCCTAGACGTGGATTTAGCTATTGATTCAATATAGTGATTCCACTTGAGGTCGGAAGATAGGGTAAGGCCGAGTGTTTTGCGTTCAGGAAAACTGGCTTGGTCCATGCTTATGAGTGGTAGGTGAGATTGCCTGTGATGGTTGAGAGACAGGGGTTTCGATTTAGAAGTATTGAAATTTACGAGCCACTTCTTACCCCAGGCTACCACTGAGTGGAGGTCCTTCTCGAGATCAGCAGTGAGGTTATGTTTGTCCGCCTTGCCAGATTTCTTGTAGAAAAGACAGAATGGAGCCCCATCACGTCGGTGAAAAAGTGATTATAGGTGCGAACAATGGAGTTTTATAGAAAATATAAACAAAAATATGAACGATTATACGTAGCAGATCAAATACCGACGAAAGAGAGTTTAGAAAGTTTTACACTGACAGCATATTAAAAGTAAAAAAAAAAAAAAAAAAAAGAATTCAATGAATAAACAACCTAATGTGTTTGTGAAAATGTTTGGCAGAATAAAAATTAAGCAGCTGAAATGTGGTTCTACAGAAGGTTGCTGCAGATATTATGGACCGAGTATAACGAGGTTTTGAAAAGGATGGAGACGAAAAGGAAATTAATACTGAGCATCAGGAAGAGACAACTGAAGTTCCTGGGACGTGCAATGAGGAAGTAGGGCTTGAAGAATCTGTTACTAACAGGCCAGATATAGGGAGAAAGAGACAGAGGAAAGCAAGGAATAACATATTTGAAGGACCTGATCAGGTGGATGATGGAACGAGAGTTGCGTGGTGCAACGAGAGAAAGCATGCTAAGATCCACCATGAACAGGAAGACGTGGAAAGACATGATGTCCTACGTCCTGAAAGGACCTGGCACATAAAAGAAGTAGTATTAAACTTAAAAAGAGCTACTAAAGAGAAAGAGATGAGGAGAGCTAGGATCGCCCTAGTCATGAAAGGATGCAGAACATAGAAGAATCCAAAAAATGTTATTTATTTCCAGAAAATGAAAAGCTGACATTTGCAAAAAATATATGAACCATATTTTGTAACCTGATCAATCAAATGAAACACTTTTAGTAAAATGGTTTCTCAACACGGATTAAAAACGAAAGAAAAGCAATTCAGCTACTTTCATGTCAAGGGTTTTAATCATCTCACCCCAAGCAAGGCATTCTACTGCTACTGTTGTGCAGGGGGTTACATAGGGGAAAGTGATGAGAAAGAGGGGTAGTTATAGGAAATATCAGGAGGAGGGTAATAAACGGATGAGGATACCGAGGATGGGGTGGAGTAGATGAAAAAAGAGCTCGTGGAATGGATGCGAGTTAGTGTGATAGGAGATGTGTATCGACCTTTTAAACTCGTGGAAATTGTAGCTGTCAGAGAAGCAAGTATATGGAAGGGAATTCCACAGATGCAAAGTGCGTGAAAAGAAGCTGTTAGAGTAGAAATTGCGGTTACATTTTATCGGTTTCATTGTAAAAGGGTGGGACCTAGTTGCTTATCTAGTAGCTTCTGTAAATTAATACTTAGTGGGCACCGGTGATCAAAGTTCATTGGAGCAGAAGCTGTGAAATTATTTATAGAACAGGCACAGGGAATCCACGTCACACCAGTGAAAGAGCGACTGCAGCCAAGCTGCCAATTTGGTATCGATTTGGTATCGATCACATTGCACATTATTTTGTCATGAACACCGAGGTGACTAACAGGGGCACCCGACCAGATGTGGCAGCAACGAAAGGATTGAATTTTCTTTTCACTAGACGAAAGCATATCGGAAAGAATTACTGCTGTATCCATCGACTATAAATCAATTTACAAATGAAGAACATCAAATACGACTGAAACTCTGTCTAGACGAGAACGCCCATTCAGACTATCACCAGGAAATACCAGTAAATAATGCATTTGAAGTAAAAGCCAACCTACACATCACCTAGAGAGTGTTACAGACCATTCTTTGCAAGATCTTGAATAATTCTATGTCTGCAATCAGTTTAAATTTGAATAGACACGGCATTCGTTATAGACTTACAAAAGAAAATCTGTGCTCTCAAGTAAGAACAAACATGCTGCCTCAATCTTTGCTATAGAATAGTTAAACAAATCAGAGTCTTTCTGAAAATCTCTTCTCTGGACAGATAGAATTGCTTTGTCAGAAGCACTTTTGGAGAAAAGCTAGCACTGGCTGCCAAACAAAGAATTTCATTCCAACAGCTTAGTGGTGGGAATGATAATATCATGGGCTACTTTTCTATATCTGAACATGGACAATGCATTATTATGCAAGGAACATGAATTTCGATCTCAGTCAAAAAATACCGTCTTAGAATATTCACTTATGCGACCGAAACCAGATTCTGCAGCAAGAATATTACCCGAATTCTACCAGCAAAACTAACAAGAAATCGGTTAAAAGAAAATGCAGTCTACGTTTGTCAATGCGACCCTCACATCAGTTTAATAGAAAAGATGTGGTTAGATATGAAGCTTGCAATTCATTCCATATGTACCTCCCTTCCATCTCAGCGAGAAGTGGACAAAACTTTGAAAAAGCCCGAGAAAGTAGGCAGTGGCTACAAAATTTTAGTTGAAATAGTCATTTGAAAACGAGTTACTGCAAGCTAAGAGGGTTGACATAGCTTTGTATATGATAAATCTTTAAATTTCTTATCACCTGAAGAAGGCCGGAGCGTACAACAGCCGAAACGTCTTAAAAGTGATATTGAAATTATTTTTTTAAATACATAATTAAACTATATCCTTTTTGTGTTCCATATTTGAAAAGTCTATTTAACCCGGATGTGTTTCATTGCTGATAAAATAGATTTTTTTTAATTATTAAAAAAATAAAGTCATCATGATTGGGGTCATTTAAATTTAAAGCAGCACTGTTTTCGTATATACCCTCATTCTGGTATGAGGACCAGCTTATCCCTGTTAAAGTCGCCTACTCTGGTACATTTGTGTTTCTTTAACATTCTAGTAGAAGGTCGAACCGACCTTAGAAATTTTCGGTGGTAGGACATAATTAACTCTTTGCCATTATTTCTTTTTCATTATAAACATGAATTATATCGATGTATTTACTATTCTTACAATTAGTAAATACATCAATATCATTCATGTATATCAGACGGATTTTAGTCAACAATACAATAATCCTCACTCATACACACAGTAAAAAGAACCTTCAGATATTGGAGTCCATCTACATTAAATCCAAACAACTCACACTTAATAAAATCACGTTTAAATCCGGTCATAACACATTACATTGCATTTGAATACATGGTTCTGTTGTCATGTCGCGCTATCACGCGCTGTGACGTCATAGAACCTCATTGCAAATTTGCGAACTGCGTTTGTTATTTTTGGTAACTATTGCCGTTGCCTAGCGGAGTTTCATGTCAACACAAAATAAAATCGTCGCTGATGGTGGATGTTATGGTGTTACCGTCTTAATAATCTCTCTGAAGATGGCTCATGTGAGCCGAAAGCTTAGAACCAAATTAATAAAAAATTATCCAAATGTTGGAGAATTTTTGTCTTTAATTTCAACTGAAATTAAAGCCAAAATACGACGTTTAGAACGGATCATTATTAATCGTAATAGACATTCATTGTCTCTTATATTTAACAGTATATGTTTAGATAATTCATAGAAATAGATGAATACTTTAGCTCAGGACGTTAGAAATATTGGTAAGAGATCAACTGAAAATAATGAGCAAAATAATGAGAATATAAACACTCTGGACATCATACAAGAGACTAAACTATCGCCCGGTTCACACTCCACCCACGTCTATTGAACAGGTGAAGAGGCTCATCCCTTGTTTCCTGTTTAGGATGTGGTTTCCGGTTTTCTCTTTTCCAACCTTTTCACTCCTATGTAGCCCCCTGCACATCAGTGGCGTTACCACCTTGCTTGGGGTGATATGATTAAAAAATTAAAAAATTAAAAAATAAAGTGTCAGAGACACCTTCATGAAAAATAAAAGAAAGAAAAATAAAAAAAAGGGAATAAAACATGATCCGATGTAGTTTTTTTTTTCATTTTAATTAAAAACTTTCAAGATCAAATAAAGCAGACAAATTCCAGTCACCACAATTTTCAAAAAGAAATTTGTTGATTTCCAAATTCTAGAAAATCTTCACACGAACTGATGCTTTTACGTGCAAATCTTTAGTTGCTTTATGATTGCGCGTTTCATTGCACTTTTTATCGCACTTTTTTTTTCACAAGGAAATTCGGTCAGCCAAAATAACTCGATTTTGCCTTGGCACGTCGCAACAAAATTCTAATCTTTTAATAGCTATATTTTGCAACTTCAAAACCTTCTGACACTGCATAATGGTATTCTATAAACTACCAGTTGATCGAAACATGACTAGGTTATACATGACTTACTAACATCTAGTGATCATGAGTTCCATCTTTGGATCTGGTAGTGACGCACCAAACCAAAAGTAACGAACTGATATCAAAGGATAATAATCAAAGGATAATAATCAGAAGATAATCCATATTAGCCAACCAAAGGACACCTGACACCAGAGGGTAATTAGTCGAAACGTTGTGTCTCTAATGACACCCATATCAACCAAGATGAAAACAATAGTTCGAAATAACACCGAGATCTTGAAAATTTCTCATCTCAGAAAGAAATACTGAAATTTCTTTATCTATTTTCATATTTACCCTAATTTGGGAACTTTGTAAATAAACATGTTTTCTACGTGAGTTGTTGCTCCTTCAACGCTATATATATATATACATGCATATATGTATACATATATATATATTGTGTGTATTTTGGCAGCATTTTTTCATTAATGCAGGTTTCATTGAATAATATAGACAAGTTTTGTCTATTAATTTTGTGTAGGATCCGTTCATACCGTCTGATATACTTGATGGTGATGTCATTAAAAGACAACAAAAAATCACAGTATTTGTTGAATTTTTTATCAGGTCTAAGCTTTCGGCTCACATAAGCCATTATCAAAGAGTAAATAATAACACACAGTAAACATAGAACATTTAAGCTATTAACAATAAAGATAATTGAATTGAAAATATAAGTCCATCCCTACCGTGGCGGATGGCCGAAGACAGTGACAAAATAGTGATGTTGCGGTCCCTGGTCTGATTACAGACATTTGAGTACGTTGTTGGAAATATCGAAATTGATTGTATTCAAACCAGGTTTAAACTGTTTAATGTAGAGTGCTTCGAGGATTTTTAGTTTCTGCTTATTATTTTCTTGTTTGAGTATGTACGTGTTATCAACAAGCGTTTTTCTCAGAAGTGTGCGTTGATAACCGTGTTGTTCTAAATGACGGAATATATTTGAATTTTTATTTAAGTGCAACGTCAGACGCCGTGAGAGCGAATTTGTGGTGTGGCCGATGTAGATATTATTGAGGTTGTTAGAGATACATTCTCTAAATGGACATATGAATTTATATACTACATTGGTCTTTTGCAAATCACCAACGGTGGGGGAAGAGTCGTTGCGGACAAATGAATTAGATGTAGTGGATTTAGTGTAATATATAATGAACTTAATTCTTTTGTTAGAGTCTGTCGGAGAAATATTAGTATTTATGAGTTTTTTTAGGATGTTTTCATCTAGTTGGTAGTTGGAGTGCATCTGGCTACGGTATAAGAGAGTGATATGTTTAGGATTGGTTGGGTTAGTATCATGTGTTGTTTTTTCCATGTTAAGCTTTTTAAGAAAGTAATGTATTTGTTCATCAACTATGTAGTTGGGAAAATTATTATTGATGAGTGTCTGTTTTATGTTTTTTAGTTCACAGTAGAAGATCTGATTTGTAGATGAATTGACTTTTGCACGATGTAATAGATTTTTTATAATAGCTATTTTGTAATAGTGGGGGCATTCACTAATATAATTGAGTGTGGAGGGATTTTTATTAGTAGGTTTTTGATACGGTGAGATAGTAAATTTATTGTTAATAGCTTAAATGTTCTATGTTTACTGTGTGTTATTATTTACTCTTTGATAATGGCTTATGTGAGCCGAAAGCTTAGACCTGATAAAAAATTCAACAAATACTGTGATTTTTTGTTGTCTTTTAATGACATCACCATCAAGTATATCAGACGGTATGAACGGATCCTACACAAAATTAATAGACAAAACTTGTCTATATTATTCAATGAAACCTGCATTAATATATATATATATATATATATATATATATTATACATTATCGTTTAAAACATGTACAAATTATCATCTAATACAACGTGTACATTTTGTTTCGACATTGAAAGGACAATGTCTCACCAGGTATTGTAGTATAATTGTACATGTTCTAATGTTTACTGTCTCATCAGATACTGTAGTATAATTTTTACATGTTCTAAACTATAATTTATAATAAATATTCATAGCTCTATTTTAAATTGGGCACTGTTTAAATTTTATGTTTTGAACGCTGTTAATTTTTCTTCGCTCCTTATTTACTTGTATATATATATATATATATATATATATATATATATATATATATATTATTGCATGTTTCATTAAATAATATCTATATTTTTCATATTTTCTGATAAGCATAATATCATTATCATTAATTGAAGAAAGAAAATTACAATATTGATATAAATCTTTTAATAATCCAATAAAGGCTTTCGGCTTACATAGGCCATTTTCAAAGATGTCAAATTACATCATATAGTATAACTACGGACAAACGATTATGACAAACTGTATATAGATATATGATTTCTAATCTCTAGTGGATACCCCAATGAAGGGTTAGAGTATTCATACATAAATTATTTATCTGGCTTATTTCAAATATCAGTTAGTTAAGCGCTACACATGGTCCAGATTTCTGAGATCTTGTTTCTTTTCTCTCAGTAGATTGCTATTTCATTCTGCGACACACTGGTTACTAATCTAAAACCCAATCTGTACTGCTGTTCAAACTCTAGCTGTATAAAAAACAGATGTATTTTTACCTTTCCCATAGATAATGCCGCGTAAGTGAATGTCAAGAACTCAACTGGACTTCAAACTTGGCTTTCGTAGTTCTTATTCCGAGCCGATATCCACTGCACAACAATCAAGCTAAAACAATTTTTTTTTATATGAAGCTCTACGCAAAGGTTGCAGTAACTGGAGTAGAGTAAAACGGATTTTGCCGTTACCTTTTGTAAACCGTCTTGTAGCCTAATAGCCAAACTAGATGATACTTAAGACTCCACATTCAGTGGTCCTCAGAGAATCTAGGTACATTCATTGGTCAACCTGAGGTTTGTCCGCCTAGCCGCCCTGAAAAGTAAATGCTTTATCCGATGTCAGTGGTTGACCCAATATGTCAACACGTGATCGACCCAGATGCGCTTAGGATGTATACGTGTGTGAAACCATACAATAGGTAGATATATAAACACTCAACTAAGAGGATAGATGTCTTCTTACATTCAGATGTGAACGTCGGGTCCATGTTCAAAAAATATCTCTATGAAAAACTAGAACAAATATACGTACAAACACTCATTCCAGAAGATAGACATCATCATATATCCAGCTATGAATGTAGTGTCCATATCAGAAAAATCCTTACTAGACCACACATCGAAAGGCCGACAGTAATTGATGAATTCCTGAGTGTGATAAAATGTTAAGCATGAGAGATTAAATCTCGTATGACGATAGTATGGAAGAAGACCTTGTACAAGATACTTTCAAAGAGACCATTTCAAAGAAAATAGGAAAAACGTAAAAATTGAAGTCTGTTTTTATTCAGGGCAAATTTTACTAAAATATTTGATTTACAAAATAAACTGACAATGATATGGTTGCAGTAGCTTCATGTTTCCTAAAAGAATGGGGCGTTAATAATTTCTCCAAGGAATTCTCCGTGGATTTTAAAAGGTGAGTGACCAAGCCTACTTATAAAAAATAACATAACAGGATATTCTTATTTTTCAGCGTACGAGGGTCGACTTGAATATTCAGAGGCTTACCAAGATATAAATGTTAGTAGACATACCAATTGCTAGATTAAAAGAAATGCAAAACCAGCTGTTGTATTTTGGTACACTTGAATGACTTTTAGTCCATTAACTGGTGATTTTACTTACATTTATATCTTGGTCATCCGAGGAAATTTCCAATCAACGTTCGTAGATCATTGTCAAACTTTACAGCGCTGAAATATTTACTAGAAAAATTAATATTAATCTTTAGCTAAATAAAAAGTTTCTGCCGTAAATTGGTATGGACAGTACGGATTCATCTGCCATAAAATTTTGGTTAGTATATATTTCTGAACGTATTTTTTTTAAATTTAATTTTTTTTTCTAATTGAAGCAGGCTTAAAGTAAGTGGATAATTGTTTCTTGGGAAAAGTATAGTCCTAAAATGCCAGAGGTTCATTATTATCTGATCAAAGTACAGAGTGCACCCACATTAAAAAAAATTAGCATCAATTTGTCTTTTAATAACATACTCCTGCAGCTTCTTTTCTCGCACTTCCCGCCTGTGGAACTCGCTTACATATCCTTTCCTTACGGTTACAACCTCCAGGAATTTAAATGCATTGTCAATACTCATCTCTTAACCACTTGACTCTAGTTTTTTCTTCAGCACTCTGTATATCCTTTCTTTTCTATCCACCTTTATAACTGTCATCACACCTGTATTCCCATAATTCTCTTGCTCCTTTCTAACTGGTTCGTTTTTCTCTTCACTCTCTTCTACTTAATCTTTTTTACTCTTATGTAGTGTCATCACACCTGTATTCCCATAATTCTCTTGCTCCTTTCTAACTGGTTCGTCTTTCTCTTCACTCTCTTCTACTTAATCTTTTTTACTCTTATGTAGTGTGATCACACCTGTATTTCCATCCTTCTCTTGCTCCTTTCTAACTGGTTCGTCTTTCTCTTCACTCTCTTCTACTTAATCTGTTTTACTCTTATGTAGTGTCATCACACCTGTATTTCCATCCTTCTCTTGCTCCTTTCTAACTCGTTCGTCTTTCTCTTCACTCTCTTCTACTTAATCTGTTTTACTCTTATGTAGTGTCATCACACCTGTATTTCCATCCTTCTCTTGCTCCTTTCAAACTGGTTCGTCTTTCTCTTCACTCTCTTCTACTTAATCTTTTTTACTCTTATGTAGTGTCATCACACCTGTATTTCCATCCTTCTCTTGCTCCTTTCTAACTGGTTCGTTTTTCTCTTCACTCTCTTCTGCTTAATCTTATGTAGCCCCCTGCACATCAGTGGTTTTACCGCCTTACTTGGGGTGATACGATTAAAAAGAAATTCTCTCAATAATATGATCTCAATTTTTAATAAAATGAGTAAAAACTGAGTTAAATGACTATTTTTTTTTCAGGTTCACGTTCACTAGCAATGAAAAGGTATTCTGTTTGTAAGAATTCTTTTGAACAAAATCAAAAATGTGCAGCGTGCATTTTCAAGTAAACTCCAGAGAAAAACGCACCAAATGAAAAGCATATTTTAATAATAAAAAGAACTGTCCGTGCAGAGCAAAAACATCTGGATGACCACTAATATCGGAAGGTATCGCCAATCAGTTTCGGGGAAAATTTGTGAGACGCCACAGAAAGTCACTACGAAGAGCTTCTATCTAAACACTTTAGCACTGGAGAATGTTACGCAAGACAAGCTACAGCGCGTTTTGCAGAAGCTGGACTAAAGACTTATGTCACAGATGGTGCACATATTCAAAACCTTTGAAACCTTTTGAAATCAGTTATAAAATCTATTTCTCTTTGAATATTTCTTCTATTGTTAAATCTCTCTTTTATTGTTCCAAAGGAAGCCTATTTAATTTTCTTTTTCTGAGACATGTAGTTACTCAGATATTCGCATTTTAATTAAGCAAAGATGTAGGGAACGCTGTATATAACCTAGGTTTTTTTTTCTGTAATGGTACAACACATTTACTCTAAAAGATCAATGCCGTTTATAATTCGATGAATACGTGGGAATGTTTTCTAAATAAACCTCTATTATATTGTTCCAAAGGAAGCCTATTTAGTTTTGTTTTTCTAAGACATGTAGTTACTCAGACATTCGTATTTTAATTAAGTAAAGTTTTAGGGTACCCTGTATATACCCTGGGTTTTCTACAATGGTACGATACATTTACACTAAAAGATTAATGCTGTTTATAACACGATGTATACTTGAGAATGTTTTCTAAATAATGTACATTTTCTTGTTTTCCGAGAGAAGTAATTTATACTTTTTATTTTTTTAATCCTTCCACTCTATCATAATGAAAACAAACACTAACACGCGCGGAATACTCGGTGTAAAAGAATATAACAGAAAATGAATAAGAAGCGAAAACAATAAAATAATACAATTTTACAGGACAGAAAATGACGCTTGACATTTCTCTTAAACATTTAAAGATCAAACTTGACTGGAAAACAAGGAACTGGAAGAGAGTTCTACAAACGAAATATGCGCGAGCAGAAATTGTTAGTGTATGCTTACATGTAGCAATTTAGACTGTAAAAAGATAAGATTTTTCTGCTCTTGTGGTATTTCTCCTTTTTCTATGATAATGGACTCGGCTAGAGTATGCATATACTCCTGTCATAGTGAGATACGTCAGAACAATACGAGTACCATAAGAGGTCCGTATGTTACCGAGATATACCGAAGTTACACATAGAATGCCGCGTCAATAATCATAGTAGCTCTGAGCTCCACTCAGACAGAATACTATTACACGGACGCACTAATTCCAGCACGGCTTCACTTCAAAGACTTGTATTCCTTAATAATCATATTCCTGGATTACCAACCTGCATTCAAGTTTGTATTTTTACGTTTAATATAACCTATTTTTCTATCTCAAATATCTGTTGTGTTGTTCATTATTTTGTGTGGTTTCTCAACAGGAATCCACAACATCTGCTCATTTAATAATGGTACTTGTTATGGTTCCTTTTTCTACATTGGAATGAACTCTTCTTCCTTGTCTAAATACTAACCTGCGTGACATCCTGGTGGCAGTCAAGAGAAAGTCAAGAGGCAATCTACAAACAATAGTGAAACAGTCGAGACGCAACGTTAACTATTCAGTAAGGACGCACACTTCTATTTACTAACACTCTTACTTTCTATAGATATTCTCTTATTGTAATACATTGTGAACTGGTTTCTTCAGTATTTACATTATTAGGAACACTTTCTCAGCTTTGCAGGGAGAAAATACTGAATGTAAAATTACATCCTTCAGTTCAACGATTGTTCACATGAAGAAGGCGCTCTCATGATAACAAATTAGCAATAAACTTCTTTATCCGCAAGAGTAGGATTCATCCAAATCATATTTATCAAAGATTTAACAGCATCGAATTATTCTATGAGATAAGGATGCGTCTTACATCATAATATCTTCTTCTTAAACATTCTTATCAACTTCCATTCACTATGAGTCAAAGAAAACATTGTAAAATCATCGCATGCTATTCACCACACGTGCTTGGAAGTACCACATCAACAGACAAATATCCATTGATGTAACTTTCGCTTCATGTAGACTTAGAGTTTTTTATAATCCTATCGCCCCAAGCAAGGCGGTTTACGGCCACTGGTGCGCAAGGGGTTACATAGGAGAAAAGTTATGAGGAAGAGTGGCAGGTGATGTGGTGTCAGGAAGTGGGTAACTGTGGCCATAAAGTGAGGGATCAGTTTTTATATTGATTGTAATGTAGAACTGATCCCCCACTTTATATCCACATTATAATAGTATAGAAACATTTTTTTATAATCATATCGCCCAAAGCAAGGCATTTTACTGCCACTGTTTTGCAGAGGGTTATATAGAAGGAAAATTATGAAAAAGTGTGACAGGTTATAGGGGATGTCAGGAAGTGGGTAAGATAATGATAAGAATACTGATGAGAATAGAGTGGACGGAGAAGGGAGCATGCAAGAGAGGATGCAGGTTAGTGAGATAGGAGATGACTATTGACTTTGCTTTTAAATTCTTTAAGTTTGTAGCTGTCGGAGAAGCAAGTAATCTGAAGTGAAGTTCGTAGACGGAAAGTGCGAGAAAATAAGCTGATGAAGTAGAATTTGCGTTTATATTTTATTGGTTTCACGGTAAAAGGGTGGGACCTAGTTGCTAATCTTGTGGCTCGAGTAAATTCATATCTAGAGGGCACAAGTGAGCTAAGTTCATCGGAGCAGAAGCCTTGAAAGTATGTGTAGAAGAGATACAGGGAAGCCACATTGCGTCGGTAAGAAAGTGATTGTATCTGAGCTGCCAATAATACCGAGATATTGAAAATTTCTCATCTCAGAAATGAATACTGAGATTTTTTATTCTATTTGTATATTTAAAATAATTTGTGATGTCTGTAAATAACATGTTTTTCTACTTGAGTTGTTAATCATTCTACTATATATATATATATATATTAATGCATTATCGATCACATTAGAGATTCTCCGTTGGATTTTGTCAAGGATACAAATTAACAAGGAAACGATCATTTTATATTCACTCATGATTATCGCACAATTATTTCTATAAATACTTTCACGGCTTCTGCTACGATGAACTTAGATCACTGGTGCCCCCTAAATACGAATTTGCACGAGATACTAGATTAGCAACCAGATCCCACCCTTTTACAGTGAAACCGATAAAATACAGCCGTAACTTCTACTCCAACAGTTTCTTTCCTCGCACTTCCCGACTGTGGAATTCTCTTCCAAACGATTGCTTCCCCGACGGCTACAATCTCCAGGAGTTTAAATGTAAGGTCAATAGACACCTCCTAACACACTAACCTGCTCCCATTCTATCAAACATTCTTCCCATCTGCCCAACCCTCATCCTCGCTATCCTTACTCATCTGTCACCTTCCTCCTGACATTCCCTATGTCTAACCACTCCTTCTCTTTACCTTCCCCTATGTAGCCCCATGCGCAATAGTGGCAGTGGAATGCCTTGCTTGGGGTGAGATGATTAAAAAAAACACTCTTCCCATCTGCCCAACCCTCATCCTCGGTATCCTTACTCATCTGTCACCTTCCTCCTGACATTCCCTATGTCTAACCACTCCTTCTCTTTACATTCCCCTATGTAGCCCCATGCACAACAGTGGCAGTGGAATGCCTTGCTTGGGGTGAGATGATTAAAAAAAACACTTTTCCCATCTGCCTAACCCTCATCCTCGGTATCCTTACTCATCTGTCACCTTCCTCCTGACATTCCCTATGTCTAACCACTCCTTCTCCTTACCTTTCCCTATGTAGCCCCATGCGCAATAGTGGCAGTGGAATGCCTAGCATGGGGTGAGATGATTAAAAAAAACACTCTTCCCATCTACCCAACCCTCATCCTCGGTATCCTTACTCATCTGTCCCCTTCCTCCTGACATTCCCTATGTCTAACCACTCCTTCTCTTTACCTTCCCCTATGTAGCCCCATGCGCAATAGTGGCAGTGGAATGCCTAGCATGGGGTGAGATGATTAAAAAAAACACTCTTCCCATCTACCCAACCCTCATCCTCGGTATCCTTACTCATCTGTCCCCTTCCTCCTGACATTCCCTATGTCTAACCACTCCTTCTCTTTACCTTCCCCTATGTAGCCCCATGCGCAATAGTGGCAGTGGAATGCCTAGCATGGGGTGAGATGATTAAAAAAACACTCTTCCCATCTACCCAACCCTCATCCTCGGTATCCTTACTCATCTGTCCCCTTCCTCCTGACATTCCCTATGTCTAACCACTCCTTCTCTTTACCTTCCCCTATGTAACCCTATGCGCAATAGTGGCAGTGGAATGCCTTGCTTGGGGTGAAATGGTTAAAAAAAAAATTAAACTAATATAGCAGATAGTTTAACGAGGTTTAATCAAAAGACTATCGACACTTTTGTCATAATATTTCTATAAGTTTGTGAAACTGTCTTCTGATCATGCCAGCTTACAATTACTACTCATGTGCTTCCGTTTTTGTAAGTCATTTTGGACATCATTTCTAAATTAAAATTCATCATGAGTATATATGAGAAAGAAAGTTAAATTCTATATATGTAATGCTAAACATGTACACTATTGACAGAATTGCCACAGACTCACCACGTTAGTTGCTGCTATTGTTTCCTTACGAAATATGTTGATACAAGGAGGAGTTACTAATCCTTTAACCAATTTTTTAAATTCAAATTTGCAATTGTAATGAAAGAACAAAACTAAAATTAACTAGTGTGATGAGTTATTATTTTCTTGCTGTCAGGAGACACATTTTCCTTAAATTTTATAATATTTGTGAGAAAGTGAACGCAACAGTTACTGCTGTAACTCGAACTTGACTCGCCAGCCTTATTTTATGCGCCAATACCCGTTTAATGCATCTTAAATGACGTCCGTTATTATATGAAATTGCGGGCATCTCCTGGAGACAAGTGCTTCGATACATCGGATGCAATAATTTATATAAAAGTAACAAAACTTCAATCTTTTTAAATAAATATTTCTTTTTACTTTACCAAAAATGACCCATTTTTTTTAATCATGTCACCCCAAGCAAGACATTCCACTACCACTATAGCGCAGGGGTTTACACAGGGCGATAGACGAGTTAGGATGTACATAGGGGGAGAGTTGGAGAGAATGGGATGGTTAGTGTGTTAGGAGGTGTCTATTGACCTTACATTTAAACTCCTGGAGGTTATAGCCGTCGGAGAAGCAAGGATGCGGAAGGGAATTCCACAGGCGGGAAGTGCGAGAAAAGAAGCTGTTGGAGCTTATAATGAGGATTATTATTATGTACCAATTGAATGTTGTCCTCATATATTTAATCTTTAGTAGCATCAGTTTTAACAACAAAAGAGCTTCTGTAAGAAAATTTAAGTTTACATATAATATGGATTAAGTTATTGGCCAGTGAATTTTAAGTTAATACTTGAATCATGATATGCAAGAACAAAACAGTACTAAAAATAAGAACTAGAAGAGATAAGATTCAAGCTATATGAAAGGGTAGAACAGTCTATTGTAATATATTACCTTGGCCTGCAAAAATATGATAGTAGTGGTGGGGGTGCGACGTCGAATAAATAAAACACAGACGACAACTGGCTTGAAAAGTAATAGCCTTCGAAGATAATCGACAGATTTACCTGGCCTTAGATGAAGTCAGTTAAGGTACAACAAGAAAAAAGCAACAATGTGTAGAAATTTTGGATTCGTTTTCTTTTTAATTAAGAAAGTTTACTGTTTTGCAGAGGGTTACATATGAGGAAAGTTATGAGAAACAGTGACAGGTTATAGTTCTACGTTCTAAGTTATATAAGTCTTGGATTTCTGACCAAAGAGACAAAAGTGAAAAGCAAGAGAGATAAGAAAGAAACCCTCTAACTGAAAACGCAGAGACTGACTAACGATTTCCCGACAATTCCTACGTGTGTATGATCTCTCTCCCGCTATCCTATTAATCTACACAACCGACAAAGAATAAAAAATATAAAATTAAATTATTATATATACGTGTTCTTATATTATGTATATTATGTATATTATGTATATCTTACATTATGTATATCCGGACTACTTTTCTCGTATTTTATGTTGGGATCGAAAAGTTTCGACTGTTATGCTCTCCGGCTTCCATCAAGGCTATGTGTTATGTTGTGTGACGAATTTTTCCTTACAACATCTTCGTCGCCACTGTTATGTCGCCAAGTATAAATGAATAACTCAACAACAGAATCAGAATATAAGTTGTATTCCGCGAAAAGACGGTTAGTATGGACAGAAGTGATTAGTAATATTTACAGTAGAAAGATACAAGAGTCCAATCTGTCGTAAGACGTGTGTATACGTGATTACTTCCGCTATGCCACCGGAAGTGTGACTAACTCTTCACTGACTCGCACTGACTCTTCAGTAACTCATTAGAGCCTCTCAAGTGACTCTCTACGACTCATTATTTAGTCGTCCCTCCCAGTAAGGGCAACATATGACACATGGTCAGTTTATATCTGGGATTTCCGGGCTATATGGCCCGGCCAAAAAATGTCTGTCTATTTTTGCCCAGTCGTGCTTTTACCCTTCGGCGGAACCACGACTGGGTTATTGCTCTCTGCTCAGAAGCAGAGAACGCCCTCTACCCGAAGGCAGAGTGCTGACAGTGTTGTAGAGTCGTCAGTCTAGTGACTCTGTACGACTCTCCTTGTAGAGAATCCACCATTGCTATATATAGCAATGGAAACAGTCCATTTGTAGTCAAATAGAAGCGGCGCCCTAACAGTATGCTCATCTGAGTAAGATATATTTAATGTAGATTACCTGGATAGATCTACACCTGAAAAACGCTTGTAGGTTAGCCGGATCAGGATATAACTGATGAATCTCTGAGGGTTACTCGTATCGAAAAAAAACTGATGAGGGCCTGAAAATACAATAGTCGAAACTTTGTGATGACAGCAACAAGGTGAGGACAATATTTCGCATGTTAATAATATAAAACACTTATATTAGTACCATTTTAAATCAAGTATTTAAAAAATGCTTTCTTTCAGGTTTTGAAATGTTCAATAATATCCTCTGTGATGTTAGTTCCTACCCGGCCATGACCTGGAATTGTTCGGGTAGAGAAAAAGGAAATCATTAGTCATCATCATATTTCCAGACTGTGGCGATCGATGTAGTCCCACGCCTCGATGAGCAGTTATATTAGAAATATTGTTGGATGGAAAATGCTTCCCAGCGGACACTTCCTGGCCCCAAAAAATCAATATTAGAAAGCTTTAGACAGAAGTAATGGCAATGAGAGCACTAATCATAAAGGTGGATTTCATCTTTAATGGTAATCATCTAACGAAAAGAATTACGATAAACAATCAGACAGGGAAATGTCATCAGAGATTTACGCAGTTGCAATAAATAATGAGCGATCTAGTCAGACATTGCTGTTGGGTGCCACGTACGTTGGACATAAATATGAGACGCGACAGTAATGGCGACTTGGGTGCAAGGAAATGGTGATAAGCTGGACATTAGGAGGAGAAGACTCAATAAAGAGTAAGGAGACACTGGCCAAGGCAATCAGGGAAAACGAATGAATGACCGTTATTTGCGAAAATGATTTCTGACCCGTCATTTTCTACGTTTTGCGAAAGAACCCGAAAGCATTAATAATGACAATAGGAGAATTCTATAATGATAATTGTTACGATTTCAAGCCAAACCATTTTGCAATTATTAGTTCAGAAATGGCTTCACGTGGGTATCAAGTAACAGTAAGTGTGTTTGAATCTCTAGAAACCTTCTCGGCATTCAAATCTGTGTAAATAAGTCTGCTGCGTTAACTCGATTCAATATATAGCAAAAAGTCAGTACGAATACTGATGAGAAAGAGAAATATGAAGAGAAGAACCCATTTTCTTAGTCGCCATACGAGAGGCATATTTCGGTGACTATACTCCTTTTCGATACATGATTTGACAGAAAAATCCTTGAAGTAGGCTGTTGTTATTTCTATCGGCATTTACGTCACCAAACAAGGCTATAGGACCCAGTGTATACTGTTGTTTAACCCATGAATAGATGGAGATTAGATAAGTTTCTGCTTTTCTCAACGGTTTTTGAGCGTGAATATAACAAACTGTAATAGATTTCGAACTCTTGTTGACGATTGTATAATTCAGAGTCGTTATCCATAACACTCCCGCAAATTCAAGTAAAGAGTCCCTGATATTCCCAAGCAAAAAAAAAAAAGTTGCTAGCCAGGTTTAACGTTGCATAAATTCGGATGAGAACCGTTTTTTTTCGGAAGAAAACTAAGAACACAATTATGGATGTACTTGTAAAATAAAAATGGGATTTTTTGAGATCTACCCTAAAATTTAAAATTTATCCTTAATTTTGTATATCCAAGATTTTCTATATCATTTGTTCCAGTTAATTTTATTTAAAGAAAATCTTTTTGGTAAGTTTTCAATCGTTTTTTTTTTTCAATTTATACACTTTCTTTCTTTTGTTTCTAAGGGTTTTTTTTAAAGCTTACTACTCATATAACCTTACCCGGTTCACTCCTTTTCCCTTTCTTTCTCTTTCGTTTCCCCTACCAATTCTATCCCTGTGACATGGCCAAATTTTAACTTTTGAACTCTTACAGATGAGGTGTAAAGTCTTCTAATATGGAGCCATGCATCTACTATCTTCCTTCCTTCCATTCTTACATTCAAAAATTGTTAATCTCACCCAATTTAACTTCCTGTGTATCGATATATTTTTAGACTTTTACTGGTATAAAAATCTTGGAACACATTTGAATTAATAAAGGTTTTGTTTTCCGCCATTGCTGACAAAGCGTGGATTTCCTCGTTGAAATCGCCATCAAACGTAATCAAATTTGGAAATTTTGTTTTATTTTATATATATATATATATATATATATATATATATATATATTGGAAATTTTTGTTTTATTATATATATATATATATATATATATATTGGTAGGTTTGTTGGCTCTCTAGGTATAATTTATTTATTCTGCTCTACCTAAGTTTTGAGCACTTTTTGTTAGTTGATTAATCATCTTGGGGTTTTTTCTTTACTACGTGCTGACTCGGTCCGAATCCTTCTGACTGATGTTCATGTGCTTAGCTCTTTCTTTTTTAAAATCTTTTTTAATCACCATGTTTCCTTCCACGTAGATACGCGGAGAATTTTTCCACACGAGCATAGTTATAAGTTTGACTTTATATATATATATATATATATATATATATATATATATATAAAATAAAATAAATTTCGATGTTCATATCAGTTGTATGGTCATTTCTACATTAAATCCCTAAGAGAAATTTCACGCATCATCGGTAACTTTTTATTTCAAAATAAAGCAAGATATATTACCGGCGGAAGTTAAAAAAAATATGCATCACAGAAAAATTAAACGGGTGGGATTAATTCTTTCTTTATATTTGGCATTTAAAATGAAAGATACTTCTCTCTCTCTCTCTCTTTCTCTCTCTCTCTCTCTCTATATATATATATATATATATATATATATATATATACCAGGCTCTCGATAAGAACAGCGATAATCGAAATATTGCCCTAGATATCTGCAAAGCATTCGAGAGAATATGGCATGCTGGCCTTCTATGGAAGCTACAGGTCTATGTTATAACTTGAGGATTGTTTGATCTACTCCAGTCGTTCCTTTGAAATCGCGTAATTAATGTAGTATTGAACGGAAATGCTTCCAGATTCTATCATACGAACGAAGGTGTCTCTCAAGGCTCTATTCTAGATCCTACTCTTTTCTAATCTTCATCAACTATCTCCCTGAAGTAATCAGATCCCAAGTAGTCATCTATGCTGAAAACATCATTTACTCACGCTTCGATAAGAAATATGGTGAGCCTGACAAAGATAACGTCGCTCCTGATCTTGAAAAAGATCTTCAATCAGTGGTGAATTGGGGCAATAAATAGCTCGTAAAGTTTAATGCTTCCGGGACGAAGCTGATAATTTTTAACCACCACAGACAATCGTTCCCACCCGACATTAGCATGGATCAGGCTAGTCTCCCCGAAAGAAAAACAATGTATCTCCTCGGCCTAACTCTATCTGCGGACCTCAAAAGGAAAGACTGCAATGAATCCATAGTTAAATCTGCTGCTAGGAACGTTGGTTCACTGTGTAGGGCCAGGATGTTTTCCTGTCGAATCCATACTGCACATATATAAATCTACCATCCGCCCGTGCATTAAATAATGCTGTCACATTCTCATGCCATGTGCAATGCTACCTCTGGTAGCCATGTAGTAGTTATCTTTCTTTAACTTACCTCTCTATGTTATTTGTTCACCACTGCTGTGGCCTGGTATTGAACTCACAACATTTTGGGTCAAGTTACTGAAAGTAACCAACGCCTCTATCTATTAAGCCATATGTTCTTGAGGACACGTGCATCGCACATGGATTGCGTATGATATGTCACAGTGACCGAAACAAAGAGTTTAGTTCTAAATTACAAGAACCTGAAGAGGAACGGAGTGGAGAACGGCTGAAACGTCGTAAACATCGCCATTAAATCGAAGACAACAGTCCTAACAATGTATATAATGTATATACTACATCATCTCAGAAATATAGACAAATGCTGAATAAATATTTCCTATCTAGTCGTGAAAGGAAATCGTCTTGAACGACCACTCTTCTCTTCTTTTGGTATTAATGCAAATGTCCCCCAGTGTATTTTGGAATTTTTTTTCTAAGATCTTCTTGATTGGTTCTCAATCAGTATCTATGATGGTGCCCCTGCTATTCATCTCGAGTTTCTTGACAAAATCCTATTGGGAATCTGCAATGTGATTGATCCCGACCTGGTCGTTCAGTTCAAATCACTTTCTCACCTACGTAATGTGGTTCCCCACTATCTTTTCTCAAACACTTTCACGGCTTCTGCTCCGATGAGCTTAGCTCCCTGGTGCCCCATCCACATGATTTTATTCGAGCTACTAGACTAAAAACTAGGTCCTAGTGAAATCAATGAAATATAAGTGCAACATCTATTCTAACAGCTTCTTTTCTCGCGCTTTCTGTGGAATTCGCTTCTGTATACTTGCTTTCTGTGGAATTCGCTTCTGTATACTTGCTTCACCGACAACTACAACCTACAAGAATATCAATACAATTTCAATTGCCATGTCCTAACCTCTTGACTCGCATCCTTTCTCTTACAACACTTACATCATATTATTTTTCCTTTCCACTCTGCTCTCATGCTGCTCTCTTTACACCAGTAACTTGTCTAGCTTTCTCAATACTCTCCTCTTATATAAACCCCTGTGCACCAATAGCAGTATTGCCTTGCTTGGGTGAAATGATTATAATATATATTAGAAATTTAAATAGGAATCCTTCATATTAAAAAGAAAATGGCATGACTTTTATAAAAATCTAAGATATTTGTTCACCACTGCTGAAGCCTGGTATTGAACTCACAACATTTTGGAAATCACTGGAACTACCCAACGCCTATATCTACTAAGCCATATGTCCTTGAGGACACGCGCATCCGCTATGGATTGCGTATGATATATCACAGTGATCGAAACAAAGAGTTTCCCTTTATAAATATAATTTGCACTGGATAACATCCATTGAGCTCTCTATATAGATCTAACACTTAATATCTTATATTACGTTATCTTGTTGGATTATCCTCGCCGTTTCCTGACTGGACACACACACACACACATATATATATATGTGTTCAGTCAGTAAACGGGGAGGATAGATAGATAGATAGATAGATAGATAGATAGATAGATAGATAGATATCAACAGATTTAGATAGATAGATAGATAGATAGATAGATAGATATAACAGATTTAGATAGATAGATAGATAGATAGATATCAACAGATTTAGATAGATAGATAGATAGATAGATAGATAGATAGATAGATATCAATAGATAGATAGATAGATAGATAGATAGATAGATAGATAGATAGATAGATAGATAGATAGATAGATAGATAGATATCAACAGATTTAGATAGATATGATAGATAGATAGATAGATAGATAGATAGATAGATAGATAGATATCAACAGATTTAAATAGATAGATAGATAGATAGATAGATAGATAGATAGATAGATAGATAGATAGATAGATAGATAACGAAAAGACTAAGATAGATAGATAGATAGATAGATAGATAGATAGATAGATAGATAGATATCAACAGATTTAGATAGATAGATAGATAGATATCAACAGATTTAGATTTAGATAGATAGATAGATAGATAGATAGATAGATAGATAGATAGATAGATAGATATGAACAGACTGAGATAGATAGATAGATAGATAGATAGATAGATAGATAGATAGATAGATAGATAGATATCAACAGATTTAGATGATTAGATAGATAGATAGATAGATAGATAGATAGATATCAACAGATTTAGATAGATAGATAGATATCAACAGATAGATAGATAGATAGATAGATAGATAGATAGATAGATAGATAGATAGATATCAACAGATTTAGATAGATAGATAGATAGATAGATAGAATATCAACAGATATAGATAGATAGATAGATAGATAGATAGATAGATAGATAGATAGATAGATAGATTTAGATAGATAGATAGATAGATAGATAATGAAAAGACTAAGATAGATAGATAGATAGATAGATAGATAGATAGATAGATAGATAGATAGATAGATAGATATCAACAGATTTAGATAGATAGATAGATAGATAGATAGATAGATAGATATCAACAGATAGAATAGATAGATAGATAGATAGATAGATAGATAGATAATGAAAAGACTAAGATAGATAGATAGATAGATAGATAGATAGATAGATAGATAGATAGATAGATAGATAGATATCAACAGATTTAGATAGATAGATAGATAGATAGATAGATAGATATCAACAGATTTAGATAGATAGATAGATAGATAGATAGATAGATAATGAAAAGACTAAGATAGATAGATAGATAGATAGATAGATAGATAGATAGATAGATAGATAGATTAGATAGATTGTTATTTTGTTATTCCATTCGTTTATAAAATCTTTGTATCACTACACAAAAAATTTCATGTTTCTGAACAATACCCTTTTCCGTCAGAAGATATTTTAAAATAAATGTGAAATTGATTTATTAATAAAATATAAGATGAATTCGTGTTTGTTTAGAAAATAAGGCATTGCTAGTTCGAGAATATGCTTGCAGTGATGTTGATGTTGTTCAATCAAAAATGAGAATTAGGTTGAACTATGAAGTTGAGGATTTGGGTTTCGAAAGTAAACAGTTCAGCCTGATGTCATCGCTTAGGCTTAGGCAAATTTGGATATTCAAGAGAATCATGAGTTAATGCACTAGAAATGAAGTCAGGCGAATATCTCAGAAATATAGATAAATGCTGAATAAATATTTCCTATCTAGTCGTGAAAGGAAATCGTCTTGAACGACCACTCTTCTCTTCTTTTGGTATTAATACAATTGTCCCCCAGTGTATTTTGGAATTTTTTGCTTAGATCTTCTTGATTGGTTCTGAATCAGTATCTATAATGGAAGCATTACTGTTTACTCCTCTCATAATAGTAGATCTGATGGGTTCGAAAAGGTTAAATAAACAGATAACAGTTTTCTAAGTGCAGTTTAAATGTGGCACAATGCCGAAAGTAAGGAACACCCAGTGAGGATAGAACTCACTACTCAATTGTAATTATTCTAGCGTGACAAGCCTGTTAACCATTACACAAACTCATGGAAAGATGATTTATTTGCTAACCATTTGTTATGATGAAACACCCCTATTCCTCAGATAATGGACTCTCCCTCCTATATTAATAAGAGTTAAGAGGAGGTAAACTAGAGAATGTCTTGCTCTGTTTTGACTTGTTTGGTCTTTTCAGACTTCTGCTTTGACTCGCGTTGGACTGTTTTGTTAAAACATTTCTAATATCTCATTTGGACTAAATTTATTTTACAAGAACCTTTTGTAGAGCTAAGTTTATTTTTATTTATTTTTTCGTTTACTTGTTTTTGTTCTTTTCTTTTTTATTTTCTAGTTTTTTGTTTTTATTTTTATTTTCGTATTTTTGGCGGCCATATTTGTTTTTGTTTAGGTCGTCCGTTTTAAATTTATTTTTTTAAATTTATTTTGTTTTTCTTTTTTCAGTCTCTGTTTGGCATAAGTGCCATATTTATTTTTGTTTAAAACTTTCTTTTAATAGTAACTATCTTTATTTGTTGACCAGAAGCTTTAACTTTTCTTTTTCAACCCCTCCCCCTATTTCTTTTGCGGAAGTAGCCGTTTGGAGACTCTTCGCCTGTTTTTTTTTTGTTTAATTTATTTTCTTTCTCGTATTTGTTTTTTTTTTTTTGTGTGTGTGTGTGTGTGTGTGTGTGTGTGTGTGTGTGTGTGTGTGTCTGTGCATTTGGTTTAATTGTAACTTTGTAAAGTTTATTCGTTGTACAAATTTATGTTGCCCATTCTTTTAATTTTGTAAACTTTATTTAAATCTCATAAAGTTAATTTTAGCCCTTCCCCCTATTTCTTTGAGGGGGGTAGCCTTTTAGGCAACTGTTCGCTTTTCTGTTTGTTTTATTTTTTCCCATATATTAAATTCTTTGTATAATTAGTTTATTGTAACTTGTAAAGTTTATTCTTTGTACAAATTTGTTTTTCTTTCAATTCTCCTTTCATTTTATTAAACCTCAAGAGACTAACCTTTGTTTTTTTTTTTGCCATTTAAGGCTAATTTTTAGTTTGTTTTCTTAGTACATTAAAAATTTATTTTGGGCCGCTAAAGGCTAATTTTTTTTTCCTTAATTTAAATTTTTTGCCGTTATTGGCTAATTTTATCTTGTAATTTTTAAATCCTTCGTGGTTTGTTGTTTAAATCTTAAAACCATTTTCTTGTTCTTGTTGCTGTTATCTTATTTTGTGTATATTATTTATTTTTTCTTTTATACTTTTCTTTCCAATTTATTCCCATTTTCCCACCGCTCCACATACGTTTAATTTAGTGTGATGGAAAAAATATAAAAGGATTGCTGATGGAGAACTAAAAATTTTAAAACGGCTCTTACTGGGAAAGAAGAAAATGTCAAAGATGATAAAATGGCAAAGACAACACTGGCTGAGAATGGCCAATAGGATGTTGACGAATAAGAAAAGTTACTTTTAAACAAAGACAAGAATACAAAAGATGCTGAGGCCGAGGAATCGCCTTGTGGCTGGAAGTCCCCGCCGAAATACAAAATCAATTTGACGAAGTTCTTGGAGAGAGAGCTAAGTGCTACGCACACCTTGTAAAGGAAGGTGCGCTCTTGGAAGATCCCAGGAATTAAAGAAAATTGAAAAAATAGTGTCAGTCTTCGTGGTGGACAAGCATACGCGCAAAATTTGTCGCAGCAAGAAAGACACAGTGATAAAAACACTGTAGTCAACAGGAGTTAAGTCCTTAAGAATAGTTAAAGGTGCGAGCTTCTTCATGAGGGACGTGCTGCTACCCACGCCAGAAGAATGTCTCAAAATGGCGACAGAAGACCTCATAAAATACTACATCATAAGAACCGAGTACAATGGCAAGAGAAGGACCAAGTAGCAGTATATGAGGGTCCTCCTCAGGTTATGGGGGAGCATCTGGCTGCTTACTTTTCGCAGTTTGACCAAATCTTGGATGCCTCCTGCGATGACCTGACCGGGGAATGGTCTTTCGAAATCATGATCGACCGTTATGCCTTCCTGACCATCCCCAACTGCCTTGACGTAGCAGGCCTGAGCCTGTCGGTATTAGTATCCGGAGGAAAATCAAAATGCTGGAAGTGTGGAGAGACTGGTCACCTCTCCACCCCCCGTCCAGAGAAGAAGGCCTCTGGAAGCCAGGCCTCAGTCGACCAAAATCTCTCTCTGGCCGCTTCTGTTACATCCGTCTCGCCTCTAGCGGGCATGCCAAATATCCAGGACCGGTGCGGTAGTTCCCTCGGTTGGGAATAAAAAAGTTTCCATCCCCACCGAAAAACCATCGCCAGCTGCAAATACAGTCACGAAGAAGGAAAAGGGGGAGTGACTTGTTCTTGGCAAGCGCCAAGCAGCGGAACCTGGGTCCCCGGAAACCACAAAGACTAAAGGCACGTCCATCCCCACTTCCTCCATCAGCAAGAAGGGCGATGCCTCGGCCTGGTCGGCTCACAACCTGGAAGAGATAAAAAAAGCGGTCGACCCCGGATATGAAAAAATCGAAGTCAAAGTGCTAAACAATCAACTAGAAAAACGTCCATTTCGCCCCTCGGTCTCTGCCCCGTCCTCCCCTCAAAAGAAAAAATCCGACAAGAAAATTCACTCTTCTCAACCCACTCCCCCGGAAACCGGACCCCAGCCCCGTCATCAATTACTTCCGCATGTCACCATGTCTTTCTCTCCCTGTCCCTCTCCCCCAAAACAGATGCCCCCTCCATCAAAAAGACAAAGAAGCCCTTCATCAGAAGACAAGGAGGCGCAGGAAAAACTTGCTAAAGTGCCATACATGCAAGGGGAGGACATCTGCCATATTTCCCCGGCGCAGGCTGAAAGAGCTAAAAATTTTGTTCTGGAAAAGGTCCCGGTTTTAATTCATTCCTCCCTCTATAGGGCTCTTAAACTAACCTTTCCCTGGGCTGTTGGCGGTCTTTCTTCTGACGGCACTATTAAGAATGAAATGAATCAATGGGAGAGGCCGTCGGCATCCTTTCCCCGTCCATGTTCCGTCCAGGACCCCAACCCTAATCACGTATCACAATGGCTCTCTGGTTAGCAAGCTTGAATGCCCGGGGGCTGAGGTACGAGTCTCGGAGGGTGAGATTCATTCATGATCTCCAGCGGCTCGGTGTGGATGTTTGTTGTATACAGGAGACCCGGTTTTTGCTGGCGACTATGAGGGCATACTGTTTAGGGATTATGATCTCTATTCAGCATGTTTTGATGGTCGTTCTAGAGGTGTTTCCTGGCTAGTGAGAAAGTCTTTAGGTGCGGTGTGTGCGCTTGTCTTCGCGAATCCGGCGGGCAGGTTTTGTGTGCTGGATATTACCATAAAGGATAAGTCTTTTCGCCTCATTGGGTTTTATGCGCCCAAGGACCATGCGGAGCGTCCTGCTTTGTTTCGGCAGTTCGATTCGTTCTTTGGAACATCGAGGCGGGTAATTTTAGAGGGAGGTTGGAATGCCGTCCTTGACTCTGAGAAGGATCATATAGGAGAAAGATCGGGTACTAACAACCCGGATGTGAAACCATTTCGGGAATTTATCGATAGGAATAATCTTGTCGATAAATACCGAAATGAACACTCCCCGGGAGGTAGTGTGGACTTGGACTAATAGGGGCAGCTCGGATTCAAAGGTACGCGATAGCTACCTCGACCGAGTCCTAGTTAGGAGAGTCGACGTAGGGCTCTTAGGTTGTCCAAGTTTCCATTCGATAGTTTACACGGATCATAGGCTCGTCCGGGTTCGTGTAAACTTAAGCTTATCTAAGGTTAAGTTGAACGCATCATTATTGGATAGCCAAGATTTCCAGGAACAGCTATTACTAACACTAAAGCGGGAATTTGACGGGGGTTCTGGTTGGGAATAAATCCTAACTTAGGTCGTTTACTGTCGACTATAGTCGTCGGCTCAACTTAGCTAATTTAGCGGCGCAAACGGCAGTAGAGAAAAAAGGTGATCGGGCAGTTAAATCCCGTAATAGTGCGGACGTAGCCTTAGCTAGGGCCGAGCTGGCCTCCTTGCTTATCAAGAAGGATCAAGCTCTGGTAGTTAGGGCTAGGTTAAAAAGAATGTCTTCTGAGGCAACGAATATGGCCGCGGAATTGCGTGCAGAGGATGCTAGTCAAGAAGTCAATCGACATATCAAGGACATTATATTGCCGGACGGGCGTACCGTGACCACAGACGTGGGTATATGTGGGGCTTTTCGGGATTACTTCCAGGATCTTTTCACCAGGGAGCCCGGTCTGATCACAGCACAGTTCGACGCCTACTTAGCTGACTTTCCCCGCCTCAAGGCGGCTCAAGCAGCTGGGTGCGAGGAGCCCATAAGTGTTGGAAATGTGGGATGCGCTGAAACCGGTTGGCCGGGACAAAACTCCAGGATTGGATGGTCTTTCCTCCGAAATGTACTTGAGGCAGTCGACCGTTTTTGTTCCTCTGCTGGCGCTTGTTTATAACAACTGGGTGGAGCAGGGATCTATACCTGAACACTTCACCAGGGGTGTGATCAAGTTGCTTCGCAAGAGCAAGGGCGGAGGGGGTGGCATAGATAATTAACGGTCTTTAACGATGTTAAATACTGACTTAAAGATTTTTGCCAAGGTCTTGGCCCGCCGTTTGCAGGCTGTCCTCCCTAGTCTGATTGGTCCCGAACAGACTTGTACTGTAAAGGGCAGAACTATTCAGGACAACCTTCATTTGGTACGCCTGATCATTGAGAAAACCGACACTGAAGCCGCGCTGATCAATTTGGATCAGTCCAAGGCATTCGATAGCGTTGACCATCGGTTTTAGGAGTCTGTTCTTTCCGCCACCGGTTTCGGGCCGTATTTTCGCTCCTGGATCCGACTGCTGTAGGAGTCCCCCGGTGCGCTGGTGGAAGTGAATGGGGTAAGATCGAAGCCCTTCACATTATCTCTCTTCATTCGTCAAGGTTGTCCACTTTCGCCTTTGCTTTACGTTCTTACGTTAAAGGCGAATCCGGTCCTTCGCGGAATTTCTGTACCTGGTACTACCATCTCGGCCAGGTACTCCGCCTATGCTGACGACGTTTCGGTTTTTGTGTCGAGCAAAGCCAAGACGAAGTTAGCAAAGACATCAGATGTTATGAAACGGTGAAAGGGGCCAATATCAATCGCGATAAGTCTGTGGGTTTGCGATTGGGTGCGTGGAAGGGAGTTTCTCTTCCCGGACCTTTCCTCTGGACGGACGGGCCGATCTAGATTCTCGACGTCTGGTTCGGACCTGATCTCCAGTTGGAAATCAGTTAGTCGGAGATTCGAGAGAAGGCCGAGTGCGCAGTTCGTCTATGGACTCGGAGGAAGCTCTCCTTAAAGGGGAGGGCGGAAGTATGTACCTCGCACATCTACCCGATTCTCCTTTACCGACTCTCGGTACTTCCTCTCCCGTGTGCCATTCGTTTGGGATTAATGCAACTCTTGTTCTCCCTCCTTTGGGGAGAAGGCAAGGCTCCCAATGTGCGTTGCGAGATCTGTTGCCTGCATCCTTCTGAGGGCGGTCTGGGCATGCCAAGCGTTGAAATTTAACATACGCTTCGCATTAGATTCCTGGATCGAATGTGTATGCTGGCGGATGAAAACGGCGCCCTCGTTAAAGAGGACGTCTATAAACACTTTCCATCCTTGAGAAGTGTGCACTTGTCGGAGGAGGAGGCCGGCCGTACTCCTCTTGGCGAGTGCTCCTTCTATAAAGAATGTCGTTTGGCTCTCCAGTTTCTCTTGCGGGCTACGGATGGCCTCTCCAACGCCCAAGCGTTGTCTCTTAAGGCATTATATCGGGTGTTAGTTAGAGGGGCCATTCAAGATGAACTGATAAACGAGCTCGGGCTTACGAAGCAGGAGGCTCGCTCTATATGGCCTTGGGAGCCCGGGTTGAAATGTCTCACTAACGATAAGGCATCACTCACCTGGCTGATGATTCGAAAGGCTCTCTGGGTAGGCAAAAGCTTCATGCAGCGGGCCTAAAACCGAATTCAATCTGCGTGCATTGTGGGCTGGCGGCGGAAACCGTCGATCACTCCTTCTTCCACGGCAGTGTTGTTGCCCCGTTGTGTAAGTTTCTTGAAGATCTCATGGTTCGTATGCTGCGTGGAAAGTTCTTTGTCCTTGAAGCTACTTCTGTTTGTAGCAATGTCGTACCTCCGTTATCTAGGGCTGAGCACTACGTGCTCTTTTGCTTACTTGGTGTTAGGCGAAACGTGATTTGGACGACGCGACAGAAGGAATTCTATGGTGATGAGAAGTTTACCTCTTCCCAACTGATCTCTTGTTCTTTAAGGATCAGCTTAAAGTCAAGATCAGGACGGAAAAAAAACGACTCACTCCATCTGAATTTGACAAAAGGTGGGTGAGTCTTGCACGTTTCTGTCGAATGAAGTGTGCTGACCTGGAGTGGTTGTTTGATACTGGTTAGGCGTCAGGATCTTGGGTGTGCTTGGAGGAACATGTGCACCCCTTCCCTGTTAGATTAGAGTAGGGATTTTTTGATTTTTCTGTTTTGAAGTTAACTTAGCCAGGTTATGAATGCTCATTATCCCCTTTTTCTTTTTGTCCCCAGTTTTCTTGCTGTCACAATATTAGAGTGGGGGGGGGCTTATAATTACTAATACGATTTTATTTAGTTTCTTGTAAATATTGTATATTCATTGTATAAAATCATTGGGGTATTTTAAATGTTATTTTCTGCCCATGCCCTTCACTGAAAATTGTACATATGGGAGTTAAGTAGGACTACATAGAGAACTTGAGGTATTATGGTGGATATTGGAAAAATGCAGTTTTGTGGTGTAAGGTTTATTGTAAGTGTGTCAGGGTCGACAAAAGTGAATAGCTAAGTTAAACTAGGACAGATGATGACCAGCCTTCCCCATCCCCAATTTCAGCCTTGTGCCACATTTTCTGTATTATGTACAAAAATAAATAATGAAATTCATAGGAGTTCTTAGAAGTTCTAGAGAGTTCTTTAGAGTTCTATTGGAGTTCAGTAGAACTACAAGGCAGTTGGCAGTTAAGTGAATACTAAGGAGTCAGCTTTCAGTGGAAGATTACCAAGTTCCTAACATTTTGCGTTAAGTCGACTAGCAACTGACATAGCACGTTTATAATCTTCAGTGCGAAAAACTACACTACGATACCATTACACCACCTCGAATTGCCCAGGTCAAATAAGTAGATGATCTGAAATTATAAACTAGAACATACTATCGGTTGTTAACATGAGCAAGAAAGTTTAATTTATTTGACTACACCCAAAACGAAATGGTTTTCTTTTAAAAGTCTGAGATAATCTTTTTTTGGTCGTCCATCAGCATGATTGATGCTAACCTCCAGGAGAATGACACGTTTTCCTTCCTCAAACTTTTTTTCTCTGACATAAAATGGAAAGATAACATCTAATCCATTACTAGTTCAGGTGCTAGGAATGTCGGTTCAATGTTTAGTGCTGTACCGTTTTACACGCCAGCGTCTCTCATATACATTTATCAATTTAACATCCGTTCATGGATTAAATATTGATGTCACATCTGTTCTGTTGCTCCTGCTATGTTAAGAAATTCTAGATTAAATACAAAGTAGGGCGAATCTGGAAAAGAATACCACCACCTTTAAATTTCTTGTTTTTTATTTTCTTTCACTTCTATTCAGTGCAATCTTATCGATTACATCCTAAACTTTCCGATTAAAAAAAAAAAAAGAAAAAATCGGAAAAATTTCAATATTTAAATAATTTTAGGGGGTGCTCAGTTTTTCATACAACGTTATACTAAATTGATCCTCTATTTTGGAAACACTTGCCGGAACGACATTACCACCACCTTTAAATTTCTTGTTTTGCATTTTTTTTTTCAGCGCAATCTTATCGATTATACACTAAACTTTCCGATTAAAAAAAAAAAAGAAAAAATCGGAAAAATTTCAATATTTAAATAATTTTAGGGGGTGCTCAGTTTTTCATACAACGTTATACTAAATTGATCCTCTATTTTGGAACCACTTGCCGGAACGACATTACCACCACCTTTAAATTTCTTGTTTTGCATTTTTTTTTCAGCGCAATCTTATCGATTATACACTAAACTTTCCGATTAAAAAAAAAAAGAAAAAATCGGAAAAATTTCAATATTTAAATAATTTTAGGGGGTGCTCAGTTTTTCATACAACGTTATACTAAATTGATCCTCTATTTTGGAAACACTTGCCGGAACGACATTACCACCACCTTTAAATTTCTTGTTTTGCATTTTTTTTTTCAGCGCAATCTTATCGATTATACACTAAACTTTCCGATTAAAAAAAAAAAGAAAAAAATCGGAAAAATTTCAATATTTAAATAATTTTAGGGGGTGCTCAGTTTTTCATACAACGTTATACTAAATTGATCCTCTATTTTGGAAACACTTGCCGGAACGACATTACCACCACCTTTAAATTTGTTGATTATCAAATCTTTTGGACTTTTCTCAGTGTAATCTTATCGATTAAACCCTAAATTTTCCGATTAACAAAAAAAATTGTAAATATTTCAATATTTTAACAATTTTAGTGGAGTACGCTCAACTTTTCATACAACCTTATAGTAAAGTAAGGTCGAGAGCAAGGAAACATTTACTCGCCCAAAAATTATTTTACTCGACCGACTCCATTTTCTTAATAGTCGCCTTACGTAAACATAGCATGAATCGCTGACGGAAAACAAAAAATGAAATTTTAATTAAAATTTCGAACGTGTTAGAAAGGATTTGGAATCTTTTAAAAAATAACAAAATTGATTTTTTTCTCTTAATAATAGCATAAACAATTTGATGATAAAACTTTGTTTTTATAAGTTTTAACATCATGAGCTGCTGTCTTTTTTCTTGGCAATTGAGTGGAGGTACCTAAATTCGTAGTTTCTTTCTTCTGTTTGACTACAACCCCCATCACATAAATGTTAAAATAACAATAAATCTGATTTTCTCAACGATTTTCTATTAAAAAATTGCTTGTATAATTTGTTTTCGGTGCGTGGCTGAAAGCAGTATACTTTTTTTTCTTTTTCAAATGTTCGTTTTTATTTTTCGTAAGCTTGGAGGAAATATAGGATAAAACTTTTCCAAATGAGTTTCTAAAAGTCTGTGAGCGTTGTTAATCTGTGCGAGTGAGATATTTTGGCACAACACTGTACGCTTTAATTAAATGTTTACACTGACCAGAACGATAAACACCAAGAGTTCAATGTCATTGTAGGTCATTCTAAGTAACTTGTGAATCTTCAATATCATACATTTGAGTGTTAAATGAATCAGATTTCTTATTTTTAATCGATCTAGGACGAGTAAAACAATAAATTTTAATCGCCTAATTAGGTTTTCAATCGACTGAGTCGCTCTGGTGAGTGAAATCTTAAAGGCTATAATTACATATACAGTAGTGTGCAAAAGTTTTAGGACAAGAACTGTTTTATCTTTTATGGGGCATCAAAAAAAAGTTTAAAATCTCCCCTATCCTAATACTTTTTGTACACTACAGGTAGTGTGCAAAAGTGTTAAGACAAGTGATTTTCCTAAAAGCCTCACTGAAATTCAAATACAGGGCAAAAAGCCAAGTAAATTGCGAATAAATATTGATTATTTAAAACTAGGTGTAAAAGAAATGTATTAAAAAGAAGTTATATTTAATTTTTCCTATTTTCTATTAAACAAGTTATTTTGAAACTACTCATTCTATTCTTGGATATGACTGACTTTTTTCTTATTCCTCACTCTCGAATTGATAAATCTAATGTTACATTGCTAGACACACTTTGAGAACAAATACAAGCTGCTTGACAGGAGATACCATTAGATACATTGAAGAAGCTTGTGATGTCAATGCCTAATAGAATGAAGGCTGTGATCATGTTGAGTAAATCAAATAAAATTACTTTAATTAAATTGTTTATGTTCTGTCAATATGCCTCATAAAAGATAAAATAGTTTTGTCCTAATACTTCTGCACAGTACTGTATATAAGGAAGGACTAGCTAACTTAAGTGAAAAACTACTATCGATGGTTTCTGAGTGTTATGCTACATTTACAGTTGCATATATTTTGCATTTTGCCTTCATTTGCCTATTTTCTTTTTCTGTTTTTAACGACCCATTTTATCTCGCAACTAATAAAAGGCTCGGGACTTACAGTTGAGACTCTAAGCAATCCTGAAAATGCTTTAAGAGAACGTGCATTAACAAAATTGGCAACTGAGTCGATGATGTGTGTAAAAACATTTAAGAGATGCAATAAACTGATGCAGAAATACATTGTCTGACATTAAACAAAACAAGCACTTCAACTTGACAAATCTTATTATTGAATGGCTGTCCATTTTGATTGCCGGTTTGAACTGTTTCCTTTTAATGAGCAGTTATCGCAGTCGGTCAGTTAAGTGCCATATGTAATACACGATTATCCGATCATCTCTAGAAATACATTAAAATGCATTAGACTGGTTGACAACCAAGGTTATAGAATCAAATCATTTCTGTTATTTAACCCATAGCTGGAGGTAAGTGACAGATTAATGTCTTTCCCAAGACTATTTCCCAAGAAATGCAACGAATTCAACTGGAATTCAAACTTGGCTCTCCGATGTCTCGTTCCGAGCAAATATCAACATTACCAACAGCGATTACCTTTATATTTTTTTTAGAAAATGTTGATTTTTATCAACATTTGTCAATAATCCGTACGAAAATGGGTAGATATGTTCAGCTGAAGATAACGAATTTCACATATCCTCACGTGAAATTTGACTTCTATTAAATTGTTGGTAACTATTTTTATGTGCAAGGCAGGTTCACAACGTGGGCCATCATTGCTCTCCACAACTCTGTTATTTGTAGATCTTAGTAAACACTGCTGTTTCTCTTCAGCTTTGTTGTGCCAACCATTTACAGAATTTCATTAGTAAGGTTATCTGCTGTTCTTTGCTTTTCTTTATGTTGTGCTCTACAATTCTACAGTATCTCTTTCTGATGTTTTATCTAATTGTCTTTTTCTTTCATTTGTCTAAATATTCGGCGTTTCTCACGTCATCTGTCTATGGTATTATCATCATCCTTCTGTAGTACTACATTTCGGTTACTGCCAGTCTTATCTGCCATATGTCATAAGATTCTCCATCATTGACTGTCATATAGGAGGACAGATATCACGCAGCACTTAAGGACTAGTTTCTTTCTTTCTATTCAAATGTTCCTGTTTCTTTACTTAGCTTCTGGAAAACGGATTTCGACATTTCAATGATACTTCGAATTTCGGTGTCAAAAAGGGCATCGATGAATTGTTTTAAAAAAATTATTGAAACAAAGAATCTGTTCCATAAAACAACATGCATCTATCGATTGCTTTCTCATTATAAAAAATGTCAGTTTTGTGAAAACTGATCATGTATTAAATCACGTCCATATTTTGGAGAAAGATTGTTATAACTTTCTATGCCTACGTTATCTGCAGGTTTTAAATTGTACTGAAACATAGTCAGCTACAAGCCAAAAAGTCTATTGCGTTATAGATTCAATATTTGTGGTAATAAGTGTTTAAGATTTTGATATTTCATTATTAATGTCACGGCTTTCTGAAAATGCATTCTATTTGATTCTAGGATTATGCATAAATTTTAATCATTTTTGAAATTATTGAGAAATATTAAAGTATTTTTTAAATTTTCAGCGAAATATTTGTTTTGCGTGGAAAATGTCACCGTTGGCCATGAATGCCAAAAACTTTTAAAAAGATAAACTGATTTTTTTTAAATAAAAAAAACCGAATCGGTTAAAATTGGCAAAACAAATTGTCTGTTGTCAAACAATTTGGAAACAGAAAACATTTGTTTGCTGAAGTTCACAAAAATCTATACTTGTGCAATTAGTCAACCAAAGAAAGGTTTTTGCAAGCCTTAGGAACAAAAAAGCTTGATAAATGAAGTTCTCTGAATCTTAGAGAAAAATACAAAGGTCACCTAGTAAGTATTTGCCTGGTGATTTTGATTGATTGGGAAACATTATTTTTAGAAAATATGGTCGAGGGCAGTAAATAATGAATTTCTTACAAGAACCGAAGAAATGTTTTTAACGTTTAATGGAAGAATAAACAGCTGGATAGAATCAATAAAAGGGAAAATTACTTTATTCTAGTCAAAATATTGTGCCCCTGATTTTGACTGCAGGTCAATGACTATACTTCAGTATTGCATTTGACACAGAAAACGATTTTGAGAGCTGAATTTCGAAGTTCTTCACTATACCATGTACTTTTGCTAGTTCTGCGCCATATAATAAATTTCAAGCAATTACGATTACAAAAGTTTAATATTTAAACATTATTTGAAGAATTCCAAGAAAAAACTGGCATCATTCTTTTAGTATAATATACACAATTTACAGGAAAAGAAACTTTTACCAAAAACAACACTTAAGTAAATGGCTAAATAATAACGACAAATGAATAAAGGATTTCCTCGGTAAAAGACTAGAAACATTTGTGCTTATATATAAGTTAAAAGAAAACAGTTGAATTCACTTCATTTTAATATTGTTATATATCGACAAACAACAAACACGCATATATATAAAAATATGAAGTTATATTTTTATTAATGACGATGAACCGTGTAGAATAGGGAACAGAGAATTGAGAGAGCGCGCTTCTAATGGGTTGACGGGAGTGTAGTCTTATCTGTTGTGTCTCTCTTCACCGGCCGATCTCTGTTGCTCCTCTACTGGCGAATCCGTGTGCCGAGGTCTTTTTATAATCTTCCAGAACCGGGACTTTTTCTTCCGGTTTTGCCTCGCCCACGCACGCCCACGTAATTCTCAGAGACACCTGTTCTGTTTGCCTCTGTAGTTATTTCCGCTGCTGCCGGAAATAAGGTCAAACGACATCCGTTCCTTTCAACGACCGGAAACACACTCGCTTGCATCAGCCTTCCTCGGGTGGGGCCAGATTGTTATATTACAATATCTCGTGACTCTGCACTACATATGAAGAAATTCTAAAAACTAAAATATTCTCTTAATGTTTGGAAATGATTTGTGAGCGTCTTTGTGGTGTGAAATTTAAATCAAAATATGGAAAAAACCAAGCATTACATGGAGTATAGAAAAACAGCCAAGCCTTACAACGGTGACAAAATATGTAGACTGTACCCGGAAGAAAATTTAGAGATTATGATACTCCCAAACAAAAACGAACTATTGAATGAAAGAACGGAAATTGTGATTAAGTGTAACCATACTAAAAAGTACCTCTTAGGTTCATACAACCGTGGATGAAAACGTTATAATTTCTTGTAATTTGAAAAAATTCGCGTTCAAAAATTCCCTGCCACGCGAGCGTTCAAAAAAACAAAAACAAAAAAAAAAACAACAACACCGTAACGTGGGCGTTCTTAAAAAAACAGTAAACGGTAAAATCGGTTATTAAAAATTGCCTGAAGACAACCCTCATGGTAGAAACCTAGGTTGTGTATTAACTCGTTTACAAAGAGAATATATATATATATATATATATATATATATATATATATATATATATATGAGAGATAGATATTAAAAACAGAAATAGAGGTTGTTCCAACGAGAGAAATTGGTATATAACCTCAAAATCAATGTGAAATATTTTTCCTCTAAATGTTTTTCTTATTTTCAAACAAAGTTCACTGCTTATCCAAGCCCTCGCTTCAGCGTCGCCTGGAACTCCTTATGTGCCTACCACATCATCAAATAAAATTCCGTCGTAAATGAGCACACCACAGCTGCCATATTTACATCCCAACCTCTGAGCTCAGTTGCCGCTAGTAGGCGCACTTTATTCGTTCGGAATCCATCTGGTCCATCCAGGTTAGCACAAATAGAACCATTGAAAATCGGTCTTCATGTTGTATGTTGTTAACATAAATCGAGGTTCTTAATGGATTTCTTTTTAAATGAAGCCTTTTGTGATCCAATCTCACACGCTTTATCAATTGATGTATTACATGATATTTCGTGTTAGTTGAAGTTGCTCGATACTTCAAAGTCTAACAATTTCATAGAAATGGGGTTTATTTTTTATTTATTTTTTTTTTAGGACTTTCATCTTAAAAGCAGAGACAGTAATCAGTTTAACGTTATCGCACCTGCATCAGAATTATCCATAATTATCAACGGGTTTATTTCATCGTAACTGTGCAGATAGATGTTGGCATCATTAAAAAAATAAATTTTTAGATTCTGATAGATGTCTGATATTTTTATTATTATTGATAAATCATGAAATGTCTAATTATCTAAGTTGTAATATATATATATATATATATATATATATATATATATAGATAGATAGATAGATAGATAGATAGATAGATAGATAGATATGTGTGTGTGTATAAGCAAGTTGTCATAATCACACAAAACTATAATACATTTAAAATACATTTTTATAAAAGGGATCATATTTTAACAGGCTATGAAAATATCACAACGCTTAAGATTTAAGAGGCCATTGGATCGACACTTTTCAGGAAAAAAGCGTCAGTAAATTAAGAGTAATTAGCTAATAAGAATTTTTTTATCAGTGACTGAACTTAAGACAGAAACTTATTGAGAGATACATATGACATATAAAATATTTATATAATATTAAAAATATTAAAAACTCCGGGGATCGTATGACCATTTCAACGGGTGAAACTAATCTCTTCTCGTCGGTGATTGTAATCATTATGATAAATTACAATTTCCTGTTGTGTGTAAACATAACAGAAGTAGGGGAGGTGAAATAAAGTAAAGGAAGAAAAAAAAAGATGAAAATTGTGTCTGATAAGCAGACAGCAGGGGACACCGGCAAATAAAGGTGTTGATGAATCGAGAAAGATGCATTAACAAAAAATAAAACTCTATTTAGAAATCAAGTTATACACGGCTTTTGATAATTTCCGTTCCAAATAAATTAAATTAAATTCAAGATCGTGACAGTATCAGTACTAAACAAAATTGGTAAATTTTCACTTAACAAAAGATGAAAATATTAGAAGCGGAATGAAGAAATACTAGAACTAGAGTGAAAAGAATATATAAAACAGGGGATGTTATTCAAATTATTCCGTACACTAGAGCTAATAATAAGAAATAAATCGATTATATTAGGGGAACTAAATTTTAGCAAAAATTTAAAATTTTTGCACCGACTAATATTGAACGATTAGACTAGGAAAATTAAGGGTTAAAAGAGGTTAATTATATTATTACACTAGCAGTATATACCGGCGTTGCTTGGGTGTAATGAAAGCTTTAAAACTAATCCATGGTCCTGGAGCTCAGACTCTTTGGACGTTGGCACGAAAGACTACAAAGCAATAGTTGTTTCCAGTTAAAGCAAAACTGTAGACTGAAAAAAAAATGAATGGATGTAAGTCAAATTTTGATTTCTTGGTATCGATATCAAATAGTTTTTTTCGTCGTAAACTGAATTTTGAAGGCTAAATAAGTCCTCTGAGTAAATGGTATCATGTCTGAGACTAAGAACTACAATTATATCTACTTAGTGCCAAACACGAAGCAAAAACTAAAATAAAAGGGCTTTAAATATACAGACCTACAGGTTGATAAACAGACACGCACACAAACATCTTGCCTTTATATATATATATATATATATATATATTATCAATTTTTTGCACTTTTGTAAGAACTGCAACCTTTACACTTCTGAATATCGTTTCTTATGTCTTTGTCTATGAGTGTATCAAATTTGATTAAAATCGGGCTACTCCTTATATAACATGATTTTTTCGATTTTCGGTATTGATCGGGCGTACCTCGATACAAAACATAGATAAGAACACTCGCAGACGCTTATAGTACAACAGAGCCAATTTTCAAGAAAATCGGTTCACCCTTTTCGAAGTTTATAGGTAACGGACACACACAGACACATACACACACACAAAGTTCCATTTATAAAAAAATGTTTAGATCATAACTGATTATCCTGTTAATAAGAGGAAAGGAAAAAAACATCTATTTAACGGAAATTGACATTGAAATTAATAATTATGGAAGTTCTATCAAAAATTTTAAATTTTAAGTTTATAAATTTGGATTCGTGACGACACTTGTGTATGGATTCTTTTCTTAAGGTTAAATGGAAATGATGCTTAAGATATTTTATTTTCTTTTTTACAGCTAAACATAGACTGGGTTTATCGTAAATGTTATTGGCGTGCAGGCCGAACCTATCAGTCTTTAACTCACTCCTGGTCTGAGTCCATCTTCTTTTATCTCACAAAATCTTCGGAAATGGAAGTGAAGAATTTTAGACTGGGGTTGGAAAACATGTGTTTATGAGAGTAGTAAAGTGTTTAAATTCGCCAGCAAAAATTCCAATGTAAACCTGATAATTGTTTTTATAATTTATGGCGAAGATATTAACTAATATTATTAATATCTTCTCTATAACACACACACACACACACACACATATATATATATATATATATATATATATATATATATATATATATATATGCTCGCAATGAGTGCAAGAATATATTTAAAGAAGCTATACTGCTGTTTGCAGCCAGAATAAAGCAGCGCAAAGCATCCCGTAAATTCTGTTCCAAAGACGACTGGAGGCTCTGCAAAAGTGTACTAAACAACACCAAACCCTCAATTCCCCCTCTAATCAACGAATTTGAGGTCCTTACTTCTACAACAGACAAGGCTGATTGCTTTGCTCACAGATTCTTTACCAACTCGACACCGGACTCGTCTGGAGTATCTGTACCCGACTTCGCATTCCGAACTGAGGCCCACCTGAATGACATTCACATTACCCTCTCAGTGGTCTCTAATATAATTTCAAAGCTTGACCCCCAAAAAGCGAGCGGCAGCGACGGAAACGCAATCATTGTCCTGAAGAAATGTTCCCTGGAACTCTCCTCTGTTCTCTCCAAACTCTGTAACTGCCTTTCTGTTTCTTGCTTTCCTGCCTGCCAGAAGTCCTCCTCCGTGATTCCAATATATAAAAACACTGAACACTCTGACCCCTCTAATTATTGCATTATCAGACGATTTTTGGCAAAGTGTTCGAAGCCATTATCAACGGCGAGATGGTTCAACATCTCACAACCCACATACTCTTCTCCGACAAACAGTATGGTTTCCGCTTCACCAGGTCTACTGCCGATATGCTCACGACCACCACTGACTATATACACCAGGCTCTCGACAAGAACGGCGAAGACCGAACTTTTGCCCTAGATATCTGCAAAGCGTTTGACAGAGTCTGACATGCTGGCCTTCTACGCAAGCTGCGAGGCTATGGTATAACTGGACAATTGTTTGACCTTATCTAGCCATTCATTTCAAATCCCACAATGTATTGAATAGTATTGAACGAACATGCCTCCCAATACTATATTTAGATTTATTGTAGTTAAGAAAACCAATTAAATATTGTGTGGGTCATTTATTTTAGTAATTTATTTATTGCTTATTAAAATAATTTTACTCATGTAGCAGTACAAAATCTATTTAAGAAGAAAATAAAATCCAACCTGCTATCAAACATTCTTGTTTACCAATTTAAATAATGTATGGTCCCATTATGTATCTTACCCAGACAAAATAATTTTCTTTTAAAATTTAATTAATTAAAATGTTTCATTTATACCTTATCTATATCTATAAAAGTGACGAGGTTGGATGTTGCACAAGTATTTCTTTGCTTGATAAATTCGACTTCAGATGTAGATCAAAATTTAGAACGGTAACGACACCTTTTAAATTTTTCAGAAAGCCAATATTAGGGGTAGAAAATATATATTATCAACCCACAAAGTCAGGGATCAGTTTATGTATTGATTATGATATAGAATCGATCACCCCACTTTATATTATTTATATATCTAAAAGTGACAAGGGTGGACATTGTGTAAGTATTTGCTATGTAAATTCATCATATTTTTTTATTCTTATTATTCCTTAAACTTCACGAGTGAAACCGGGCAATATAATTTTAATAAAATATTTCACTAAAATAAATAACCTAACAATACTTAATTAGTTTACTTAACGACAATATACCTAAGTATAATATATTTGTTTAATTCTAATTCTAACCTAAACATTTTAGCCTTTTTTACTACTGAGGTAATACAAAATCAAATTTAAAAATGAAATCCTAAAATCCAATCTGGCGATAATAATTATTGTCTACCCATTTAAATAATCTATAATCCCACTATTTATCTTATCCAGACAAACTTTAAAATGTGACATGTATTGACACCAGGCCATCCTGCTGCTTTTCGCAACTCAGATCATTAATCACCATAGTTACCTAAATTTTGTTTTAATTGAATAATATTGACACACCTAAAAATATATCCTCCAACTATCACTCCTTATTTTACTAAACAACTATGAATTCATCTTGTATTTTCAAAATAAATCATTTTCACCATTTATTCTAACATATTAAATCTTATATTTTCAACATATAATTAAATATTGAAGAACAGTGTTGTTCTGAAAAATGAAAATTTTTGTGTAATGATTTAAATGCTTTTTCATTATAATAAGAAAATTGCAATATTAAGCTCTACTCTGTATCGAGCACTAGTTATAAATGCTTGTTACAAGTTCATCTTGCGCCCACCTTAAGATGGTTGTAGACGCCGCCGGCAGTTACATTGAAAAATAATGTATGAACTCTATATGTTGCTATATAAACTGTCGGGTTTCTGCATATACAAATTTTGTTTTTATTGCCTATTTCGTTTCCTTTTTGTCAAGTGTCGAATTCTGCTGCAACACCCTGTATAGTAGAGTTCTTTTTTTTAAATAGACGCGCCATGTATTTAACGTGTATTTTGTACTAAGATTTATAGAATGGTCAGAAAATGAAATACACACTGTTTATTAAACAAAATTTTCCGATTATTTCAAAAAAGAAGGAAGAGAAAATAGACTGAAACAGATCTAGATAGATAAATAGATAATGAACAAACCTAGATATAAACAAAGTTTTGACGGAGCCATGGACTAAGTCAATATAAATATCTACATGGATAGATTTAGCGATTTGTGTATCTATATAGTTTTGTGTGCGTGTGCATGTGTGTTTAGGTGTGGTCGTCGGCGTCTGTGCATTTGCATTAGTGTACATTTTAAATTTGACATTGACTCATCCATATGAAAGCCAAGATAGCGAATACCGTGTTTCATCGTGGATAATTTATTCAATTTTATTTATCGATTAGTCGATCGGAATTTGTGTTGGCTTGTGTTTTCTGATTCTATCTTTCTTCAGGGCTTCCTAAAAAATCGAAAATTAGTTAGGGGAATTTTTTTTTTTAATTTTTTTAAGAAATATTTATAAATAATTAAAGTATTGCTAATTTTTAGATATGATTCTGGACATTTAGAAAGAAACCCGGGTAAATTTATCTCGCCATCCCAATTCATCCCTAACGTCTTTATGATCTTTACATTTATTTCAAACTTTTTAAAATATCAGAAATTATGAACTCAACCTATGTGGCAAAATCGTTAAAGGCATATTTCAGTTATTGGTTTCGCTAATGTAAATAAAAAATAAAGGTGCATTTTTTTTTTAAGAAAGACTTATCATTCTAAGCCGGTTGTCATTAATTTCATTGTTTAAAAAGTAATAATCCAAAAATCAGGGATACTAACTCAAATACTCGACCCACTAAAAATAACGTTTATAGTAAAAAAGAAAACACATTATATATTTGTTTCTAAACATATACTGTTAAATATAAGAGACAATGAATGTCTATTATGTTTAATCATGAGCATGGTTTAGAAAATTATTTGCTGCCTCGATACACTATATATATATATATATATATATATATATATATATATATATATATATAATCATTTCGCCCCCCAAGCAAGGCATTTTACTGCCACTATTTTGCAGGGCGTTACATAGGAGGAATGTTATGACAAATTATAGCGGGTGTCAGGAACTGGGTAAGAGAAGGACGAAAATACTGATGAGAATACAGTAGATGGAGAAAGGTGCATTAGAGAGAGGATGCAGGTCAGTGAGATAGGAAATGACTATCAACTTTACATTTAAATTCTTGGAGATTGTAGCTGTCGGGAAAGCAAGTAAATAGAAGGAAATTCCACAGGCAGGAAGTGCGAGAAAAAAAGCTGTTGGAGTAGAATTTGCGTTTACAATTTATTAGTTTCACAATAAAATGGTGGGACCTAGTTGCTAATGTTGTGGCTCGTATAAACTTATATATAGGGGGCATCAGTGAGCTAAGTTCATCGGAGCAGAAGCCGCGAAAGTATTTGTAGAAGAGACGCAAAGAAACCACATTGCGCCGGTGAGAAAGTGACTGAATCTGAGCTGCCAAGTCGGGATCTATCACATTTTGAATTTTGTCAAGGACACCTACGTGGATAGCAGGAGCACCCAACCAGATGATAGATTTATATATGTGCAGGATTGTTTCAGGCGGAAAAAAACTTCCTGGCCCTACACAGAGAACAGACTTTCTTAGCAGATATATATATATATATATATATATATATATATGTGTGTGTGTGTGTGTGTGTGTGTGTGTGTGTGTGTGTGTGTGTGTGTGTGTTTTAAATTCTGATGAAGATTAGTGTCAAGATTGTTGTTTATTCTCAGTGGTTTACTCGTAGAAAGTCATTTTTGGCAAGCAGGATTTTTGTCATAAACTGCTTCATATCAAGATACAAATAGACCGTTAGTAGAATTAATATGGAGAAGTTTATCACTTTCTGAGCAGAGTTTTGCACGCTTTAACTCTCTCTCTCTCTCTCTCTCTCTCTATATATATATATATATATATATATATATATATATATTTTAAGTTAGACTTTCTGACAGGTCAAAATATTTTGGCATGATATCCTAAAAGCACACACAAAATATTTTACGTTAACTTTCGATTTTATTTGTCGAAATTTAATTACAATTAATTCAATCAATATCTTATCTGAAGTAAATAACCAGGCCGAATCATTTAATTCTAGGACATAATGTTAATATAAATCAATTTAAAAATTGTGGTTTAATATTTGTTTAAAATATTGAAAAATATAAACATTTATAATAATACACATAACTGTAATATGAAATAACAAGTTTTATAAATTTTACTTTAAAATAAATTATTTATGTGCAGTTAAAAAAGATAATATCTATGTATTCAAATCGCAGGTTATGTTAAGATAAAAATAAAACTATTTTTAGTTTATTTTCCTTTCCCCCAAAAATTTCCTGACAATGAATTCAATAAAACCATTCATAAATCAAAAACATTTCTTATTTTATTTTACTCGAGAGGTTATTTTTTGTTTTTTTTTTCGGAGAAAAACTAAAAGACAGGTGACAAAACATCGGTTTCGATTGTTGTCTTCAATAAACCGGATATAAATTTCGTCGGTGATTATTTAACTTTACACCGTTATATCATTGCTCGTTTAGTTATTATCTACATACGAAACTATTAAGAAAAATGAGCAAAAACATTAATTTGCCGATTTTTTATAATAAAATATAAATTTTCAACAGTTGATCATTTCTTAGAGTAATAGTTTTTCAAACGTTTTATTAAAATATCTAAAAAAAATATGAGGACGATGTTTTCTTCAGTCTTGGAGCATCTCTTGCTTATTTCTTTTTCTTGAATTTACAGAGTATCGGTATTTTAAATCCAGGATTTGAGCTTAAAAACATGATAGTTCATAAATTAATAGAGAAAAGGCTAAAATAAAATTAATGTCACATAAAAGGCACACTGAAAATATTAAACAGGTTATATGTTTAGTTGATGCCAAGGTAAATAAAGAAACTTTGTTGTATAAAAAGCTATTGGGAAAAATGGTGACATTAAATTACAAAAACCAAAAAACAGGGACTAGAACACCATTGAACACATCATTCAATATGTCCCAGGCTTGACACATACGTGGCGCCACATTTAAAAAGTCCATATGATTTTTATGAAGTACTAACCTTCCAACGACAGGTGACAAAATGTTTTTGTCCATTTCTAGACATAAAAAACAACATAATGACCGATAACAGAGCTATACTACAACAAGAAAACAACAAAAGCAAACTACATATCCTCCAGGCAATATACATTAAACACTTATGACGACAATTATATAATCATCTACGAATACTGTAGTTATGTTCTAAAATGTCTGTAAAAAGAATATTTTTTCATGCATTATTTTTTGTTACTACAACTCACATCACTGAAGATGATCTTGGAACGAGACTGAAAGTACTTGGGAACATCGAGAAATGAATAATAAAATCATCTGTAAAAGGTACAGCTCATTTCTTACATTCTTCAATTAAAATACGCGAAAGATTGTCTTTCAGTATGAACGGATTTTATTAAAAGTAAGCAGACACAATATTTGCAATTTATTTAATCTGACCTATATATATAGTACTGTGCAAAAGTATTAGGACAAGAACTATTTAATCTTTTACGAAGGATAATCACAGAAAATAATATAGTTGAAGTAATTTTATTTGATTTACTTAAGAAATGCTTTAACACACAAAAAATACTTGTTACAAAATAAATTTGATATTTAATATATGGCTTTTTGCTTTGATCACAGCCTTCATTCTGACAGGTATTGATATCTCAAGCTTCTTCAATGTATCTAATAATATCTCCTGCCAAGCAGCTTGTATTTGTTCCCAAAGTGTGTCTTGCGAAGTAACATTAGATTTATCAAATTCTTTTATCCAAAATATCCAATAGATGTTCAACAGGATTGAGATAAGGGCTTTGTGTGCAATTAAAATTCCGAAGCCTTCATTCTTTTTCCTTTTTAGTTAAATAATCAATAATTATCAGCAATTTACTTGGCTTTTCACCCTGTATTTGAATTTCAGTGAGGTTTTTAAGGAAAATCACCCCTGTCCTAATACTTTTGCACATTACAGGTAGTGTGCAAAAGTGTTATGACAGGGGTGATTTTAAACTTTATTTTGATGCCTCATAAAAGATAAAATCGTTCTTGTCCTAATACTTTTGCACAGTACTATATAATGCAATACATGTTAGCGTAATCAAATGACCTCCCCTACTTATATATATATATATATATATATATATATATATATATATATATCCGAGTGAATGAGGAATGAAGAATAATTTAGAACGTCCAAAACATTAATTTAAAACAGTGCTTGATATATAATATAGAGCTGTGAATATTATAAATTATAGTTTAGAACATACACAATGATTTTCCACTACAATTCTGTTTTGACATTGAAATTACAATGTCTAAAGAAAATGTACACATTGTAGTGGATAATAAAATTGTACATGTTCAAAACTGAAAGTAAAACACAGCGCCTCCTCGGATTAACTCTCACATCAGACCTCAAGTGGAAAAACTATATAGAATCCATAGCTAAATCGGCTGCTAAGAAAGTTGTTTCTCTCTGCACGGCCAGGACGTTTTTTCCGTCCGAAACAATCCTGCACATATACAAATCTACCATCCGCCCGTGCATTGAATATTGCTGCTATATCTGGTCGGGTGTTCCTGCTATCCCCCTAGGGGTTCTTGACCAAAACCAACGGAGAGTCTGTAATGTTATCGATCTCGACTTGGCTGCTAGGATGCAGTCGCTTTCTCACCGACGCAATGTAGCTTCCCTGTGTCGCTTATACAAATACTTTCACGGCCACTGCTTCGATGAACTTAGTTCACTAGTACCTTCTATGTATGAATTTCATCGAGCCACAAGATAAGCAACTAGGTCCCACTCTTTTACTGTGAAACCGATAAATTGTAAACGCAAATTCTACTCCAGCAACTTCTTTTCTCGCACTTCTCCCCTGTGAAATTCCCTTCCGCATATTTGCTTTCCCGACAGCTACAAACTTCAAGAATTCAAATGTAAAGTCAATATCCAGCTTCTGTCTTACTAATTTACATCCTCTCCCTCTCATTCTTTTTCTCCGTCCACCCCACTCATCGGTATTCTTATGCTTCTCATACTCTCTTCCTGACACCCTCTGTAGTCTTTGACACTTTCTCATCACATTCCTCCGTTGTAATCCCCTGCACAACAATGGCAATAAAATAACTTGCTTGGGGCCACACGATTATATATATACTAGCAGTATAGCCCGGCGTTGCTTTAAAACTAATCCATGGTCCTGGAGCTCAGACCCTTTGGACGTTGGTACGAAAGACTTAAAAGCAATAGCTGTTTCCAGTTAAAGCCAAACCGTAGACTGAAAGAAAAATGAATGGATGTAAGTCAAATATTGATTTCCTGGTATCGATATCAAATTTTCTTTACTATTGTAAGAACTGCAACCTTGAAAATTTTGAAAATCGTTTCTCATATATTTGTATATGATTGTATCAAATTTGATTAAGATCGGACCACTCCTTCTATAACCCGATTTTTTTTTAAGAAAATCGGTTCAGCCATTTTGGAGTCTATAGGTAAGGGATACACACGCAAACACACACACAGAGACAAAGTTCCATTTATAAATAAGTTTATATATATATACTAGCAGTATAGTCCGGCGTTGCTCGGGGGTAATGAAAGTTTCAAAACTAATCGATGGTCCTGGAGCTCAGACTCTTTGGACGTTGGCACGAAAGACTAAAAAGCAATAGTTGTTTCCAGTTAAAGCGAAACCGTAGACTGAAAGAAAAATGAATGGATGTAAGTCAAATTTTGATGTCCTGGTATCGATATCAAATAATTTTTTTTTATTGTAAAATGAATTTTGAAGGCTAAATAAGTCCTCTGAGTAAATGGTTTCATGGCTGAGACTAAGAACAACAATTATAACTACTTAGAGCCAAACCCGAAACAAAAACTAAACTAAAAGGGCTGAAAAAAAATACAGGCATACAGGCAGATAAACAGACACACAAAAACATCTTGCCTTTTTATTATCGATTTTCTGTACTATTGTAAGAACTGCAATCTCGAAAATTCCAAATTATAATAATTCGATATCATGTGCTGACAAATTAAAAATGAAGACATCGTTCACAAAATAAACCTCACCGGTTTCAGTATCGTCATCAAATAATTTTAAAACTAAGTTTTTTTTCTCATGTTTACCTTCTGCATAAAACAAATAATGAATATTTTCTATATTGTTGTGTGATCTCTCATTAATCTATGATAATCGACTCGACCTGTGTATACATATACTACTTCCATAAAGAGAACCGTAGAGATCCGTTAGAGACATCGAGACTGATCCATAAGTTACCAAACGATACCGAAGTTACACATAGAATACCGCGTCAGTAGTCATAGTAGCTCTGAGCTCCACGCAGCCGCCAGTATAATATATCACGGATATACTATTTCAACACGGCTTCACTTCAAGACTTGTGTATATATATATATTCCTTACAAATCGTATTCCTGCTTCCAGTTTGTATATTTACGTTCAATATAATCTATTCTTTTATCTCAATATCTGTTTTGTTGTTCATTATTTTTGTGTGGTTCCTCACCCGGATCCACAACATATATTATGAATGATTTTCATGAATATAAACAAAAAATAACATACTTATTGACTATTAACACTTGAAATAAAATTTAGGAAACATTTCTGTTGTAATGATTAACTTATTTGCCGGAGTCAACGACGCAGTTTTTTTGCGTGTGTGTGTGTGGGGTGGTGCGTGTGTTTTCCTGAAATAAGTCTGTAAAATTTTCCTTGTGAAGTTTTGTTTTTTAATATAACTATGCTCACCCTAGAGGGAGGTTATCTTGCAATAAATTACCTTGAACGCCGAATGTAACTGACAGATACATTCGGCCGTAGATAAGGTCAACAAATGTGACAATCGGCTTAAACGATGATGGGTCCGGCCGGGTGTGATTGACAGATATGTCCGGCTGTAGATATGATCAACAAAGTGACAACCGGAAAAAGCAAAACATGTGTGGGTGAAGTGGCTTGGTCATGTAGGTCGTGTAGAAGTTTTAAGACTATATAAAGTCTAGAATTCTTACCGAAGTGAAAAGGTCCCCGCTGGCTTCTGATTCTCGACAGCTCCTTCGTGTACACAAACTCTCTCCGTCTGCCACACAAGCTTCACGGTCTAGGAATAAAAAAAATGAGATTATGTTTTTATATATACGGATTCGACGTTATTTTCCAGTTGTAGTATATAACAATCTATGCCAGGCGGTAAATTGAATTCCTGCATGTTATACTAAATACATATTTCTGGGAAAATACGTCAGTAACGTCAGCAAATACGGTGGCTTTGATCAGCATACAGGGATGTCGATGAAAGGATAAGAGAAATGCTGTGGCGTGGCTCGTACCATGTGATATCCGGTCGCCCAGATGTATAAAAGACAATGTACGCTTAGCACGGGGGTTTTGTCATTATCACGAACTTCGGGAAGTTACACCTACTACTGCGAGAGACTGTAATATTGTATATTGTACCACCCTTTTAATAAAGTAGTTTATCTACATTTCTCGGTGTATCTCTTCATTCCACTAAACAAAAGTTGGTGACAAAGAATTCGAATTCATAGCGATCTACTAACAAAGCGTCGTTCAAGGGTTAAAAAATAAAATAAAATATATATAAACTGGAGGACTTCAAAAATTGCATGTTAGAATTCTTTAAACAAGAAAAAATACGTCAAGAAGATTTAAAACTTCACAAATTAGAAAAGAAAAAACTGGAAAAACAACGGCTAAAGAATTTGAAAAGTCTTCAAGAGAGCATTGAACGACAAGAGAAAAGATTTGTGAAACTGCTGGAAAGTTTTACAAAGAAAGAAAATTTTAATCCATTCTCACAAGAGGCGGTAATTAATACAGTCGGCGAATTTATTTACAAACCTGAAGAAGAAGTGACATCTGGTCGCCCGGATGTATAAACGACAGTAGCAGGGGGTGGTTTGTCATTATCCCGGACTTCGGGAAGTTACACCCACTACTGCGAGAAAGTGTAATATTGGATATACATCTTGGTGGTACCACTCTGTTAATAAAGTAGTTTAGCTACATTTCTCGGTGTATCTCTTCATTCCACGATACAACAAGAAAGATGGGAATCAGAGAGATAAAAGATGGAAATTGACGTTGTACTTAAAATTTTGTAGATTGTAGATATAAAAGTATGCGGAAGGGAGCTCCACAAGAGAAAGTACGAGAAAATAAACTGATAGAGTAGAAGGGTTTACGTTTGCCTATATTGACGGTATGAGGGTGAGACCTAGTTGGCAATCTAGTGCAACGAGTATTTGCATGTGGGCTGGGCACAAGAGATGGAAGTTCGTCAGAGAAGAGGCACTGAAAATATTTGTCAAAAAGACAGAGGAAATCCATATCTTGTCTGTGTGAAAGTGACTGAGATCGAATTGCCAAATCGAGACCGATTAAATTACAGATCCGACATTGGATTTTGTCGATAACCTAAAGATGTGTAGCAGGAGCGCCCGAGCAGATCCGACCACACCATTTAATGCATAGAGGAACAGTAAATTTATACATTTGCCAAATGGATTTTCACGATAAAAACTTCGTGGTCCGACAAAGTGACGCAACTTTCTTAGCAGTAAATATAGCTATTGATTCGATGTAATCAATCCACTTGAGATCGGCTAAGATAGTAGGGCGAAGGAGGTGCCGTTAATTGTTTTCGGGGAAACTAGCGTGATCTATACTGATGGAAGGTAGAAAGGATCAATACAATCTTAAACATCAAATAAGAATATTACGTGGTCAAAACAAAAGTTGTGGAAAGAGATAATAGTCAATACATCGATTAGCTGATCATCCATAACTAAATCCGCTGTTAAGAAAGTCGGTTCTCTCTGTAGGGTCAGGAAGTTTTTCCCGTCTGAAATATTTCTGCACATATATAAATCTACCATCCGCCCGTGCATTGAATACTGCTGCCATACCTGGTCAGGCGCTCCTGCTATCCACTTAGGGGGCCTTGACAAAATTCAACGGAGAATCTGTGATGTGATAGATCCCGACTTGGCAGCTCAGATACAGTTACTCACCGGCGCAATGTTCATTAACCTGCATTCTCTCTCTCATGCTCCTTTCTCCGTCTACTCTAATCTCATCATACTGATCTCATCTTTCTCTTACTCACTTCCTGACACCCCCAATAACCTGTCGCTCTTTCTCATAACGTTCCTCCTCTGTAACCCTCTGCAAAACAGTGGTAGTGAAATGCCTTGCTTCGGGCTATATGATTACAAAAAAATCATCTCCTATCTCATTAACCTGCATCCTCTCTCTCTCTCATGCTCCTTTCTCCGTCCACCCCACTCTCATCAGTATTCTCATCCTTCTCTTACCCACTTCCTGACACCCCTTAAAACCTGTCACTCTTTCTCATAACATTCCTTCTATATAAGTCCCTGCACACCAGTGGCAATAAAATGTATTCTTTGGAGCGATATGATTATACAAAAAAGTCATTTCCTATCTCACTAACCTGCATCCTCTCTCTCATGCTCCTTTCTCCATCCACTCCACTCTCATCAGTATTCTCATCTCTCTCTTACCCACTTCCTGACACCCCCCAATAACCTGTCACTCTTTCTCATAACGTTCCTCCTCTGTAACCCTCTGCAAAACAGTGGCAGTGAAATGCCTTGCTTCGGGCTATATGATTACAAAAAATCATCTCCTATCTCATTAACCAGCATCCTCTCTCTCTCTCTCTCATGCTCCGTTCTCCGTCTCCTCCACTCTCATCAGTATTCTCATCTTTTTCTTACTCACTTCCTGACACCCCTATAACCTGTCACTCTTTCTCATAACTTTCCTCCTATGTAACCACCTGCAAAACAGTGGCAGTGCTTGGGGTGATATGATTATAAAAAAATACAATACTGTCTTTAATGGTTAGTAAATGCAACAAGAATGTGAAAGTGACAAGGTCTATAAGTCAAATCTTATTCAGTGAGCTCACTTCATGTAAACGTGTTGCGGTCAGCTGTCACCAATTTGTAGTGGTCGTTGGTAATTAACCTATAGAGGGCCTTGGAACATTTTACCTTCAGGTTGAAGGTTACATCAGATACAAGGACAATAAACTTCGGATTTCTCCTGAGCTGGTCAGTTATCATCTCTGAAACTCTCCAACAGTATTTATATTCGATTTGATTCAACATTCAGGATTACGAAATGAAGACAGAATAAGAAATGACGATGATACAGCTTCGAAGCAACAGGAACAAAATGTATATTCAAACAATAATATACATTGTGATATTGATAAGGTAAGGCATGCAATTATTAAGTCAGCTTATAAGAATGTGGGAGTTGTTCCCCATTGTCTGTCTTTAATATAAAGAGTTTCTTTGACTGAAAGAAAGGAGAATATCCATTTGTTCAGTCCACATGCTGCATTTCTTTTAGGTTAACGAATAATTAACCTGACATAAAGTATAAGAGTTGAAAGTAATGTTTGAATATGTGTGATTGCATTAGGAAAAATTGTCTGTGAGTTGAACGTTTGAATGTTTGCTGTAGTCGATCTTTGGCCCCCAACTGTCTGTGCTGAGAAATAAAATTGACGGCTAATTGCTACCTGCAATTAATGCGGGTGTCTGAGAAATTAGGTCTTTCTGCCATATTGGAAAGCAGAGATTCTCCCCATGAATCGGGAGGCTGCTGTACGTTAAGTAGCCATTGCCGGCTGCAGCCGTCGAACTGTCTGGAAGGAGTGTGCAAATTATTTTTATATTCATCCAAATTCTTCAACAAACTGGCGGGGAAATGTCTGTTGCTATTCTTGTTGTTGATTGGCTGCTGACGACCAATCAGCGATTGTTTAACAAGAGACTGTTCTGGAAATTTCTAATAGAATGTTTATGCAAATCAATGTGGGTAAAGAAAAAACATCAAATGATAGTGAATGCTTTGGCGTGTGTGTGTATGTAGGTGCGTAAATATGCAAGAGTGAGGCATTCAGATTAAATGTATGCAAATTGGAAATAAGCAGCATCTATAAACGTAAACTAGGTTGTTCACTTTGGGGAAAAACAATTTGAAGCAAACATGAAAGCAACTGGCCGTAAGAGTAAATCGTTTCTAGCATAAGCTCGAGGGCGTACTAACTGACGGCGTTCCATCTGCATCAAAATTAAACGTTTCTAAGCCACCAGAAGATTGGAGTTTGAGTTTTTTAACGGTATATCAACACCACTGGGGGTTATTTAAAGCAAAAGAGTGGGGTTTTGATGTATTTTTTTCTGTTCGGTTATAGCGAGAAGGTTAATTTAGTCAGATTCTAATGAAAGTATTTGTTTTATTCTTTTTTTTATTTTAGGAAACTGAAAATGCCTTCTAGTTTTGTATTCAAAAATATTTTGCTGAGAAAATATTTTTCCTTCGCAAATGTGTGTTATGGCAATATTTTTTTCAAGAATGTATTGTTGGTAATATTTTTCCTTCAAAATTTTATATTTTTTGATAAAAGCCTATTTTTATGTATATATTTCTGTAGAAGTGTATTTTTATACTTTCTCTTCACAACTTCCCAACCAGAGGCCTTGCTGCCGGATGCAGTTTACCATCATGCCCAGGACCACCACCAGTAGAGAAAAAGAATTCAAACAATAATAGAAAAAGGCGCGACAAAACCACTTCGCTCTCAACCAAACTTACTATGTAACGAATCCAATCTACTCTTCCATGTGTTCTGCTTAGTCATCGAGGCCATAAGCGTAAAGGAAGTCATCAGCAAACAAGAAATCAATTTGTTCAATACGAGGTAAAGTCGACGATATCGTCGCATGTTTGAATTTTATTTTACGCCGTTAAACAGAAAAAATATATCAAGGTTTCTATTATTTCAAAAAGGATCATCATAAATTAACGCAGCAGTTTTATTTACAATAGCAATACACTTGCGCAGGAATGATTGGTAAAATACGCCTGGTTTCTTTAACCGATATTTTTGCACCTGCCATTTAATAACTAATTTAAACGTCGAAGGTTTTTATTCTATGATAAAGGCTAAGCATGATAGGTAGAAAGGAAGAAAGGCGGGTCTCGCGAATTGAAGTTTAAAATAACTGAAAATTAAATAATGGGAAAAATATAATAAAAATTAATATTCACAATAAGAAAGAAAAATGAAGAAAAGAGATGAGCGACAATGTTGAATAGAAATAAACAATATGAGAAAAGAGGTAAAAAAAGAAGAAGTGAAGGATAAAAAGATAAGAGATTTAGGAATCAGAAATAAAAAGGAACCTGGCTCGGAAGCAGAAATAAAGGCGAGACGTGTAAGAAAAAATAAGAGAGACGTTAAGAAAAAGAAATAAGAGAGACTTGTAAGAAGAAGAAATAAATAAAAGGTTTAGGAAGCAGAAATAAAGGAAAGACGTGTAAGAAGAAATAAGAGAGACGTATAAGAAGAAGAAATCAAAGAGAGGTTTAGGAAGCAGAAATAAAAGAGAGACGTGTAGGAAGAAGAAATATAACAGAGATTTAAGAAGCAGAAATAAAGGAGAGACGCGCAAGAAGAAATAAGAGAGACGTATAAGAAGATATAAAATTGAGGTTTAGGAAGCAGAAATAAAGTAGAGACGTACAAGAAGAAATAAGAGAGACGTATAAGAAGAAGAAATAAAATAGAGGTTTAGGAAGCAGAAATAAAGGAGAGACGTACAAGAAGAAATAAGAGAGACGTAGAAAAAGAAGAAATAAAATAGCGGTTTCGGAAGCAAAAATTAAGGAGAGACGTGTAAGAAGAAATAAGAGAGACGTGTAGGAAGGAGAAATAAAGGAGAGACGTGTAAGTAGAAATAAGAGAGATGTGTAGGAAGGAGAAATAAAGGAGAGACGTGTAAGAAGAAATAAGAGAGACGTGTAGGAAGGAGAAATAAAGGAGAGACATGTAGGAAGGAAAAATAAAGGAGAGACGTGTAAGAAGAAATAAGATAGAAGTGAGGGAGAAAAATAAAAGAGATGATTAGGAAGCAGAAATAAAGAAAAGACCTGTAAGAAGAAATAAAAGAGACGTGTTGGAAGGAGAAATAAAGGAGAGCCATTTGTTTGAAGAAGAAATAAAAAACGAAACGTGTACACATAAAATAGATATACAGAATAGCAAATAAAATTATGAAAGAAACATAGAATCATAAGTAAAAGAAAGAGAAAATGTTGAAAGAAAGAATAAAAAATGTGGTACGCTGACAATAAAAAATAAACCTAGAGATGAAAACCCTAAAAGAAAAAGTTAAAAATAGAATGAAGAAAAAAATGTACAAAAGGAAAAATAAAAAATAAAGAATTTAAATATAATTATAAATTTCAAAGTAATGAAAAAATAGCACTAAGTTTCGAAGAAATCGTTGACCACACGCCGGCGTGATGAGACGCGAGTCAGACGCCTAACCGACGACCACTCGCCGCCGTGATCGGAACAGTGTCGGATGAGAAACCGTGGTGAACCAGCAAATCGTACAAAATTTTATTTTTACTATACTGTTCCCCCTGAGAAATGACCAAGTCACAGGAACTGATCAACGTCTGTATCCATTGCAATATGTTTCCAGTGGATATCTTCCTAAGAACAAGAACAACTGAATTTTTGGGACTTATATATCTTATGTACAACACACTTTTTTTTTTTTTTTTTTTTTTACTAGAGTTCATATTGTAATTTTTGATGTTAATGGCTTTTATCTAGTATTTTTTATCAGAGCTCATATTCCATATGACACTAATAATTTTCTCTGGTGCTCCGTATTACTAGCATCTGAAGAAGGCCGGAGCGTACAACGGCCGAAACGTCGTAGAAATGGAAACAAAGATGAGGACAATAGTCCAAATAATGTAAATACTGTAAAACCCCATGTAATGTCAAAGATGAAATGAAGGAAAGGATTATAGCAGTCTTCCCCAACATAAACAAGGAGCCCGTCCAGAAGAGGTGCAGAAGGTTCTGAAGTTGTCTGAAGTCTACGGTTGGATAAATTTACTATTTTATATTGCAAAATATTTTTGTGGAATTTTGGCAAATATATTTGTTACAATGAGATGTCAAGGTTATGTTCAATTTTGCATAATTTAGTCAATTTATCTATCGCAACCTGAACTTATATTTAACAGCATCGCGTCATAAATCGACATTTAGTCCTGTCTACAGGGACTTCCACAACGGCTATATCGTGTTGAATACACCGGTTCCCGTCCGATCACCGAAGTTAAGCAACATCGAGCCTGGTCAGTACTTAAGTGGGTGACCATTTGGGAATACCAGGTGCCGTAAACGCAAGGACTAAGAATGGTCCACCGGTCCTCCAGGTTTGGGGGCAGGGCTAACAACCCTGCCCCAAAAAAACAGTTTGTTAGAGAAACAGCAACAAAAAGGTGCTGCCCTATGCACCATTGGGTGTGATGGATAAATGATGATGATAACAGTGTCTTCCAGAGGCCTGAGAAGACAAGCAAAAATGGAATAGCTAGTTAAATTATTGAAAATTGCTACAATATCTGATCTGGGGTTCCTGCAAGATATTTCGGCTTCTCCGCAAAGCACAAAAAATGTCTTAGAGAAAATGATAAAAAAGTTGTCATTTACCAGAACAATGTTAGAAAAATAGAATATAAAGAGAAAATTTTAAATAACAGATTATATTCTTTATGGTTATATTATTTTAAACTTAAATAAAAACTCATATGAACCCTAAATAGATCTAAACTTATTTGTAAATGGAACTTAGTGTGTGTGTGTATATGTGTGTGTGCGTGTACGTGTGTGTCCGTTACCTATAGACTCCATAATCGAGAAAATCTAGTTATAGAAGAAGTGGTCCGATTTTAATCAAATTTGATACACTCATAGACAAAGACATAAGAAACGATATTCAGAAGTTCCAAGGTTGCGGTTCTTACAATAGTACAGAAAATCGATAATATATATATACATATATATATATATATATATATATATATATATAAAAGGCAAGATGTTTTTGTGTGTGTCAGTTTATCTGCCTGTATGTCTGTAAATTTTTAGCCCTTTTATTTTAGTTTTTGCTTCGGGTTTGGGGCTAAGTAGGTATAATTGTAATTCTTAGTCTCAGCCATGATACCATTTACTCAGAGGACTTATTTAGCCTTCAAAATTCAGTTTACGACGAAAAAGACCTATCTGATATCGATAGCAGGAAATCAAAATTTGACTTACATCCATTCATTTTTCTTTCAGTCTACGGTTTCGCTATAACTGGAAACAACTATTGCTTTTTAATCTTTCGTGCCAACTTCCAAAGATTCAGAGCTCCAGGACCATGAATTAATTTTAATGCTTTCATTACACCCGAGCAACGCCGGGCTATACTGCTAGTGTTTTATAAAATAAATCACACACAACGTTAGTAGCTGACTGATGTGTATGATCGTCACTCCGATTAAAAAAAACACTGTAATTTAAAAAGTGAAAGTAATTTACTAAGGAATAAGTGTATAGAAAAAACGTTAATCATTGCATCATTCATATTAAAAGTTCAAGGTTTTATCTATTATTATATTGTGGGATCTTTCAGTCAGTTAAGTGCTATATGTGATACACGCTTGGGCGATCATGTCTCGAAAGGGACATGACTGACTGAGCAGAAAATTATCCTGCAGTAGGTTGCCATTGCTTTCTGCGGTAGACTGGTGGCCAGCGAAGGCTATAGAACCCAATATGTCCTGTCATTTAACTCATATTTGGCGGGAGAAGAGATAGATTTTATTACATTTATTAAGTATAATTATTGGGGGATTAGTTTACTACTTCATAACAATAGGAAACAGATTCCTCACTTTATGCCCTGTAAAAGTTTTAATTATTTTTCCAACTATTATATTCAGTCAGTCAGTTAAGTGTCATACGTGATACACACTTTGGAAATCATGCCTCGAAAGAGACATAATTGACTGTTTTCCAACCAAGGCTATAGAACCCAATCTGTCCTGTTATTTAACCCATAACTGGAGGTAAGAGATGGATTAATACCTTTCCCAAGGGTATTCGCGCGTAAATGAATGCAGAGAATTCAACTAGAATTCGAACTCTGATTCCCGATTTCTCGTTCCTATCCGACACCCACTGAACCACAAACGCACATCCCATTGTGGGATATATAATAATATAAGCGATCAAAACATAAAATGACGAAAAAATCTGAATGAAACTGCCAAGACTCTTTATCCAAAAACAAATTATATTTAAAAGTTAAAATTTCAGCTCCTTTTTTCATACGACTCTGTAGTTACATCAATGTACACATCACTTTAGTACGTATTTTTTACACTTAAGAGATGGGTATGCAATTTCATCAGTCATAACCTGGCAACTCGGATTCAGTTAATTTATTATTTCCACGACCTGGCTTCTCTCTGTTTTTTTAGAAATATCCTCATAGCAGTTGTTCTATTGAGCTCTTTTCTTTGATAACCCAACCTCGTAAATTTGAGCGTATTAAATGACTGGTAATTAGGTGTCATTGTTTTACTGCTGGAATATCTAAAAAAAATTTTTAATCATATCACGCCAAGCAAGGCGAAAACGCCACTGATGCGCAGGGGGCTACATAAGAGTGAAAAGATTGGAAAAGAGAAAAACCGGAAACCACAACCTAAACAGGAAACAAGGGATGAGCCTCTTCACCTGTTCAATAGACGCGGGTGGAGTGTGAACCGGGCGATAGTTTAGTCTATCTACTCCAATTGAAAAACAAAATAAAATAAAAAGAGTGAAAAAATTGGAAAAGAGAAAAACCGGAAACCACATCCTAAACAGGAAACAAGGGATGAGCCTCTTCACCTGTTCAATAGACGTGGGTGGAGTATGAACCGGGCGATAGTTTAGTCTATCTACTCCAATTGAAAAAAAAAAAAAATAAAAAGAGTGAAAAAATTGGAAAAGAGAAAAACCGGAAACCACATCCTAAACAGGAAACAAGGGATGAGCCTCTTCACCTGTTCAATAGACGTGGGTGGAGTGTGAACCGGGCGATAGTTTAGTCTATCTACTCCAATTTAACAGTAAATTATAAACTAAGTGTTTCTTTTTTTTGGTTTTTTATTCTTAATTGCGCACCCGTGAAACTTTCTTCTAGTTTCATGCTTCCTTGTCACCTACTATCTTCAAAAATTCAAAACTTTTTTTTTCCTAAACCATCTCATTTAATTGTCCTTTCTCGATTACTAATTTTTTCTCATTCTCTTTCATTGTCGCTACTTGCTTACATCTTAGTGGCATTATCATCTTGATTAGTTTGAAATGATAAACCAATAATTGATGCGTCCGTGGTCTGTCGCACACTTTAAACCAGCAGTTAATATACCAATGTCTAACGGATCATTACCGGGTTGTAAAGAAAATTACGCAGATTCCTTTGAAAAACAAAAGTCTGGGAGACTCGGCCTGTGATCAATATTCCACAGGGAGGCAACCTATCTATATAGCTTTAAATACTTTTACGCATTTTTTGTGAGAAAATCTTGTATGTTTTTGTTTTTGTATTTATATCGCTTGATTTCATTAATTTTAAATTTGATCTACCACAGACGCAGGCCCCGTTGTCTTTCACTTAGACACTCTTTTCAGGTTTAGCTTTTCAATAAGTAGCCTCGTCGAAAACGCTAATTCCCTGTGAATTTTGGAGATGTTTAACGTTGGTAATTATTTCTCAAGCGGAGTTTCGTCAGATACAAAACGACACTAACGAGGCTTTCATTGATAATCGATCTCCCAAAATGGTTTCCGCAACGGCTTTTGTAGACAATTGCTCTACGATAGGCGTCTTCTATTTGCATTTACTGAAGTTGAATGAATTGCACTTATTAAGATGTTCAAGCCGTGTACACTCCGGCCATCCTCAGGTCTCTTTTATTTCCTGGTATGCTGCCGACTCATAAACAAAAGAAATATGTTGATTCTCATTCAAGACACAAGACCGAAGATTTCAGCAAATACGTGGAACTCGGAGAGACGAGTTAGAATCTCTTTCCGGTTTATTGCATTAGTTCATTCTCCTCGGGGTTCTTGACAAAATACAACGGAGTGTCTGTAATGTGATTGATACCGACTTGGCAGACCGGCTGCAGTCACTCTCTCACCGGCGTGACGGGGCCTCCCTGTGCCTCTCTATAAATACTTTCACGGCTTCTGCTCCGTTGAACTTAGATCACTGGTGCCCCCTAGCTACGAATTTTCAGGAGATACTAGATTAGCAACTAGGTCCCACCCTTTTACAGTTAAACCGATAAAATGTAACCGCAATTTCTACTCCAACAGCTTTTTTTTTCTCGCACTGCCCGCCTGTGGAATTCCCTTTCATATGATTGCTTCCATTGACAGCTACAATCTCCAGGAGTTTAAATTTAAGGTCAACAGACACCATCTAATTCACTAACTCGCATCCATTCTCTCAAAGACTCTTTCCATATGCCCAACCCTCAGCCTCGGTATCCTTACCTGTCTATCACCCTCCTTCTGACATTTCCTATATCTAACCTCTCTTTCTCGTCACCTTTCCCTATGTAACCCGCTGCGCAATAGTGGCAGTGGAATGCCTTGCTTGGGGTGAAATGATTAAAAAAACAAGAGAAATATTAATCTATCTCTCCAATTATGAGTAACCTAGTACGAGCTGTATGTAGAAATATAATTGTTATTTATAGAAAGTTACAATTAATGGAATATTCACGAGCAAAGAAAAATATTCTTGCAAATCAAAATATTTTTCGGTTTTTACACAAACAACAAAGTTTTGATAAATATTTAAAAAAAAACAATAAATCTTAAAAAAAAACAGCACTTCTTTAATTGTGACCTTTACCTCCTCTCTGACCGAGTCTACTCCAGAACGAGTTTCTATCTCTCGGGCGTTGTCAATGTTGCCAAAGTATTATTGTCACCTATAAGCACATCTCACACACACACACACACTCACACACACACACACACACACACACACACACACACACACACACATATATATATATATATATATGAATGATTTTCTTTTTAAATCTCAAAGGCTATATATATATATATATATAGCCTTTGAGATTAAAAAAGAAAATCACTCGACCGGCGGTCGAGTGCGAAATAATATTAGTTATAATATTTACTCGCCCAAAAATCATTTTGCTAGACCGTTTCCATTTTCTTAATAGTCGGCTTACATAGCGTGAATCTTGAGTCAAGGATAATATTTTTCCAAATGAGTTTCTAAAAATCTGTGAGCGTCTTTTATCTGGGCGACACAGATATTTTGGCTCCACTCCCAAAGCGTTAATTAAACGAATGTTTACACTGACCGGAACGATAAAAGCGACGTAAGGCGCCATGCATAAGACCAAAGAGTTCAATAATGTCATTGTAGGTCATTCTAAGTAACTTGTGAATCTTCAACGGCATACTTTTAGGTTGTAAAAGGAATCACATTTCCTTTCTCTATATTTGAACGGACAGGTTTCATTGCGAAATGTTTAATCAACCGCGGGGGAGTAAAGCAATAAATTTTAATCGTCTAAGTAAATTTTTGATCGACCGAGTCGATCGGGTGAGTGAAATGTCAAAGGCTATATATATACATATATATATATATATATATGAATGTAAATTTCAAACTAGAATAATGTGATATTAATGAAATAAGTAAAACAAGTGATGTTCGTAGATATTAATTATTAATTAATTTTTAATTAATTATTAATTATTAATTAATTAATAATTAATTAATTTACATGACTTAACATCCTGCATAATTTAACTAGATATTTTGATTAGCCTGAAGAATACTGATGAGTTTGATAAATTTCAAAAGCTGAAAGACAAATTCACATTGGTTTATAAATGTTGTAAAATAAAATCTTTACATACACACATAGACACAGACACACAGACACACACACACACACACACACACATATATATATATATATATATATATATATATATATATATATATATATATATATATATTGCCTCCCAGAGAGTAAAACACTACGCCTGCTTGGCCTGACACTCTCAGCGGACCTCAAGTAGAATGACTACGTCGAATCCATTGCTAAATCCGCTGCTATGAAAGTTGGTTCTCTGTGCAGGGCCCGGAAATTCTTTCCGCCTGAATCTATCCTGCACCTATACAAATCAACCATCCGCCCGTGTTTTGAATACTGTTGCCACATCTGGTCGGGTGCCCCTACTATTCTCCTCGGGCTTCTTGACAAAATACAGCGAAGAATCTGTAACGTGATTGATACCGACTTAGCTGACCGCCTGAAGTCACTCTCCCACCGGCGTGACGTGGCTTCCCTGTGCCTCTTCTTTAAATACTTTCATGGCTTCTGCTCTGATGAACTTAAATATCTGATGCCCGCTAGGTGTGAGTTTGCACGAGATACTAGATTGGCAACTAGGTCCCACTCTTTTACAGTGAAAACGATGAAATGTAACCGCAATTTCTACTCCAACAGCTTCTTTTCTCGCACTTCCCGCCTATGGAATTCCCTTCCGCATGCTTGCTTCCCCGACGGCTATAACCTCCAGGAGTTTACATGTAAGGTCAATAGACACCTCCTAACACAATAACCCTCCCATTCTCTCCAACTCTTCCCCTATGTACATCCTAACTCGTCTATCGCCCTGTGTAAGCCCCTGCGCTATCCTTGCTTGGGGTGACATGATTAATATATATATATATATATATATATATATATATATATATATATAACACTAAATCGACAAATAACACTAAAAAATACAACCCACATAAACAAACGAACACTACATTTAATTATAGTTCAAATAATCAAGCGGCCATTAATACTAACACAGTAAAAAGATCGACTCAATACAATAAAAAGAAGTCCAAATTATGAAAAAATCGCAACTCAATTAAGCAATTATACACTAAAATAAGTGAACAACAGAAAAGCAATAAAATAATTAACCACCTACAAATCCTACATCTCTTAATAAACAAATCCTATACTAATCAATGCAGTTCAAAAGAGGTCAGGAAAATAAAAAGCAATAAAATGCAATAAAAACAACTGAACACTTGCAAAACCTACACCATTTAAGAAACAACAATGAACCAAAAAAATATCACTTTCGCACAAAGATAGCAAATTGCCTCAAACTTCATATAAATACGTAAAACTATTAGAAAACAGCAGAAATATCAAGACTTTAAAGAGTGAAGACAGCACAATTATGCATCACCGAAACTTTGAAGCAAGCTTGATTGAAATATCACTAATATAAAACTAAATAACAAACTACCACACATTAATTCTCATAATACTTTATTCATTTCTTGATATTGAGCACTTTATGACAAAAAACCTCACTGCCTAAAATGCTTTCCTGCCAATAAGCTACTGAAAAAAGCAATTTTGCAATTTTTTTTCAGTAAAATTGTCATTCAGTAGCTAATAAAGCAATTACCAAGTTCTCATTAAATTTCATCAATTTTTCAGATGCAGCATAAATAAGACAATATGAATATATTTTGACACTTAATCTATTATCTCCGTATTTTGGGGAACGACAATTTTAAATTACAAAAACGTTTTTCTCTGGGTAGTGTACGCCCGAATGTTACAATATATGAGACATTTGATTGTCTTTGTCGAAAGTATTGAAATCTTAATATGGCCCTTTCATATCTGCCAAGTGTAAAGAAGACGCTTTGCACGGCAGTTATTGAAAATGAGCAAGTAACAAATTTGAATGACTCGTGATGGAGTCTTCAGGATCTCCGGCTTGAACATGGTGCACAATTTTCCAGCAGAGCTTTCATCAATGCTACCATCTACATCGAGCAACTAGGCACAGAATCATTAAAAACGAATGGAAAAACAGGAAGAATCTAAACTTATTCATAAATGGAACTTTGTCTGAGTGTGTCTGTCTGCCTGTGTGTGTCTGTCTGTGTGTGTGTGTCTTTCTGTCTGTGTGTGTCCGTTACCTATAGACTCCGAAACGGTTGAACCGATTTTCTTGAACATTTACACAGTTGTACTGTAAGCGTCTGCGAGTGTTCTTAGATGAGTTTTGTGTCGAATTACCACCGACAAATATCGAAAATCGATAATCGAACAAATCGGGTAATAGAAGGAGTGGTCCGATTTTAATCAAATTTGATACACTCATAGACAAAGACATAATTGATAATATATATATATATATATATATATATATATATATATATATATATATAAAAGGCAAGATGTTTGTGTGTGTATCTGTTTATCTACCTGTATGCTTGTAAATTTTTCAGCTCTTTAATTTTAGTTTTTGCATCGGGTTTGGCTCTAAGTAGGTATAATTGTAGTTCTTAGTCTCAGCCATTATACCATTTACTTGTTTAGTCTTTAAAATTCAATTTACGACAAAAAAAAACTTATTTGATATCGATACCAGGAAATTAAAATTTAACTTACATCCATACATTTTTTTTTCAGTCTACGGTTTCGCTTTAACTGGAAACAACCATTGTTTTAGTCTTTCGTGCCAAAGTCCAAAGAGTCAGAGCTCCAGTACCATGGATTAGTTTTAAAGCTTTCATTACACCCGTGCAACGCCGGGCTAGACTGCTAGTATATATACATAGGAGTTGAATATATGGATCGGAATCCGACAAGATAAATAGAGTAAAGAACACGTTAGAAAAAAGTGTCTTTAATGTAACATGTTTCACTTAAAAGATTTTAACCGTTAATATTTTTATGATAATTATGTTATAATAATTTTAATACATGGTTATTTTTTATTTTTATTTCATTGAAAGCTATTAACCGTTAACGTTATGTAGTAATTTATTATTTCATTAAAAAATTCTGTTAACATTCTTTTCACTAGAATTTAAATGGACATATATTCCGTTTAGGATTCAAACATGATTCTCACGTTATTTAGAATTAAAATTGTTCCATCATTTGATTTCATTCAGCGCATACATTCATAACTGTTTTCTCTTATTTTATTCAAAAAGAACGCGTTGACACATACAGTTAAACAAACAGGAGTTTTATCTTCTACATTTAATATTCATCCGTTGCTTTATCACACGTGACACGTAGCTAACCTTTGAAAATATACATAATTTAAAAATACTGTCTTTCAGATCTGTTAAATCATTCGTCCTTATTAAATCTCTGACAAAAGTTGTTATAAGTCAAACATGTTAGATTAAAGACACTTTTTTCTACTTGTTCTTTATTTATTCTATACATCTTGTCGGATTCCGATCCATCTATTAAACTTATATATATATATATATATATATATATATATATATATATATATATATACTGATTATTTAATTACTTGTTTTAATTAATTGTTCTTTATTTATTCTATTCTTATAATTAGCAGCGATATTGAGTTTGTAAAGCAAAAATTGCTGAGAATAAGTGTATTTTTTTATAATCGTGTGGCCCCAAGCAAGGCATTTTACTGCCATTGTTGTGCAGGGGGCTACATAGGAAGAAAGTTACGTGAAAGCGTGACAGGTTACAGGGGGTGTCAGGAAGAGAGTAAGAGAAGGAAGAGAATACTGATGAAAGTGGGGTGGACGGAGAAAATAGCATGAGAGAGAGGATCTAAGTCATTGAGACAGAACAGGACAGTACGATTGACTTTATATTTGAATTCTTGAATATTGTAGCTGTCGGGAAAACAAGTACGTGGAAGGGAACTCCACAGGTAGGAAGTGCGAGAAAAGAAGCTGGTAGAGTAAAATTTCCGTTTACAATTTATCGGTTTCAAAGTAAAAGGGTGGGATCTAGTTATTAATCTTGTGGCTTGAGTAAATTCATATATAGGGGGTACCAGTGAGCTAAGTTCATCGGAGCAGAAGCCGTGAAAGTATTTGTAGAAGAGACACAGGGAAGCCACACTGCGTCAGTGAGAAAGCCACTGTATCCTAGCTGCCAAGTCATGATCGATCACATTACAGATTCTACGTTGGCTTTGTAGATTTGTATATGTGCAGGATTCTTTCGGATGGGAAAAACTTCCTGGTCGTACAGAGAGAAGCTATGGATTTTATATAGTTATTCCACTTCAGATCTGATGTGAGAGTTAATCCGAGGAGGCGCACTCATAGAAAGACATTTAAGGAAAGAAGACTTTGTAATGAAGAGCTTGATATGAAAGAGATAGTATTAATAGAACTAATATGAGTAAAATGTTGTCAGCTGATTGAAGTTACTTTCAGCATACGGCTCCAAAGTCTAGTAGGCAGACAATTCCGTTCACTCGTTAAAAGCTTTTTTGAATTTAATGTTAATATTTTCAAATGTTTACCTTTTATACTCTTGTGAATTGCTAATTTATGTGGGTTTGCGAGTATTACCTGCTTTAGCAGGACCTGGCTGCCCTTGACCTTTTTCCTCGCTTTTATTTTTTGTTTCTTTTTTGAGTAATTTTTTCTTTGGTGTTTCCTCATGTTATCACTGTAATGTAATTGGTTTAGATTGTGGTTTTATTGATGATTTCTAAAACTTTAACATTTTCTGGAAGGGTTTTTCTAATTATTTAAAAAAAAGGTTTTCCTAGTTTTATTTTATTGTATTAGTTTAGGTTGTTGGACTAAATTATATTTATTTTTCCGTTGCATTTTCTTGATTTGTCTTCATTTTTTTTTTGTTCTAGCTTGCTTTAATAACTTCTGTGTCTTAGTGCTGATTCATATATTTTTTTGTTTCATTGAACATTTCTAGGCCGCTAAAATTTGAGATTATTTTTTTATAGATATGCGTACGTGCTTCAATATGTTGGGGATGGTTGACGTTTTTGTTTATATATATTGGATTACGGAAATTAACAAAGATGAACGAAATGATCTTAAACAACCGACAATTTGAAATTATTTATTTGAACATTGTTTTTGATCGATACTCGTGTTTAAGTAGATATTCTGTTTGTAATCAAATAGTATTATATATTTATTTCTACCAGCCTGATATTTTACGATAAAATTTTTACGAAAATGCGTGTTATTCAAGATCCGATATGTTACCGGGAAAATATTTGCCAATATATATATATATATATATATATATATATATATATATATATATATATATATATACCGTTTGATTATAAACATAATATCTACATAAATACAAGTATCATCCAAAAATATTTTTCCAAAAATAATTTCAATTTGTCGGTTTGTTTATAACCATTTCGTTAATCTTGGTTAATTTCCGTAACATGTTTAGATTTGTTGACCTTACGATACCTTTCAGAGCAGATATGGTTATTACTATGAATACCAAATTGTGTTATATAGGCTTGATTTGATTTCGTTTAGACTGTTGGTCATTCGTGTTCGAGAGGTCTAAGACGCGCCAGATTAATCAGGCCGGTAGAAATAAATATATAATACTGTTTGATTATAAACAGAACATCTACTTAAATACGAGTATCGATCAAAAATAATGTTCATATAAATCATTTCAAATTGTCAGCTGTTTATAACCAGTTTCGTTAATCTTCGTTAATTTCCGTAACATGATGATTATTGTAAATAATCAGGCCGGTCGAAATAAAGAAATAATACTGTTTGATTATAAACAGAATATCTACTTAAAAACGAGTATCGTTCAAACAAATCATTTCATGTATTTGATTATTTGTTTTCTGTATGGTTTGTACGTTCAGTTGTTTAGGTTGAATGTTATAGCTGAGAAGTTTACTAGTTTTTGATTGGATTTTGTTTCTATTGTAAATCCTGTTTTTATTCATATTTCTGCCTTTGCAGTTTCTTATTTATAGGCAGTCGTCCCTGTATAAACCTATGTCTTTTGGAGTTATATTTTAAGTTTTGTTTTATTAATTATGTATATATGAGTTCGCATCACTTTTATTATTGCCTTTTTGCCCCCTTTTTTTTTGTAGTATAATATTGATTTTTGGCAGTTTCGAATTATATTTATGCCTTCGTTAGAGATATTTATAGAGTTAACTTTTTTTCTAGTTTAGTGCGTTGTTTAGTGCGTGTTCATTGAAAGATGGATAGAAGTCTTTTATGTCAAGTTTTATGAAGGAGCAGTTTTTTTAACGGTAATCCTGTTGAATCATTTGAGTGTTTCTTTTTGTATTTCTTCCATTTGTTTATGATTTTGGATTTGAGCAGATTTCCTTATATTTATTCGCCTATTTCCCAATGTTGCTTTTTGTTATTTTTATTTTCTGCATTTTTTGCTCATGATGCTTTAGGTTAATAAGTAATTCTATTATTTTTATTCTCTTTTGCAATCTCAGTTTGGCGGCAATGTTTTTAACTTCCTTGTTTATGCCGTTTGCTGTTAGGTTGTTGGTGTGCTTGTAAAATTTGGTGATTTTCTTTTTTTTTTCAATTTCTTTCATGTAATTGTTGGTTTACATTTTGTAGATTGTCTTCTACTTGTCAGCTTTTATAATTCATTTTTTTTATTTACTTATCCTTTTAAAGTCTTTTTTGTTCTTAAATTGTTGTTATTTGTTATTGTTTCCAAATTATTGTTTTCAGGATCAAACGAATATAAACAATTCTCATATTTTTTATTGTTTGGAGCTATTTTCTAAATTTTTGAATTAGGGGTATTTGTCTTTGTGTGTTGAATTACATAATAAATTATGCTTTAGGACCATTCTTGTTTTAAAATGACTGTTTGGAGCAGTCACGTACAATGCGCTTCTGGGTTAGCGTGAGGGTCACTTCTATATTTAGAAAACACTTTATAAGCCATCTCTACCACTGAACAGCATTAGACTGTGGTGGAGACCAGGGTCGCGTAATGATTCGTTTACAAATGGAAAATATTCAAAAGTTCTACAATATAATTGTATTGAACACGTTTTAATATAAATGTGCACTGGTCTATTCATATTATGACCAGTAACGAAGTAACTAAATATACATATATTGAGAGAGAGAGAGGGAGAGAGAGAGAGAGAGAGAGAGAGACGCATTGGATGTGCATTTTAGTGCAATCTATATCGACTCGGAACGAGAGTTTGGAGAGCCTAGTTCAAATACCAGTTCTAGTCGTTGCGTCCACATTCACTCAAATACTTTTGAGAACGATATGAACCCGTTATTCTGTCTCTAGCTATGGGTTAAATAGCAGAATAGATTGGGTTCTATAGCTCTAGTTGGCAACCAGTATTCCGTTGACAGTAGTGGCGACTCACTGCTAGAAAATATTCGACCAATCAGCCATGTTTCTTTCGAGACATGATCATCCAAGCGTGTATCACATATGGCACTTTACTGACTCAATGATTCAATCCCAGTCGAAAGTAAAATCTAATAGATGTGTTGAAATAGCTATTTTTCAAAGGTAGCCTGAATTTACGGATGATGTAAATGAATATCAGGTCCGTAAATTAAATTTACACCGATCTTTATTGGATCAAATTTAATATTTGACTGGTATTACTAGGTTCCTTTGAAATTATTTACCCATTTTTTCCTGGATTTTTACTGAGATATTATTCAACCATATTAGAAAATATTTTAAACAACGGGTTTAGCTGAGTTTACGTGAGTTATAGCTCGAATTTTCAGGTTGGAACGAAAGATAAAAACTGCGTTTGAGCAAAAGGCATTGAGATGGTTGCGAGCTCCTATGTCCCGGTTAGCTATGTAGGGGGGGTTTCTTCATGGCCAGAACAAAAAGCAGTAGATATGTTTGCAAAAACCTCTAGGAGAAAATCACAAATGATAAATGTTGTAGACCCAAAATAGGTCCGGAAGAAAATTCGAACTCGGGTATTAGAGAAACATATATATTAAACGGAAAACAAATACAAGAGTGTTACACGTAGGTGGGACTGCCAAGTATTAGACCGGGGTGACTCTACCCAACTCAATTCCAACCTGAGAGGTATATTCTCCCAGTATTCATAATAATAGGAACAGTACATTATCGTCCAAAAACGGTAGGTCCCATAGCAATAGAAAATTGTCTTCTTCACATACGAACTCAGCCCAAAAGGCTACGAAACTTTAAATTTATTGTCTCTTTATCATAACAAATTCAAACGTATTGTCCTTACACAAAGCTTTGTCATTTATTCTAGCCTAAAAACCCAGACATAAGAAGCGTCACCATGGCAGTGAATTGCGAAGTCTACAAGATTTTCCCCGTTGTTTCACTATATATATATATATATATATATATATATATATATATATATATATTACGGAAATTAACGAATTTTAACGAAACTTGTGTATAATAAACCGACAATTTGAAATTAATTGTTTGAACATTACATTTTATCGAGACTCGTATTTAAGTAGATATTCTGTTTTTTAATTAAAAAGTATTATATATTTTTATCTACTGTCCTGATTATTTACGATAAAGTTTTATTACGTAAATGTGTGTCATTCGGCAGGATTCGAACCTGCGACCCCTATCTACATAGGGGAAGCTACCATTTGATCTGGCCAAATGACACACATTTTCGTAATAAAAAATTATCGTAAATATTCAGGCCAGTAGATATAAATATATAATACTGTTTAATTAAAAAACAGAATATCTACTTAAATACGAGTATCGATAAAAAATAATGCTCAAACAATTCATTTCATATATATATATATATATATATATATATATATATATATATATATATAGGGACATTTAAAGAAGTAAAATTAAACTAAAAGTAAAAACTTTCATCAAATTAGATTATTATAATGGGGTGGAAGGTTATTATATTTATTAAAATTTTGTGAGTGAAAGCATAAAAAAGAACACAAAAACACACGATGATGATCATGATATAATGTCCCTCATGTTTTCCTCTTTCCAGGGAAAGGTAGATTCGCATCTTGTCTGAGAGTACATATTTTTTTAAAATAATATTTCTCAAATATTTAGGCCGATGCACGAGAAAAAATACTGTGTAGTAGACAAACGCATCGTCTACTCAAATATGTTTATCCACCAAACGTAAACTTCAAATACACGTCTATTAATGCACACTCATTATAAAGTTTTAGGTGTTTTATAGACTGAAACATTTATTTTACAGATCTTAATTCCTGAAAAGAAGATCTCATATTTTTAATGAATCGCAATTTTATAATCATGAAGGAACAAGGAAAAAATAGAAATAAAATTAAAATTGAAAAAATAATTTCTGAATCGACACTGTTACGTTGTAGAATATAATGTCAAAATTATTTTGCTGACGTCAGTTTTGACACCCACTGAAAATAAATTCAAAGATTTTTTTCTCGTTTTAAGACATTTTCTATTCATTCCCAACGGCCACACCCGGTGCATTTTGTCCCGAAAATCGTTTCTACCGCTTCCATCAGTTGATATCTGCGGCTGGTGGAGACTGAATTTAATAATAACAACAATAATAGTCATAATAATGAAAAATATGTTCAATACAAAACAAATGAGGAGGCCGAGAGCAACAGATCAGACAGATTGATAAAGATAAAATGGAAATCATGTATTTTAATACAACTTAGCAATAAAATGACACGATCTATCAATGGTTAATCCTTGGATTGGAAGAAAAGGAGATCCATCATCTGTCCCCGATTGAAGTTTTGAACTCTCATGGCTATTGAAGTTGAAGAAGATCACAATGGTACCATTTTCCACAAGTGCCGTTGGTACGGTAAATGGCAGAATAGAAATCTGGATAAAGAAAAATTATATCAATGGCCCAATGGAATTGTTGCAGAATGAAAACATCTTACTAGTGGCATGAATAATCCGAAATGTGATGAACACTTTAATGCAGAGGAGAATTGCATCATGTCAAAGGCAGCTAGTTTCAAAACACTATCCATGAATTAAATATACCATATTATTTTAGGAAATTTTTTATTATTATTATTTTTATCATTATTATTTTTATTATTAATATTATTTTTATTACTACATTTATTATTATTATTACTATTATTTATTTTTAATACAATTATTATTATTATTATTATTATTATTATTATTATTATTATTATTATTATTATGTCATTTTTCATCATATTTCGATTTTCTGGTATGGTCGCACTACCAACCAAGTCTGCGGGAAGACGGTCTACATCAGACTTTGGATGATGCATCTCATGCTTAGAAAGAAGCTTTCTTGTTTTGGAATCCATTCGTCTGATGTCGTTTAGAGTCCAGTTCAAGATTTTGAAACTATATTGGATAATTGGGATTGCAAGACTATTAATGGCCATAATTCTGTTCTGAGAATTCAATTCAGTTTTTAATATCATTCGTAGCCTTCTATAGTACTCGTTACGCATTATTTCTTTCATTTTTTATGGTGAATTTTTTCACTCTCATTTACACCTAGGTATTTATAAGCTTCTTCTGGCTTTACTTCTTTTATTGTTAGAGCATGGTCTAAGCTAATTGAGGATGTTTTTGTAGTGATATCATTATTATTATTATTATTATTATGTCATTTTTCATCATATTTCGATTTCTGCTTTGGTCTCACTACCAACCAAGTCTGCGGGGAGACCTAAGGCAGGTAGTGGCGTGTTGTTATGGCTCCATTTCATGTTTTTCTATCTTCCCTATCATCCCCAGCATTACATAGATAAAGTTTTCCTTAGTGTGTGGGCTGTACTTAATAAGACAATTTTTTGTATATCTCTTAAGCTGGGGTTTCCAGGGATTCTTTCAATGTGTTGTTTTGTTCCATTTTTTATCATTCCAAGTGCACCTACTATCACTGGCACTACTCTTGTTTTCAATTTCCACATTTTTCTATTTCAATTTCCAGGTCTTTATATTTTGACAGTTTTTCAAATTCCTTGATTGCTATGTTACAATCCGCTGGACAAGCCATATCAATTAATAGACAAGTTTTCTCCTTCTGGTTTTTAACAATAATGTCTGGCCTGTTTGCTTCAATTTTTCTGTCTGTGTAGATGGTGTAATCCCATAGAATGGTTACATCTTCTATTTCTGTAACCGGTGCTGGATGATGTTCATACCAGTGTTTGTTTACAGCTTTTCCATAATGTTTGCACATTGTCCAATGTAAATATTGCCCAACTCTATCGTGGCGATTTTTATATTCGTTTGGGGCAAGCACAGAACAGCCTGAGATTAGGTGGTCTATTGTTTCTTGGTGTTTATCACAAAACCTGCATTTTGGATCCATATTATTATGCATAATATTTGCCTGAAAGTTTCTCGTGAAAAGACTTTGGTCTTGTGCTGCAAGTATCAATCCTTCAGTTTCAGACTTTAATCCAGATGCACGTAACCATCGATGAGTATTAACTTTGTCAACATTGGATTTATTGGCACGTACTGGATATTGGCCATGCAGAGGTTTGTCTTGCCAGCGCTGTTTCATCTTTTCAAGAGCTTTATCTTTGGCTTTCATTTTCATATTTTTTGCCGCAATAGTTGGTTCTTGGCTTCTGTTTTGCTTTTCTACAGAATCTACTAACTGTAAATCTTGTTTGTATTTACTGCCTTCTTTTATTATTGAATATTTTTTTCTTTCTTTCTTCATGTTGCCTTACTAATTGTATCATCCAATCCTTTGTTGTTTCTATGTATGTTAGTAAGCCAATAGTTGTTGTCTTGTATGACAATTCCAGCTGAATAAGACCCCTTCCACCTTCTTTACGGGGTATGTATAGACGATTTACATCAGCCTTTGGATGATGCATCTTATGCTTAGAAAGAAGCTTTCTTGTTTTAGCATCCATTCGTCTGATGTCGTTTAGAGTCCAGTTATGATGTTGAAGCTATATTGGACAACTGGGATTGCAAGGCTATTAATGGCCATAACTATATTCTGTGAATTTAATTCAGTTTTTAATATCATTCGTAGCCTTCTATAGTACTCTTTACGCACTATTTCTTTCATTTTTTTATGGTGAATGTTTTCGCTCTCATTTACACCTAGGTATTTATAAGCTTCTTCTGGTTTCAATTCTTTTATTGTTACATCAGGGTCTAGGCTAATTGAGGATGTTTCTTGTATTGATCCACGTAAAACTGTAGCTTTAGCACATTTATTCAAATTAAATTTCATTCCAATGTCTTCGCTGAAGCATTTTACAGTTTGCAGAAGACCTTCCAGCTCATTATCATTCTTAGCATATAACTTTAAGTCATCCATGTAAAATAGATGGCTTATTTTCTTTTGTCCTATTTTATAACCACATTCTGTCTTGTTAAGTTGACTGGTTAGTGCTATTAGTGATATGCAGAATAGTAAGGGAGATAAAGAATCACCTTGAAATATACCTCTTTTGATGTTTATTTCATCAGACTTATAGGTTCCATTTATATGATTGAGGTAAAGGGTTGTTTTCCATATAGACATGCACTGTTTGATGAAATTGATGATGACGGGCGATATCTTGTATATATTTAAAGTCTTTAAAATCCAGTCATGTGGCACACTATCGAATGCCTTTCGTTAGTCTATCCAGGCTGTACTAAGATTTTTCTTTGTACTGTAGCAGTTTTCCAGGATCATTTTGTTAATCAGCAATTGGTCTTTACAACCATAACAGCCACGTTTGCACCCTTTTTGTTCAAGCGGTAACATGTCATTTCTTTCTAAGAATAAATATGTCTGCTTTGTTAAAATAGATGTTAATAGTTTATATGTTGTCGGAAGACATGTAATTGGTCTGTAGTTTTTCGGATTTTTTGTGTCACCATTCTTGGGTAGAAGAAATGTAATTCCTTTTGTCAACCATGCAGGAATTTTAGTGGGATCGTCAACCATTTCTTGAAGTTCTTTGGCTAGTTTTTTATGTGATGCGCTTAAATAATATAGCCAAAAGTACTTCCTTGCTAAGTTCTTTAGGGCAAGCCCATATCTTTTCCCAGAACTGTGTGACTTCTTCCATTCTGGGGGGTACTGTCACTTCAATTCTTTTTTTACCTATTTCCCTGTAAAATCTCTTTGTATCAGTCTGAAAAATCTTGTTTTCTCTGTAAAATCTTGCTCTTTTTTCATAGCGTCTTATTCTTTGAGCCTTCAGTTGGATTTTTTGCTTTATTTTTTCTTTATTTGATAAGACGTCATTTTCATTTTTTGCTTTTCCTAGTTCTTACATTTATTCCTCTACTCAGTTCATCCAATATTGATAGTTCACTTCTAAGTTGTTCTATTTCTTTTTCTATTTTTCTTTTCCAAGGTGGAACTTCACGTCTATGAGACTGCCTTGTTTTTATTTTGATATTTAATTTTTTTTGTTGCTGCTGTTGCTGATGCATATATTATTTCGTTTAGATTTGTATGAGGGTCTTCATCCAGTATTGATTTCAGTGCTGCATTGTACAGTTTAATAGTTCGGAGGTTTTGTTTTGTTGGTTGGAATTTTGGGAGCTGTTCACGTTCCTCCATTGTAATACTTTGTATTTGACTTAGATGTTTTTTTATTTCTATCTTGGCTTCCTGTATATTGTTCTTATTTTCCGTCAAATAATTATCTTCGATGTGTTCTGAACTCGTTTTATTTTTGTCTTTTAACTGACTCAGACTCAGATCACACCTTTCCAGCACTTTTAAACTTACATCATTATCTTCGCATTGATTTGCGTGCTTCACGGTTTCTACATTATGACCTGTGATTTGTTTGATGTTATTACTTTTTATTTCTGGTTCCGGTTCCTTTTCATATTTTGTTGATTCGACTCTTCTTGTTACAATTCTTTTAATTTCATGAATTTCGGCCTCTGTTAGTCGGTTATTACGAATAATGTACCTACGTACATTGGCCAATTTATTTTCGTCAATATACTTTCTATTTGCTTGACCAACTTTTTCACGCCAAATGTCATATGTTTGGCGAGTCATGTTTTTTTGAGGTTTGAGTTATTATTATTATTATTATTATTATTATTATTATTATTATTATCTATATATATACTTTATCTATACTATATTATAACCCGTGTTCGTCCGCCACATAATTCGATTAATAATATAAGATGCAGCAGTTCCATTAGTAATAAGCTATACAGTGTTTCTTAATTTAATTTAGGATAAAATTTAAAGACAAAATTAAAAAGCAAAATTTTAAATACAATATTTTAAAATTTTAAATAGAATATTTTCATGACAGAGGGTATGTATGCGTTTTGTGCTTATGGTTCAAAGGGGATTACTTGCAATTATAATTTTACTCTGAAGTAGAGCTCACATAATAGAAAGGGCTTTTTTCTATGTAACATGTGTGTGATCTTGGGTTTTTTGTTTTGTTTTTTTACAGAAGTGATTAGTGAATCCATTGTATTCACTTACGCGCAAATACACTTGGGAAAGGTAGTAATCCGTCTCTTCCCTCCAGTTATGGGTTAAATAGCAGGACAGATTGGGTTCTATAGCCTTGGTCGCCAACCAGTCTACCGCAAAAAGCAATGGCAACCTACTGCGGGATAATCTTCTACCCAGTCAGTCATGTCTCTTTCGAGACATGATCGCCCAAGCGTGTACCACGTATGGCACTTAACTGATTGATTAGTGGAAAACCCCATGAAGACATTTCTGACCATGCCTGGGATTCGGAAGTAAATTTCCATACAACACAAATCTAAGGAAATAATAATGATATTTAACCTATATTTCTTAAAAGAATATACCAGCATTAATTTCGACATATATCTTGTGTTCCTGTTTATGGTTTATTTTTTCATCAATTTTAGTTTTATGTGAGGCCAGCATTGAAAAAAACCTTGAATAAATGCTGTTTTTTATTCAGTTATAAATTTCAAAGAGAAAAGTCTGTTTTTTTACAATGCAATACAAGTATTTTCCTGCTAAAATTATAAGTCACCAGATGTTTTTCATTTTGCCTTCCCTGCAGACGCCAAATGATCGTCCCTGATGGTTTGTCATCAAATATCCCCACGGGGGTATCGCGGTATAAAATCTTTCAATAAACTGAACAATTATTTCCTTGTTATGCATGCTGTTATCCAACATTACAGTCTTCGTGAGAATTCAATGGCAAACCACCCTTCAAATCAATTATGACGAGAGAAATATAATTTTTGAAGAAGATAATCCCCCATCTTTTCTTTTGTTTTTCTTTCGTTCTCTGACAACCGTGGATAACGAGGTCGAACTTTATTCCATATCTTATATCTTGTGACACTCGTTTATTTTAAAAGAATACGAATTTAAAAGATTACAGTTTTAAAAGAATACGATTTTAAAGAATACGATTTTAAAGAATACGATTTTTTAAAAGAATACGATTTTAAAAGAATACGATTTTAAAAGAATACGATTTAAAAAAAATACGAATTTAAAAGATTACGATTTTAACCAAATGCAGTTAAATGTTGTTTCTACCTCTTCCCAAGTACATACATACAAAACAAGCAACAAAACTTGACATTAGCAAAAACATAATTATTTCATCTAAAAATAAATTAATATTAAACCTTTTTTTTAATCGTTTCACCCCCCAAGGAAGGCACTACTGCAACTGATGCACAAGGAGATAGATTAGAGAAGAGTGAAAAAAAGAAACAGATCAGAGGTGGGTGCAGATCAGTAAGAAATGGATGGAAACACTGGTGTGAAGATATTTACGTGAGACTAGATTAAAAAGAAAGAAGAAAAAGATACAAGAGGTGTTGGGAAACATATGGGAGTCCAGGAGGTAAGTGATGGTAATTGACGTTGCATTTAAACTCATGGAGTTGGTTGCTATCAGGGAAGCAAGTATATGGAAGTGCGAGAAAAAAGTGATAGTGTATAAGTTACATTTAATTGATTTCACTGTAGGGTGGGACCTAGTCGCCAGTCTAGTAGCTTAAGTAAATTTTTGCAGAAGGGGCACTAGAAAGCTAAGCTCGTCGAAGCGGAAGCTGTGGAAATATTTGTAGAAGAGACAGAGGGAAGTCACATCTCGTCGGTAAGAAAGTGACCGGAGCCGAGCTGCCAGGCCGTCACCGATTGTATTGCAGATTCTTCTTTAGATTTTGTCTTTCATACTCATTTGCCAATTATCTTTTACTGTAAATTTATTCAGACCAACAGTCTACAGCAGTAAGAAAACATCTGAGTTAATAAATCAGGAAGAAAATCCAGAACAGACTCGAATTCACGTTACTGTCAACAGCAGAAACCTGCACATCTAGGGCAGCTGCTCTCTCAAATAAAATAAATAACTGTTAAGTATTTTTTTCAAATCTGAAGCTTTTTTGAAATATAAAAAAATTAAATCAAAGTTTAATTTTAAAAAAATTTAAATTAATTTTATTTGCATCATGTCAACATAAAAAAATATTTTCTTTAAAATTAATCAGTTACAGTGAGATCATCCGATTTTAGAATCTGAATTAGCTGATTTATTAAAAGAAAATGTATGAAAATCATTTCATAGGAAAAAAAAAGGATTCATAGAATCAATATATTCCGCCCTCAGTCTTTATATTTTATTCCATCCCGGTGACAAGTCATCAATATATTTTCCAATTAGTACTTCATTCAGGGGGACGATTGTTTGTTTTCAATTTAAACCTGCTTTGTAAAGATGTGCTCAAGGTGTTTCAGATTCAAATTAAAATTTGCGCATAGGCAAACTGAAGTGCCAATAAAATTAAATAATTTGGTTTTTGAGTAATGTAAAGGTTATCGTTGCGAAAAATGGAGTTGGAGATTCGCGTTTGAATCCCGAACGAGTCTGACGCGTTTACATTCGGAAAAATGCCTTGGGAAAGGCTCGAATCCATTTCTTCTCTCCTCTTCAAAAGCTATGGATTAAATATGAGAAGAATATGCTGGTATCTCTAACCTCTGTTGGCAACCAGAAAAAAGGTTGAATTCGAAATCGTGTAAAAGGCAATAGGATATCACTCTACTATCTTTTCCAAGAAAGGATGGCAATTCCTTAGATAATAAAGGAAAGGATCTGTGGAGAGTAAGGAACTAAAAAGATATGACATTAAAACATACAACTCCTACCTTCGCCTGAATAACGGAAGCGACACGATATGGCGTATGGTCTATTTAGTGCAAGAGTTGTTGCTTAGATTTATGAATCTAAAAATATTTTTATAGCTTCCCAATGTTGTGTTTATTTAAAATTGACTGACATCTTAACATGTCGCATATATGTTAAAATAAGGCGAGAGCCCAACGGCTAGTAGAGCATTTTTTTTTATTGTTTCACCCCAAGCACTGCGGGATAATCTTCTGCACAGTCAGGCATGTCTCTTTCGAGACATGATTGCCCAAATTGTGTATTACGTATGACACTTCATTGATTTGCCTATATCTGCGCCTTTAAAAGTGGATGTTCTAAAACAGTTAAGAGGTAATTCCACGCTCCTCAAAACCTCAAATCTCCAATTCAGAGGCGTTGCTGCCGGATGTAGTTTGTCATTATACCCAGGTCCGATCTGATGCAGATTAAGTCGAGTCATGTGTATAATGTGTTCATAATGGTTTCATCATATCCTTGTTAGTCGATGACGACGAAGGACCATGACGCTTCAATCCGTCCTTACCATACTCGTCTGTCGCTGTGTGTAACACTCTTACATTGCTAACATGTTACCCACTGTTTTAACATGATGCATCTATCTGCTGCAAATACACATATTCTGAGCTAACATTTGGTGTTGCTGGCTGACAAATTTGATAAAAAAAAAATTAGCACATTATGATTCATTATGCTTCGGGTACTAGCGTAAAATTCGTGGTCATTGTTGAATTCTGGTCCGTATGGGATCCACCACTACACTGTTGCAGCTACGATATCTGTTTACAAATTACGCCATACATGTTATTGATTAATTGTAATTCATTTGGAGGCACAGTAATGGATTACGACTTGAGAAACCGAAGGGTTGAGTTCTAATTCGAATCGAGTCCATTATATTCACTTACATGCTAATATCCTTTGGGAAAGTATGAATCCGTTTCGTCCCCCCTCCCCCAGCTACGGGTAAATTGTAGAAAAGACTGGTTCCTGTGACCTTGAGGAGCAACTGTTCTAAGAGAAGGAAAACAATTCATATCTTCCTAGAGTGGGTTAATTTTCGTCAGGTTATCTTTTCCAAGACACACCGCTTGCAATACCGGTGATCTTACGACACTGATGGCTGATAAGACTAATGATCGTTTCTTTGGTTTATAAAATGATAAAATCATGAAGTGAAATGTTTTTTCTTATTTGCAATCAAATTATTTTATGGAATATAAAAAAATGTCTTATATTTAAAAATAAAATAGATTATGCTAAAAATAACGGTATCAGTTGCTGTCTTATATTAAAGAGTCATATTCTATATTTAAAAATATATAATCATATATATATTTATGAAATACCAAAATGTCGTGATGATTTGTGGTCGGTTCTGAATATATCAACTACTTTGAAAAATAAAAGACATTCATTAGTAGCAACATTTCAGTGCAAAAAAATAAAATTAAATAAAAAACTCAAACAAAAAAAAGCAAACAAAAACTTGCATTAATTATATACACAAAATAGTTATTGAAGTATCGACTAGTAACTCCGTGTTTTCGATCTCACGTTTAGCGATTTATCAATGGGGACAACATAACGTAATAGAGATCATTTATATCGCAACTGACATAGAAAAAAGGCTACGCCGTAATTTTGACATCAGACACCACTACCAAAGATACAAACACAGTATAGCGGTTGCTATGTTTTTCTTACCCACATTCGGTCCATGTCATTTACTCGTCTGCGATTGAGTAATAAATCACTACTGTTTTGTATAGGACAATTTAGCAATCGCAGTCGCCATTGAATCTTTCGGCTCTGAAACAGCTCTTTCTTATGTGTGGAGTGATTGGTCAATTTTTAGCCAATCACATATCGTTTTATGTAAACTCAGTTTTTCCCCGCGATTGTGTTTTGATCTCACCTTTCTCTTTAAAAGCGGCGATTTTCAGCAAGCTACTCAGTAGGCCGCTAAACGACTCCACGTAAGTCTCTCTACTCAAACCTTCCATAACGCACATAAAAGCACAGAACTATTTCTTCTGTCTGAACATTTTTACCAAGAACTTTTGAACTCTTAACCAAAATTTGTTACTTACAATTACATTAAAAAATAATTGTATTTTTCATGTTATTTATTCTTACATGAAAATCTTCCTAACAATTATAACAAACCTTTTCGGCACAAGAAAAAAACTTTTTTCATTTAAATGACTTTATTTTGGTCAACAAACAGTTAAAGGGGAACAACTTTTTCCTCTTACTTTATGTATACTACTATTACATGCTTTGTTTGTTTAATGTTGTATTTTATCGAATATATATTTTAATTTATTGGTTACAAATTGGAGCTGTTGTCTTTATTTTTCTTGAATCGTATGTTGGACGAATCGGAATATACATCGTAAAGGACCTAAAAATCCTCTACAATAGCATCAGGAATGCGTTGTTCCTTCCTATTCACAGTCAGTTAGAAGGTAAATGCTTTTGGTTGGAATGTGTTATGAGTGGCAAAGAGAAATAAATGTTGTAATTGGGCAAATATCGTAAGATAGACTTCGTTTTTTTTCCAGCAGTTCAAGAAACATCGATCGAGACCACAGCAAATTTGTGAGGGCCAATATGTACGACTGCATCGAGATGTCTGTTAATGGTAATGGTTATTATTGTCCGTTTCTTTATGAGGAAACATTCGACATTCATAAACTGAGCTTCCAGGTATACTGTAGGTTGGCCTTTCATAAAATCTTTCTATTAAAATAATTTTTCAAGCAAGTTGATTTTTATTCATTTTTTTCTAAAGTAAGGCAACATCACCACTTATACGCAGTAAATTACAGCAAGAGAAAAGACTGGGTACAGGGGATATTGAAAAAAGGATGACAGATGAATGAAATTAAAAAAGATAAAAGATGGCAACTGGCGTTTCATTTAAATTTTTTGGGATTGTAATTATCAAGGAAAATAGTAAAAGGAATGGTATTACACAGGTAGAAGTTGAGATTGAGTTTTGTTTTACGACATCTCAACCACTGTGGCTGTGGGTTGTTCTTCTTCTTCTATGTGCCCTGTCCCTTCAGGACGTAGGCGATCATGGCTCTCCACGTCTCCCTATCCCTTGTGGCTCTTAGTATGTTTGCTCCTGTTGCTCCTGGCAACCCCCGTTCCGTTATCCACCTGATCAGACTCTGCAAATATGTTATCTGCTGCCTTCCTCTGTCTCTCTTTCCTTCTATCTGGCCAGTCAGTATCAGGTTCTCCAAGCTCTCCTTCCTCATTGCATGTCTCAGGATCTTCAGTTGTCTCTTCCTGATGCTCAGTATTAATTTCCTTTTTGTTGCCATTCTTTCCAAAACCTCACCGTTGCTTGCATGCTCAGTCCCCGATATCCGTAGCATCCTTCTGTAGAACCACATTTCGGCCGCTTCCAGTTTTGTCCTCATTTTACGACATCTCAACCTCTGTGGCTGTGGGTTATTTAATGCAAAAAAAAGTGGAGGCTTAAAGGGATTTTTATGTTTGGTTATAATGAGAAGGTTGATTTAGTCAGATTTCAATTACTTTTTTATTTTTATTTTAGAAAACTGAAGATGCCTTCTAGTTTTTTATTAAAAAAATTATTGCTGGTAATATTTTTTTCTTCAAAAATGTATTGGTAATATTTTTCTTTCGAAAATGTACATTTTCTATAGAAGTCAATTTTTATGGATATATTTCTAGAAAGGTGCATTGCTATACTTTCATAGTGTTTTGACCCCAGTTTAAGAGTTAACTATTTTCCCGTAGCTGGGACCCTAACAGGTGCTATCACTCCGGTTCAAAGTGGACTTGGGAACAACAGCAATTAAGTGGTGGTTCCATGCTGCTCACAACCTCTGAATCAGTGGCCTTGCTGCCGGATGAAGTTTACTGTCATACCCAGGACTTAGACAGGTAGGAAGTGCAAGAAAATAAACTGTTAGAGTAGAAGTGGTCGTTACATTTAACTATTTCAACGGTAAATGCGTTGGACGTAGATGCCAATCAAGTAGCACCCTTAAATTCACGTAGAGGGACACCAGGAATAAAGGTTCATCAGAGCACTTGCCGTGAAGATATTTGTAGAAAAGACAGAGGGAAGCCACATCAGTTCGGTGATAAAGTGACTGAAGTCGAGATGCTAAGCCAGGTTCGATTACATTGCAAATGTTTCTTTGGATTTAGTCGAGAACCTCGAGATGAATAGCAGAAACAACAGTATTAAATGCAGTATTAGTAGGTGCTTCTTTCTTAAAAAAGTATTCTAGTACTCTCTTCATTGCTGCTAGTGAAAGTTTCCTGTGTCTTAGTACTTTACTCAGCTTCTGGAACGCGTCCTTCGCCATGCCAGTTCGCCTTTGGATCTGTGTTGCACTTTCCATCTCCTGTTAGAACACTTACTAAATTTATTACCTTATCAATATTACTGAGAATGGCTGAGATTGTTGAAATCCTGACTCCTCCCACATTATCTGAAACATTCTTCTGGCACTTTGAAGTCGCTTTTGTTCGAGTTTTGTTTTCATATATTCATCGTCGATTGTAGAAGGCCGTCCTCTATCACCCGAATTTTCCAGACTTGTATCACCGTTACAAAACTCCAGAAACCTGCTTCATGTTGTCTTACCACAAGTGTATACTTTAGTTCATGCGCTTTTAAGGCTTGAAAAACATCATTACCAGGCTTGAACTCTTTCAGAAACAAGTTAACTGATTATTTATCTATACTTCTGTTATGAGGTAGTATTCACGTCGTTTACGTTGTTCAGACTGTTGTAATGTTTATTGTTATGTTAACGAAGTTTCGGCCGTTGTTTGTTCTGGTCTTCTTCAGGTGCTAAGAATTTGGAATCGAACCATTTGTTTCGATCACTGGGGTATATATTTCTCATTAGTCAGATTTAGTGGCGACCGTAAATATATTAATGATGCCATTATTTTCTCTTTGATTTTCTTATGCAATCATTTTTACTTGTTGCTGTTGTCGGATGTCCTCAAGTGATTATGCGATTTTTTTTTCAACTTTGTTTTGTTAGTTGGTATAATATTTCGGTTGTGATGCTGTAAAAACTCACGAATTTCGAAGAATGATGGTTCAGGCTTATATCAACAAGCTTCATTCACTCGGAAATATTTTAATCTTTGATTTAAGAAATATTTTGTGCATCGTTCATATTTTAGTTGTTTTCTGAATAAGTTGGTGACATGTGAAGCTAAATGGGTTGAAAAAGTATCTACAGTCAGTGGGAAACAAGTTCGGTAAAAACGTCAATGGAAACAGTTCAGTTGACAGTTTGGCATGTCAGATACAAGACTCTCCGGGCAAATGGTCAAGATCTGGATCTTTGTAAGATCTCTTGTGCCAATAAAAACTGGGGTAAAACAGCAGTCGGCAATACTTTCTTTGTTAAGTCTGTTCCTTTGGAATTGTCTTCCTAAATTTTCTGTGCTTTCCGAGACAGTGTTACCTCTTGTTTCTTTCCCTCCTTATTACCCCCGTCTTCTTCAGGTGCTAAGAATTTGGAACCAAACATATATTTCGATCACTGGGGTATATATTCCTCATTCCATATTCCGGATACCAAGTAGTTATCTCCCTTTAAATCAACTCTGTAAGTTTTGTTCACTACTGTTGTGGCCAGGTATTGACTCTGGGTTAAGTTACTGGATTTATCCAGCGCCTATAGCCACTCTGTCATGTTCAAAATGAGAGGCATATAATATTTTGAACAAAGTTTTGAAAGTGATTTTCTTAACTCAGCTTAAATATGGCACAAGGCCGAAAGTATTGGGCACTGATAGGGGATATAACTGACTACTCAATTGTAATGATTCTAACAAAAAAAACTTGGAAATGGATACATATATGATTAACAAAGCGTTCTCTGCAATCAATAGAAATATATAATATTACAAAATTATTTGGAAATTTACGAGACTGGTATTAAACAATATATTCATTGAAATTTATTTGTTTGAACATTATTATTTGAAATAAATACTCGTATTTGAGTGGATAATATCCATCACTTGTTGAAAAATTGCCGGAGAAACATTTACTCGGAACAGTAGACGTTCGAACTTGTACAACTCACAATGGGTGTTGACACATAGCGACCTAGAAAACTCTATCTCCATCGGGATTTGAAGATTACATTATTTACACTTTTTTTCTTTGGATTGCCAAGTACTGTTGAGTAGAATAAGATGTGACATAAACAGAATTTCTTTTTCCTTTTCTGATGTTTTTTTTTTCAGGATTACTAAGTACTGTTGAATAGAAAAAATGTTAGGAAATTTAGAATTCCGTGCTTTCACTGTTGAACCAATGTTGACAATTTCCACGCAGTCATTTTGGGGTACTCAAGGGTTCTTAAAAATCCTCGTTGCCAGATTGTTGTGACCTCGTTAGAAATAAAGTGAAAAAATATATTAACAAAGGACATTCGTACAAACATAAGAAGATCACTAATGTGACTGTATTAGTCCGGCTGTCAGAGCTATATGCTGGAATAGACCCCGCCTCTCTCTCTCTCTCTATCTCTCTCTCTCTCTCTCTCTCTCTCTCTCTCAAGCAGACACTGCTGCTTATTTATAGTTTAGAAGAGTTCATTTGTGCATTGGTAACTTACCATAATACCAAAGAATTTACGTCAGCCACCTGAAATATACTATTTTTATAAGAAAAGAGTGTTTGTGTGCCAAAGATTGTAAAATAAAAGTACCGAATTTTTCCAATTTATTGCTAAAATTCAAATTAACTGATAGACTTTACCAGTAAAACGTTAATATAAGTATTAAGCTACATATTTTAGATAGACTTTTAGATAAATTTCCAGATAATTACGGTAATGTGAATAATGAGTAGAGAAAGATTCAATAAGGATATCAAAGCAATGGAAGAGTGCTACAAGGGATGTTGGGACAGACGGATGTTGGCTGACTTCTGGGGTATCAAAAGGAACTTAAATAACAGTGAACATGACATACATTCAAGAAAGAGAAAGTTTTTACCATATTTTTAATATCACGAAGGTTTTATTTCTGCTGTTATTTTATTAAATGATTTCATAAAAATACTTGTTGGTCTTGATACTTGTTGATCGTGTCATTTTTAAAGACAGTGTATGATAGTTATTGAAAAATTAGCATTTCTCAAAAAGCAACCCAATAGTTGCTGGTTTAAATACGAATTGAGAAGTTTCTACGACTTTACTTTGAAAGATATTCGTCAATATCATATACAGAAAACAAATGAAAATAATTTTTTTTACAAAATGAGGCATTTCTGCAGAGCAAAAACGGTAGTTAACTGAGAAAAAGTATAATGTTCGGATTCAGAGACGTCATCTTAGCTTGAACAAATGTGTGATCTCTCGATATCATTTCAAGAATTGTTTTGGTTGATCAGTGTTATTCTTCATTAGTGTTTTTTTTTCAAAATGAAGAAAAAGAGCCTCTCGTTATTTAATTTCAACCATAACATCTTAGTTTTCAATAGTTGGGATTTTATTAGTGCAGAAATGGATTTGATGCATAAAATGTTAAAACACTTCAAATGGCGGCTATCTTGAAAAATGACATGCTATTTTCTTTAACGTAGGTAACCTATTTTATCTGAGAGAATAGATCCTGGAGCATATAATTACCAAATTTGGTGCTTGTCCCACCAAATGAAAGATTCTATTGAGTTCAATCAGTCAGTCAGTTAAGTTCCATAACTGAAACACGCTTGGGCGATCATGTCTTTTTCGAGACATGACTGACTGGGCAGAAGATTATCCCGCAGTAGGTTGCCATTGCTTTCTGCGTTTGACTTCAATACTTAAATAAAAATGACTTAGAGAGTTGAGTCAAAGGGACATAACTACATGACATCCGGTAGTGGCATCGTAAATGGAACGAGAATAATCTACCTCAGTGATCGAAATAGAAGGTTCGGTTCAAAATCATTAGCACCTAAAGGCCGGAGCATAAAACCGCCTGAATAATTTAAATAATCTATAATAATAGTATATTGAAATACAATTAAAAGTTTTATCTTAAATGTCAGACCTTATTTTCTCAATTAAAAATTATAATTTTGCTACGTACTTGTAATTGCAATTGTTCGATGGAACTCGGTTTCATATGCAGCTATCTTCTTTTTATTTTAATGCTTCCAAAACGAAGCTGCTATCTAATAACCACAGCAGACAATCGTTCGTCCCGCCCATTAACATGGATCAGGCTTCTCACCCTCAAAGCGAAACACTGCGCCTCCTCTGGTTAACTCTCACACCAGACCTCAAGTGGAATAACTATATAGAATCCATAGCTAAATCCGCTGCTAAGAAAGTCGGTTCTCTGTGTAGGTCCAGGATGTTTTTCCCGTCCCAAACAATCCTGCAGATATACAAGTCTGCCATCCTCCCGTGCATTGAGTATTGCTGCCATATCTTGTCTGGTGCTCCTGCTGTCTACTTAGGTGTCCTTGACTGAATCCAACGGTGAATCCGTAATGTGATCAATCCCGACTTGGCAGCTACGATACAGTCGCTCTCTTACCGACGCAATGTGGCTTCCCTATGTCTCTTTTACAAATACTTTCACGGCTTCTGCTCCGATAAACTTAGCTCACTGGTACCTCTTATATACGAATTTCCTCGAGCCACAAGATTAGCAACTAGGTCTCATTCTTTTACTGTGAAACCAATAAATTGCAAACGCAAACTCTACTCCATCAGCTTCTTTTCTCGCAATTCTCGCCTGTGAAATTCTCTTCCGCATACTTGCTTTCCTGACAGTTCTTCTTCGTCTTCTATGTGCCCTGTCCCTTCAGAACGTAGGTGATCATGGCTCTCCACGTCTCCCTATCCCTTGTGGCTCTTAGTATGTTTGCTCCTGTTGCTCCTGGCAACCCCCGTTCCGTCATCCACCTGATCAGACTCTGCTAATATGTTATCCGCTGCCTTCCTCTGTCTCTCTTTCTTTCTATCTGACCAGTCAGTATCAGGTTCTCCAGGCTCTCTTTCCTCATTGCATGTCCCAGGAACTTCAGTTGTCTCTTCCTGATACTCAGCATCAATTTTCTTTTTGTTGCCATTCTTTCTAACACCTCATCGTTGCTTGTATCATCAGTCCACGATATCCGTAGCATCCTTCTGTAGAACCACATTTCGGCCGCTTCCAGTTTTGTCCACATTTCCGATGATATTGTCCAACATTCACTGCCGTTTTGAAGAACTGACATCACGTAGCACTCTAGAACTCTTTTCTTCGTTTATATTGAGATTTTCCTGTGTGTTAGTATTTTGCTCATCTTCTGGAACGCGTCCTTTGCCATGCCAATTCGCCTTCGGATCTCCGTGTCGCACTTTCCATCTCCTGTTAGAACACTTCCTAGGTACTTAAATTCTTGCACTTGTTTCATTCTGTTATCCCACACCTGTCTTTGGCATTTTGGGTTGTATCTTTTGCTGATGACCATGCACTCAGTTTTCTTAAAGTTTATTTGTAGTCCCTTCTTGTCACTCTCCACTGCTACTTTTTACAATCTCCAAGAATGTAAATCTAAAGTCAATAGTCGTCTCCTGTCTTACTAACTTACATCCTGTCTCTCATGCTTTTCTACATCCACCCCATTCTCTTCCCTCTCCTACTCTCTTGCTGACACGCCCTGCAACCTCTTACTCCTCATAACATTCCTCCTCGTCCACCTCACTCTCACCAGTAATCTCCTCCCTCTTCTATTCTCTTCCTGACACCCCTGCAACCTCTCACTCTTCATAACATTCCTCCTCGTTCACCTCACTCTCACCAGTAATCTCCTCCCTCTTCTATTCTCTTCCTGACACCCCTGCAACCTCTCACTCTTCATAACATTTCTCCTCGTCCACCTCACTCTCACCAGTAATCTCCTCCCTCTTCTATTCTCTTCCTGACACCCCTGCAACCTCTCACTCTTCATAACATTCCTCCTCGTCCACCTCACTCTCACCAGTAATCTCCTCCCTCTTCTATTCTCTTCCTGACACCCCTGCAACCTCTCACTCTTCATAACATTCCTCCTCGTCCACCTCACTCTCACCAGTAATCTCCTCCCTCTTCTATTCTCTTCCTGACACCCCTGCAACCTCTCACTCTTCATAACATTTCTCCTCGTCCACCCCACTCTCATCTGTAATCTCTTCCCTCTCCTACTCTCTTCCTGACTCCACCTGCAACCTCTTACTCCTCAACATTCCTCCTAAATAACCCCCTGCACAACAGTGGCTGTAAAGTGCCTTGCTTGGGGTGACACGATTTTTAAAAAAATAAATGAATAAAAAGTAAAACCTTCTGGTATTTCACCGTTGACGTGTATTTCATTTAATAGTTCGTCAAACTTATCGATCCCCGAATCGTCTAACTTGCATTATCTCTATCAAAATTTCTTCTGGTGTGGCGAATATTCTTATCTCTGATTTTAGTAGTATGGGTTCTTAAATATTTGTTGTATAATACGATAGTCTTCACTGTAATCAGAAAGGACCCTTCCGAAATGTTCCTTCCATCTTTGCTGTATCTTCCAATAACGATTTGTAGATTCTATGTTCTGTGTTTCTATTTCTTTAATCTATTTTTCCATATCATTCCGCTCTTAACCTATCAGTGTACACTTCTCAAGAAGACATTCAGATATTTGTCGGCTTTACACGCATTTCTATTAATTTTTTAACTTTTTATATTCTTGCCAATGGCGTCATCTCCTATCTTTCTTTTGAGATTTTTACCTCTCATCCATTTTCTTTTTTCTTATCTCGCATCCCTTGGGATGACCTATTACATAAAGAAAAGATTCTCATAGACGTTTGAGAATTTGAAAAGTACGCGCGACCTGAATGCCATAAAGTAATATTTCAAAATGGAAATTCTAATGAAATTTCATCAATTTTTACGTGGCTCTTTGTACATATATGTTAAGCTTTAAGGAGAGAGGTAAATAAAATTGATAGAATGTAATTATTCTATATTTATTAATATGTTGAATGACAAATGGAACAGAACAATTTAACAACTTCCTTGGGACATGTTTCATCATGGTAAAAGACTTTGTCAGATCATAATATTATTTTTGTGGGAGGGGTTAAAGAGAGTGGGTGTAATGATGAGATACGAGGGTTTCACGTAACAGAAATTTACATTTAATTATAATCGACGTTTTCTTTATGTTTACAAAAACATACACACACTCTCTCTCTCTCTCTCTCTCTCTATATATATATATATATATATATATATATATATATATATATATATGTGTGTGTATATATGTATAACCTAGAGAGCCAACAAACCTACCAATGTTTCAGGGAAGAGCCAACCTTGGTAGGTTCCTTGGCTCTCTAGGTTAGATATTTACTTTGTTTGCTCTGCTTGCGTATTGAGCGCTTTTTGTTTTAGGTTACTCGTTTCGTTTTTTTTTTTCTTTGGGCGACGTACTTTGACTGATGTTCAAGTACTTAGCTCGTTCTTTTTTTATTACCATTTTTTCCTTCCGCGTATGTGCTCGGAGGGTTTTTCGAAACGAGTATAGTGATAAGTTTACACACATATCTATCTATCTATCTATCTATCTATCTATCTATATATATATATATATATATATATATATATAGTCAAACGGATCTATTTCGCTGTATCACCGCTGATCAGTACGGTTAGACATCCGATGGCTTTTACCCAGGAATGAAACCCGACCGAATTGGCATCAGTCGGCGATTCTACCTCTGAGCTATGGGCGCTCGGTAGAAGGGGGCAGACATTTAGCGTGTGATGTATCATACGCCAATAGCGAGAGTGGACTAATTTATTATTGAATAAGCGATGCGGAGATGCTAGAGTAGCTACTGTTTTTCAAAGTTTACCATTCTTCAAGAGTGCTCAATCAGTGTGTGAGAGAGTAAATAGTCATTCGCAGAGAGATCTGTTTCGCTGTATCACACACACTCAATCCTGGGTAATAAAAGCAATCGGAGTCTAACCGTACTGATGAGCTGTGATACGGCGAAACAGATCTGTCTGCGGATGACAATATTTACGCTCTCACAACCTGATTGAGCACTCTGGAAAAATAATAGATTTTGATAAACAGTAGCTACTCTGGCATGTACGCGTCGCTCATTCAGGGAAATGAATTTATAGCGCGCTAGCTATTGGGCGCGTATAATGATATGCGCTAAAAAGTCTTCCTACTTCCACCGAACGCCCATAGCCCAGGGGTAGAGTCGCCGACTGACGCCATTTCGGTCGGGTTTCAATCCTGGGTAATAAAAGCAATCGTAGTCTAACCGTACTAAATCTGTCTGCGGATGACAATGTATATATATAGCCTGAAGTTTTGCGATGAAGCATGAAATATTATCGCTGTTTGGTGTTGTTCTCAGTGTTCACTTTTATAATTATGGAAACGTTCTCTGATATTGAGTACTGGTGGCCATAAATATAGCATAACTTAAAACTTAACAGCAAAACTTGTCTTAGCCGACGCCTTTCGGTATCTGAGGAAATTCATCAAGTCAGATGAAAGCATTTTGTTTTCTAAAAAGTATTCGTATCCAGAAATAAAAGTTTTATCTTATTGAGGACAATCTTTTGAATTTGTCGAGTATCATTATTTGAAATTTTGATATATATATTTTTTTTATTTGCATGTCTACTACAATTGTAGATAAAAGTAAATACTCAACATTAATAATCTACAAGGTTTCATCAAATAAACTTTTTTCAAAAATCTAATGCACAAGCGTTCATTGATAAAACAGAGGTTCGTGGGTGAATTCGTATTGGATATTTTCTTTCATTTAATGTGCACTCTCCACACCCATTCTTTGTAGCTCATCGTTATTACAATTTGTCTTTCAACAGTCACCGTTTTATCTTAAGTACAATCACATTGTGGTAAATTTTTGATTTGTTCCCCGAAGGTTTTTGCCCCGTCAAATCTTTCCAAAACATCCTTAATACCGTGCAAATGTATATGCTGAACTGAAATCGATAATTGTTTAATGAAGGAACTTACCTTTTTCATGTTATCGACCAGAAATAAAATCGGACTATATCTCACCCCTTACCACCGTTCTCATATCTGATTTACCGCTGAATGACTTGAGGTGTAAGATACTTATTTCGGCCTATTTACTTCCTTTGATCAATTATTCTGCAATTTGTTTGGTTTCGGAACTCAATTTCTGCGTAGTAATTGCAAAAAGGAAGTAAAAAGGCCGAAAAATCGGCAAACTACGCGTGAAGACATTCTGCAGTGAATCACATTTTTGAAGCGTGGTTACGGGGTGAGATAAACAGCGACAAGAAGTTCGATATTTTTCTGGTCGTTAATTTGAAAAAAGGTAGGATTCGTCAATAAACAATTATCGATTTGAGTTCAGCATTTACATTTGCACAGAAATAAGGATGTTTTGGAAAGATTTGAAGGGGTAAAGGTCTTCGCGAAACAAATAAAAAATTTACCCAATTTGTTTTTATTTTTCTTTCAAATTCTTCGTTACCAAAAAGTTTCAGCATCCTTCTGTAGAAGCATGTATCTCAAATCTCGTCTTTAGCTTTGAGAGAATGTCCAGTAAATATTCAAGAACATTTCTTTATTGCAATGCCTAACGATGGATAGTTTGGTCAAGGAATATTTATGTTTAAAAGCACCGAGCTCACACAGAATAAGTCAAGAAAAGAAATTCTTCTTGATTCCTAACGAAGCTGTATCTAAGAAACGCGAACAGGAATTGCATGTCTTTGAGGATTTTCGTTCATTTTTCACATTTCTTTCTGACTGAAATAACAGTGATTTTCTTATCACTCTTCCACTTACTGTGTGATTGATGGTTTGTTAGCACCAGCCTCCACCGCGTATGGCGTTCGTTAATGCCTCACACGTCTAAGGCGGTCAATCACATGCAAACAGAAGTCCGTAGTTAATGTGAATGCTACTTCCTCTGACAGACGCCATGTCACCGAAATCATTTGGACTGACTTCCCTGTAATTCTATCACAACCTAATAACGAAATTAACTGTGAAAAAGGAAAACAATAAAAAATAAAAAATGAATAGTAACTTTTAGCAAGAAAACGTCCCAACAATAAGTTTAGGAACGGATATAGGATATGGAAATAAGTTTTATTTTAAGAGCCATTTGTCAAATCATGCTTCATCAAAACAATAAGATAGATTTTCTCTGGTCCCAAATTAGAGCCTGTGTTAATGTATATAAATTAGACCCTGATATAAGAGAAACCCTAATATAAGAGAACTTTGGATATAAGAGAGATTATCTCTGGCCCCTTCCTTCTTGATATAAGAGAGTTCGTTTTGGGTGACAGTGTGATGTCGTAAATCAGCCAAACAGAAGTCAGTCAGAGAGAGAGCGAAGTTCAATGACTTAATCTTGACAAGTCTAGAGACACGGTGTGTCCAGTCTGTGTCTGTAGGAGACACCTTCTACTTTATGATGTTTCTTTGTGTGTCTAAGTGTAGCGCCGCCCGCTTTTTTGCCGACTGTGCTTGTCGTTGCATTTATCTGGACAGCACTTTCACTTTACCCACTGTTCTGTTGAAAATGATTTACGGACTGTATGAAAGTGTTCATGATGTTCACAAAACATGATGTTTTTAAGAAAAAGTAATTTTTGACTGAAGTATTTGTGAAAACTGATTGAAAATGTATTTTTGTCTGTGTTTTTGTGTTTTTTATGTCTATAACTGTTAAATAAATTAGTGTTCTGTACGTAAAAAGCGTTACATGAAGTGTTCCCATACCTAAACAAAATAGACCAAGCCCGGATATAAGAGAACTCTTACCCGGTCCCGACAACTCTCTTATATCCGGATTACACTGTATTTCAAAGAATGAATCTTAAAAACAATGTTCAAAATTACAAGGAAAATAGTCATTGAAAAGTTCAAGAAGAGAAAAATGTCGAAGGTTTTTCTTTTATACCTGGCTTTCAAAATGATACAAACGTTTAATTTGTTTTGCGAATAATATAATGGCTTGGATCAATTGAGAGCTGTCATTAAAGAGGGACTCGAATAGAAAATATTTTTTCGATAATTGAATGAATTATTTTTAGAAAATGATCTATTTCTGTCTGAAACAATAACGTTATTTCTACTTTGTTTATAAATATCTGTTACAAAATTTGCCTCAAGGAATTCTATTAGATGGAGAAAATAAAATATCTTTACTTTATTTGAATTTTTAATTTAAGAACATACATAAATATATTTCAAGATAACTGAAATTCACGGGGAAATTATGAAGGATGCTTAATTATATAATTCGATGTCTAATAATATAGTATGCATTTTAAATGATAGAAGTTTTCGAATCTAACACCGTTATTTCATAGGCACGTGTGTTGGCTTGAAACAAGAATATCCCAAAATAAATTCTTTGCTTGAAGAGAATTATCCAGTTACTGTTTATATATGAATATAATTCGGAGGCGTAACGTTTCTTCTTTGTTATATATTTGGAAAATTGTTTCTACATAGGCGATTCTTCCCATTGTTTAAAATTAAAAAGATTAACAAATAAAATTCATATTTTATATATCTGGCAATAATCCCATACTATTTGCTTGTTACATAGGCTTCTCTGGTAAACAGTCGCATAATATCGGATTATTTGTAGTGTCATGGCGCGTATGGGTTGCTGTCTGCATATATCTCCCTCAGAAACGTTGGCGACACATGATGCTTTTGTCAAAGCCTTGTTCTTATCAGTTTGTATCGCAATCAACGATAGTAATAATCTGGACATTTTTTTATTTGTTTTGCTTTTTTCTTCTGAAAAGCAAATCCTCTTATTACAGATAACATGAAAAGAAAATACTAGAAAACCAGTAAATAAAAATCAACTATCCCGCTCAGCCTCTCTTTTGCTAATATTCATGGCCTTCGCTCCAATTTCCGTCGCGTAAAATCATTTCTCTTGAAAGGTTGTTCCAATAAATTTTGTTTCATGTTGTCTTCCATTTTACTGAAAAGATTCCAGCATAGTTTTGCACAAGTTAAGTGTTTATATCTGAAAAAATATTTCAGAGGCAAGGGATCTGTCCCTTGGGTCCTCAGATGAGGCTTACATGTGCTTTCGACTTTCAGTATTGCCCGCGCAGGTATCTTTATTTCCTTTGTCGCTCTCCGCTTTTTTCGCAGGACTGAAATATGTTAGAAAAAAATTTCTAATCATACAGAAAAATGAATCTCTCTCCGTTCATCTACGAATGCTTTGAGCCCCTTGATTTTAATGGTCATCACTTCAAGTGGCTTAACTATTCTAATCTAACTGATATATGCAAACTTCCAATTTTTCTGTAGTCAGTCAGTTATGTGCTATACGTGATACACGGTTTGGGCGATCATGTCTCGAAAGAGACATGACTGACTGGGAAAAAGATTTTCTATTCTGCTATTTAAGCTATAGCTGAAGGGAGAAGACACGGATTGTATTAATAATTACTAATTAGTGGGTGATCAGTTTATTATTTCCTAACAATAAAAAACCGATCCCCCACTTTATGACCATCATTTAATCTTGATTCCAACTATTATATTCAGTCAGTCAGTTGAGTGCCATACGTGATACACGGTTTGGGCGATCATGTCTCTTTCAAGACATGACTGACTGGGCATAAGATTATCCCGCAGTAGGCTACCATTGCTTTCTGCAGTAGACTGGTTGCCAGCAAAGGTTATAGAACCCAATCTGTCTTGTTATTTGAATCATAGCAATAGGGAAAAGAGATGCATTATAATATAAAGTGGTAATTAATGGGGGATCAGTTTATTACTTCATAACAATAGAAAACCGATCCCCCATTTTTTGCCCAGTATAAGTTTTAATTATGTTTCCAACTATTATATTCAGTCAGTCAGTCAGTCAAGTGGTATACCTGATACACGCTTCGGACGATCATGTCTCTTTCAAGACATGACTAATTAAGCAGAAGATTATCCCGAAGTAGTTTACCATTGCCTTCTGCTGTAGACTGGTTGCCAGCCAAGGCTATAGAGCCCAGTCTGTTTTATTATTTAACCCATAACTGGAGGTAAGAGATGGATTAATACTTTTCGCAAAGGTATTTGTGCGTAAGTGAATGCAAGGAATTTAACTGGAATTAGAACACGGTATTCCTATTTGTGTTCCTAGAATGTCTTATTAAAATAAATCCAAATTCACCTGATGTCTTCCTTACCATCTCTCTTGCCTCTTGTCGAACATCGCGATTCTGTCCTCTTAGTAAATGGATCACAGAGTAATATGTGTTGTTCTTTGGAGTCATTTATAATACCGTGGCCTAATTTTCACAAGACTTGATCCCGTTACAAACACACTCATTGGGATTAATTTCGGGACATTCTTCGAGATTCCCCTTCAATTGATATTCTTAATCTTAACGAGAATTTTTACAGAGGTTTCTTCCTAGATATCAAGTGAACCGCAATCATCTCCACGGTTCAAACCGCCTTGCTCAGCCCGCAGGACTCATTTTTTTTCTGGCTATACCATGGGAAAATACCAACGGATGTCTATTTGTTTCTGCACATGATAATTTTAAATGTATGATAAAAGAGGACCAAGTACACTACCGGTCATAATTATTAGGCAAGCCCAGTGTTTTCATGTTTTTCATACTATTTTTTAGTATTTATTGCCATTTGAATAATTGTAAATCAAAACAGAATAGTTCTTTGTTAATACCGCACAATAACATGTGCCACCTATATTGCAATTTCATCAATGAACAAATGAAGAAAATTTAGAGTGATTCGGACAAGTTCATCTTTGCTTCCTTGCCTTGTAAAATTTTCAAAAGTAATAATAACAAAAGAAGCATTCTATTTAGATTTAAAATTATCCGCTTGGAAATAAATGCTAAAAATAGTATGAAATACTTTTAAAAACTGGGTATGGCTTAATAATTATAAACGGTAGTGTATTTATTGCTTATAGAAGGATCCATTGTATTTTCTCTAACAAATTTTGTTCTATTGACGATTGGCGGTTTTGTAATAGTGAGTAAAAACAGCTATTCCCTCCCACCACCTCACTTTTCACGCAATTTGAAGTGTTAACATCTAATAAAAGAGAATGTTTTGCTCATAAATTCATTTCAAATTCTAATCTTGACTCATGCAGAATATTTTTCCTGGCCTTTCAATTAGAACTGAGTCTCTGTTAAGCAATATACATAAAACTCTTTCCTTGATTTCTGCTACGATTTTTAAAATGTATCCCCGCAAATGTTGGTCTGATACTAACCCTAATCCCTGAAATAGTACTTACAAAATATGCCCCCTGAACTGGCTCTTGTTCTCTAAACTTTACAATAAGTCAATCAGTTAAGTGCCATACGTGATGCACGCTTTGGGCAATTATGTCTGGAAAGAAATATGACTGAATGGGCAGAAAATTATCCCGCCGTAGGTTGACATTGCTTTCTGCGGTAGACTGGTTGCCAGTCAAGGCTATATAACTCACTCTCTCTTATTATTTAATCCATAACTGGAGGAAAGAGACAAATTAATACCTTTCCAAAGGGTGTTTGCGCGTCAGTGAATGCAATAATAAAATCATGTCTGTTATTTGCACATAAAAGGATTATTCTGTAGTGTTCAATTTGATGCATGTACCACACACTCAACACAGGCATTCGATTAAGAACATTCTATCCCCATAGGTTGAAGAAAAGAAATGGTTTGAAATTTCGAGAATAAAACCGAATGCAAATTAAAAAAAAGAAGCATCAAAATAATCTAGAGAATTAAATATATTTTAATTAAAATCAAAAACACGAGGCCAATATTTCAATTAAATCAGCTCCTTATAACTCACAAAGAGTACAAACCGAAGGTTATCATTTCTAACGAGTGAATACACTGAAATAAATATTAAATTGCCTTCTTACTATTTTTAACTGAAAATGTTAAAAATTATATGAGCTGTTGATTAATTTTCAGAAGCAGTGTATTTTTATGAAACTGTAAAAATATAGAGCCTAGCTAGATAAAAAAGATATTATTTTGATAAATATTTGATCGTTGTCAAAATTAAGAATATGAACAAAATTCTCCAGGAAAATATTTGATTGTTTTGAAAACTGCGAAGCAAGGTCAAAAGCGAATATAATTTACATTAAATTATTTCGGGTCATAAAACAATGAATTATATTTTAAAGCCAACGAGTATTGTGTTTTTATTGTCGGAACCAATAAAAGAAGCACGCATTTGCTGCGTGTCAAAGTTGGAATAATATAAACAACGTGTCAGAATATGACGTCACCACTGATACAAGACACACAAGTAATTAGGAGGAAGCACACGGTCGAGAATCGGAATTTAATCTAAGACCGAGAAAGAGCAGAGAAAGCCACAGACGAGCACGTCTTCTGGTCCCTCGATGTGTGTCAGCTGTTATCTTCGAACATACACTACCGGCCATAATATTAGGCAACCCTAGATTTAAAAAAATATGTATTTCGTACGATTTTTAAGTGGATAATTCTAAATGAAAATAGAATTGTTCTTTTGTTATTATTACTTTGCAAAATTTTACAAGGCAAATAGCGACAATTTACACATCGCACCCTCTTGATTTTCTATATATATCTATATATACACGACCGGCCATAATTATTAGGCCACCCCATTTTTTTAAAAGAAATGATGTATTTCATACTATTTTAAGTAGATAATTCTAAATGAAAATAGAATGGTTCTTTTGTTATTATTACTTTGCAAAATTTTTCAAGGCAAATAGCGACAATTTACATAGCGCATCCTCTAGATTTGCTATATAGATTTGCTATATATATATATATATATATATATATATATATATGCACACACGACCGGCCATAATTATTAGGCCACCCAGGTTGTTTAAAAAAATGATGTATTTCCTACTATTTTTAAGTGGATAATTCTAAATGAAAATAGAATGGTTCTTTTGTTATTAATTCTTTGCAAAATTTTTCAAGGCAAATAGCGACAATTTACAAATCGCACCCTCTAGAGTTGCTATATAGATCTATATATCTATATATACACGACCGGCCATAATTATTAGGCCACCCCAGTTTTTTTTTAAAGAAATGATGTAATTCATACTATTTTCAAGTGGATAATTGTAAATGCAAATAGAACGGTTCATTTCTTATTAATTTGCAAAATGTTACAAGGCAAAGAATCAAAGATGAAATCGTTTGAATCACCCTAAATTGTTTTCATTCTTTCATTGTTGAAACTGCAATATAGATGATTATTAAATAATTATAAATTCATTTGATGCACATGTTATTGTGCAGTATTAACAAAAGAGCCATTCTATTTTCATTTACAATTATTCACTTGGCAATAAATACTAAAAAAATAGTATGAAATGCATCATTCTTTTTAAAATACTGGGATTGCCTAATAATTATGGCCGGTAGTGTACCTCCACTCTACGACACGTCACCTGATGAAAGAATTATCTAAGTGAATATATATTTTGTACACACATTGTCCGTTGTTATATTTCAACATTCGTCTGAAGATTATACACACTACAATTGTCCTCTTCGTGAATCCCGTCTATCTTTTGTCCTTTTCACAATTGCCACTGTATTGAATCATTCCCCTCAGTGTAACCCCTGTGCACCCGTGGCGTTCTCGCTTTGCTTGGTGGCAAATTATAAAAAGCAAAGAAAACGTTGAACCCTGTTTTAAAAAGTTGATTTTTTTTTTCGTTGATAATAATGCAAACTGACTGGAAATTAAAATATAAAAATATATGGTTGCCGAAAACAGAAGAGGAACATAGAAATATCTTTGATTCGCTACTTTGTTGAATTGGAAATCCGTGATTTATGGTGGTTTTTGAAGTGAAGCTAAGATGTTGCACAAGGCTGAAAATTAGAAGCCCCTAGTCAGGATCGAACGCATTACTCAGTCTTAATTGTTTTGACAAGACAAACTTGAAAACCATTGCACCACGTCAAAGTGTCGAAGTTCGTTATTGACGTAATCCCTGATAATAACAAACTGGGGCAGGAAGCCCGTGTTTAGCTTGGGAAATCCCGAGATTTCACTGAATAGGAAAACGATTTTTAGACACATTTTTAACGTAGACTGTCCTGATATTTGTCAATTCTGTTTTTACGTTCTACCTGTATATGACCCCCCACTTAAAAAAGGAGAATGATATTCACTAAATCACTGATTCTATGCATCATCAGTAGCCTAACATAATTTTTTAAGACTTTTGTCAAAACTGAACTGAGTTCGTTGCAGTTTTTGAACCAAAAATTGTATAGGTTATCAGCAAAAAGAAGAGCCCAATGTACCAACTAAAAGTTGGAGAATCTAAAATAAAACAAGTAAAAAATTCAAATACTTGGGAAGTATTTTGACAGAAGATGGAAAATGCGACACGGAGATCCAAAGACGTATTGGCATGGCCAAAGACGCATTTCAGAAGCTAACCAGAGTACTGAAAGATAGGAAAATCTCATTAGAAACAAAGAAAAGAGTACTGGATTGCTATGTAGCATCGTCTTTCTGTATGGACGTGAATATTAGACGATCTCATCAATGATGAAATTGAGGCTTGAGGCAGCAGAAATTTGGTTATACAGAATGATGCTGAGGATAACATAGACAGTGCACGTGTGCAACAATGAGGTGTTGGAAAGAATGCAAAAGAGGAAAAACTGATAACAAATATCAGGAAGAGACAAATGACGTTCCTGGGACATGTAATGAACAAGGAAGTGCTGGAGAACTTGATACTCACAGGTCGGATAAATAGCAGAAGAGACAGGGTAAAGCAGCGCGAGACGTACTTGATATGTCAGAGCAAATGGTTGATGGAGCGGGGCTTAAAAGATATATCAGCGGAAAAATTATTGAGAGTGACAAGAAACAGAGCCAAGTGGAAGTCCATGATCGCCTACGTTCTGAAGGAACACAGCACATGAAGAAGAAGAATTCAAATAGAAGACCAGAAGTGATATGGCTTATCATTTAAAATGAGACATTATTACTTACTGGTAAACTTTCGGCAAATGCTCATTGGGGTCATTTAGAATCTATTCCTTCATTCTCAGTTAATTGCGAGATTATCGGTATGTTGAATGATTTGACCTTTCGTCCATCTTTTTAGACCACATTTCAGATTTCCTCGCCCTCTCCAAGAGTTCGCGATAACAAATCATCAGGTAAAATATCTAATAATTTATATTTTTTTACTGAAGAAGTCGTTCGAATGAACTGTGTAGATCTATATTCATAAGCTAAAAAACATACTTTTTAAAATATTCAATATTTTAGATATTTTAAACAAGCAAATGGATATAACTTGATATTATAGATATCAATAATTATGAACGCCAATTTCTTTTCAATTGCTAAACATTCCCTCTTTTGGCAAATTTGTGTGTGTCGTCGAAATTTTCTTAAAATCAGTCCGATATATTTAAACATTTTGATTTTCGTTTATTTCATACACAAAATGATATTAACATCTTTATTCCTTACTTACAAGCTTTGATCTAAACTCTAAGGTGTCTACTAGTTTCAGGACAAAAAATGTCTTTCTTTTAATATTTAAGCATTTTAATTATAAAGCCATCATAAAAGACACTTATCTACAGAAACCAAAAAAAAAAAAATAAATAAATAAATAAAAAAATTAGAAATAAATTTAAAAACTTATTCAATTTTTAAAAAACTGACTTTTAAAAGTGAAATTATTGTTAAATGTGGTGCTAGATAGCATTAACAAAACAGTAATTACTTGATGTCTGGGTGTTACTGAATATTCACACACATGCGCACAAACAGACAGACAATAATTTACAAGTTCAGGAAACATATTCAATTTAGTACAAGTTTTCGATAAATAAACCAGTAAATATTGATTATAGCACTTAAAGGTGTTTTGAACTCAAGGAATGATAATATGTTTTGTCTAAGTTCAAAAAAATTAACGAATCGAAGTTTTACTGAAAAATGAAAATATTGATTATTTTTGAAAGTAACTAATATTTTAACATAAATTGCAAATGTCATTTACTTTTTTTCATTTATTATATATATTCTGGTTATTATATTTAAAGTTATATATGTATTTTTATTAGTATCTATAGTCAACTTTGTCTATAGTTACTGGGTTTTCTATGTTAGTCTATTTGTTTTTGTTCAACTAACCGGAAGTTCGTTTATGTTGAGACTTTCTGCTTTTGCTTATCTCAACTTATATTTACTCATTACTAGCAGTTTATCCCGGTTTCAGTCGGGCAGTTTAAGGAATAATAAGAATGAAAAACATGTGCTGAATTTACATAGGAAATACCTTACCCAGCGTCCACCCTCGTCACTTTTATAGATATAGACTAGCAGTTTAGCCCGGTTTCAGTCGGGTAGTTTAAGGAATAATAAGAATAAAAAAACATGTGCTGAATTTACATAGCAAATACCTTACCCAGCGTCCACCATCGAAACCTTTATAGATATAGATAACAATGTAAAATGCCTCTATTAAATGAGCGTTTGAGGGGGGGGAACATATATAGATATAGATAATATAAAGTGGGGTGATGGATTCTATATTCTAATTAATACATAAACTGATGTTGGAGTAGATAGGCTAAACTATCGTCCGGTTCACACTCCACCCAAGTCTATTGAACAGGTGAAGAGGCTCATCCCTTGTTTCCTGATTAGGATGCAGTTTCCGGTTTTCTCTTTTCCAATCTTTTAACTCTTTTCGTTTTATTTTTCTCAATTGGAGTAAATAAACTAAACTATCGCCTGGTTCACACTCCACCCACGTCTATTGAACAGGTGAAGAGGCTCATCCCTTGTTTCCTGGTTAGGATGTGGTCTCTGGCTTTCTCCTTTCCGATCTTTTCACTCTTACGTAGCATCAGTGGCGTTATCGCCTTGCTTGGGGTGATATGATTAAAAAAAATCACTGACTTTGTGGGGTGATAATATATATTTTTCTACCCTTAATTTTGGCTTTCTGAAACATTTCAAGGTGTCACTAGCATTCTAAAATATTGTTCTACATCTGAGCGCAACTTCCGTCGATCTAGACCGCAAAATGCAGACGCTAAGTCGAATCTATCGTACAAACAAATACTTACACAAAGTCCACCCTCGTCACTTTTATAGATATAGATTTATCAATTGATAGTTTAGGTGTAAGTACGGTCAAATATTTAATAAAAATAATTTTATTTTATGTTAAATAATAATTTCATAATTTCCGAGTATTTTAGGCTTAAATCTAGATTTATATTTTCATTCTTTGTTCTTCAATCTTTTTTACAAAATTAACCAACAATATTTCTGTTTGTTTATATAAAAACAATTTCGTAATTTTTCTTGCTTTCTGGTTTGGTTTGGTTTTTTACCTAACGTTTGATATATTAAAAAAGAAGAATCTTTTCTTTGACTTGTAAAAAATGCAATGTACATAAGTATACATTATGCTCTAAATGTTGTCATCTCCGGGGATGATAGTGGGGACAAGATCGCAACTTTCTGGTAAATTGTTCCGTGGCAGACGTCTTAGATAACCTCTGATAAGTAAATGTAGCTGCAACCTGGAGAATAGGTGACGACGGGGAAGTGGTGTTTCGTAAATACGTGTAGATAGAACCTGACAGCAGGGAAAGTCAGTTCATTTATGGTAAAGAAAAATACTGATTTTAAAGATGCGTCCTTTTAAAACAAGAGAAAAGGCTATAGAAGTGAATTCATGCAGAAAACCCGGAGTGGAGCCCCGAAGGCTTTTGGCTGTCAACCCCGGTAATTCACAAGCCAAACCGACCCCACCAAAAATGTAATGCCCATGTTCCATTGGATATACGTCCGATAGAGTGAGGGAGGCATATATCCTGGTCAGTCGACGGCCTCTGTATACGGTTGCCAATCTTAAACAAAATGACATGTATATCTTGCATCTTTAAATTCTGAGATGAAAAGGAACGAGCTAACCTCAAAATTGCCTGTGCGAAAGAAAGCGACTAACCATTAAGATATGTTTCCTTAAATATCATCATGAACCACAATTTTAAAATGAAGAGGAATAGTGATCACTGTGGAGTAAAATGAATAAAGGAACTTTGTCTAAAATGGATTTCTACTTATCTACGAGGATGTGTGTTGTAGTGCAGTGGATATCGACTCGGGACGACAAACCAGGAAACCGAGTTCGAATCCTGTTGAATTCCTTGCACTCACTTGCGCACAAATACCCTTGGGAAAGTTATTAATCTGTCTCTTCCCTCCAGTTATGGGTTAAACAATAGGACAGTTTGGGTTCTATAGCCTTGACTGGCAACCAGTCAGTCATGTCTCTTTCGAGACATGATCGCCCAGAGTGTGTATCACGTATGGCACTTAACTGACTGACTAAATATAATAGTTGGAAATAAAGTTAAAACTTTTAGTAGGCATACAGTAGAGGATCGGTTTTCTATTGTTATGAAGTAATAAAGTGATCCCCCACTAATATTTTCTCCATCCGGCTATGAGTTAAATAACAGTACATATTGGGTTCTATAGTCCTGGCTGATAACCAGTTTACTGTAGAAAATAATGACAACCTAATGCGGGATAATCTTCTGCCCAGTCAGTTAACTCTTTCGAGACATGAACGCCCAAAACGTGTATCACGTATGGTACTTAACTGACTGACTTATCTACGCGTGCCCACTAAATACCTTTTATAGTAATACTAATTATTTTCAGATTAAATAAGTCATTAATTGATTTAGATTTTTTTATAAATTTTGAGTACGACAAAAAAAACTCAGATATAAACTTGGATCCTGTGACATGGTTTTCTTAAAAAGGATTAATTCAAGTTTGCACCTTTATTATGGCTTTCCCTGGCCTAATCGTTAAAATATGCTTAGCTTGTAGTTATGGGGAGATGGTTAACGTTTCTTTAATTCGGCCTTGTGTCATACATAACCGAACTCCCTACAGCTTACAAGTTTTATTCGGAGTTATCATCAGAAGGATGGTTGTCGGCAGGTTGGAATGTGCGGAAAAGTGTGGAATAGTGTAAGAATAAAAGATACATTTTTCATTTTAAAATAGAAATTTATTAAAAGGAAAGAATGAAAATAATAGATAATATTTAAAGCTTCAGTTAGAAAGTTAAAGGTATCAAAATTTGCAGAAAATGTTCGTAGTAGTAATTGTTGAAAGAGTATATGCGTACATATGTATGTATGTATTCAGTAGGAATGCCTTTGGATGGAGAAGAAGTAAAAGAAATCAGCACACGAGAAGGAAAGAGGAAGAGAACGAACGTCCGGTTCAGTTGATGCTTCTCTCGTTACATTTTAGCTTATCGTCAATGCTGCTTCCCTGTGTTGACTGGCGCTGATCGCACCCTTTTATAGTAATTTTAGATTTCTGCACTTGATTTCGAATTCCCTTTTGGTCTTTGAACTCGCTCCCCTAGGTCAGTTTCCGAAATCTGGTTTCGATCTTTTTTTTAAGCACATGGTCAATTCTTTTTCTATTTGGGAAAAACCGATTTCACACATTTTGTGCATTTTTGTAAAAGTGAAGAAGGTTTATTTTAATTCTTAATTTCTTATCCCACTACAAGCTTAAAGGTTGTTTTCCTGTTTGAAAAAGTCAATTTAATGTTCACTCTTATTGAGAATCAACATTTTTACTATAACTTCAACCTCCAGGACTTCAGACATTAATTTCACTGTTATAGGAAAACATATATGCATGAACTTATGCATTCATGAAATGTAACGTTACAATGAGCAAGAAACAATTTACTAAATTTTCAGGGTTTTCAATTAGCAAAAATTGGTAGTTTGTATGTAGGCCAGAGACCAGGTTTGAAACCAATCTGATTCGCAATATGGATATTGTCTAATCTATGAGTCTCAAGGAAAGAAGTAATGTGATTCGCCTGAAAATATACCATGGAAATTGAGATGAAATAGCTAGAGACTGATAAAATTTAGCCTGTAGAAAAGGGGGTTGTTAAAGAGAGCAGAATTCATCACCACAAAGTCGCTGAATCGATTTTGCATTTAATCAAATATCACTAAACTGTAAAAGATTTACTTCAACAATTCAGAACTCTAGTGGAAAACAGATACAATTCGTTGCTAAAAACGTTAGTAAAATGATCGGCTCATTCTACCATTCTATAAACGACCTAATTCCTTTTACTATGCTTTATATTTACAAGAGTTCTATTAAACTAGAAATGGCGTGATACCTGAGATATAAGCTGTCCAATCCCTAATTTACAGCATTGATAAATCTCAAAATTGTTTACGCGCTATTATGTGTGTGGTAACATATTCTTCCTTTGGCAACCTCCTTCCCGCAGATGAAACCTAACAAGCCTCCGTTGTTATATCAAATTGCACCAATTTCAAACTTTCTAGTAAAACATTCAATGTTACACCGACATATAAAGCCCAATGAGTCAGAACGCTTTCTCGTTTATGGTGATATCCAGCTCACGTAATCTTGCCGACGGGTCCAGGAAGACTATCAAACATGTCTTGTCCAAAGAATAATTTTCTACCAAGAAACCGCCCTCGAGCGGCTACAGAATTGGACATGTTTTGCCTACTAAACAGAGTACCATAATCTTTGCTTACTGGCGTTACATAACCGGGACTGGCATGCTGGGAACAAGTGGGGAAATAGCCACAGCGAAGTTGGAGCTATCCTCCTTGTTTGCAGGAAGTATTAAGGTTTGTTAGTTACGGTTAGATTTAAAAGATGTTTTCCGAGGCGACAAATATGGCCGCTGAACTGCGAGCTAAAGAAGTATTTCAAACTGGTACATTACTAACATGACATTGCCGGATGTGCGCACCGTGACCACAAACGACGGCATATGTGGGGATCTCCGAACTTATTTTCAGGATTTTTTTACCAGGGAGCCCGGTCTGAGCCCAGTTCAGTTCGACGTCTATTGAGCTGACTTTTCTAGCCTCGAGCCGACTGAAATAGCTGGGTGCGAGGGTCCTATAAAATATGTGGAAATATGGGTTGCGCTGACGCTTGTCCGCTGAGACAAGACTCCGAGTATTGATGGTCTTCCCTACGAGTTGTACTTTAGGCAATCGAACTTGTTGGTTCCTCTACTGGCACTGATTTCTAATTAACGGATGAAGAACAGGAGTATTCTTGAGTACTTTACCAGAGGTATGCTCAAGCTGCCTCGTAAGAAAAAACATGGAGGGTATGGGATTAGTGATTTCTGGCCCTTAACTATATTGAATACAGAGTTAAAGATTTTGGCCAAGCTAACCATTTGGAGGCTGTTCTTCCTATTGATTGGCCCAGGGCAGAATATTAAAAACAGCCTTCATACGGTATGCTTGATATTAGAAAAAGTCAGCAGTGAGGCTAAACTGATCAATTTGGATCAGTCCAAGACATTAGATAGGGTTGACTATCAATTTCTTGGAGCTGTTCTCGAAGCGGCTGGTTTTGGGCCGTACGTTCGGTTCTGGATACGTCACTTGTATCGGTCTCCTGGTGCGGTAATGGAGGTCAGTCGTTTAAGGTCAAAGCTTTTCATGTTGTCTAGATCTATTTGTCGGAACTGCCCGCTTTTGCCGATGCTGTACATTCTTGTGTTAGATCACTTCTTTCGCAAGTTAAAGGTGAATCCGGTCCTACAGTAAATTACCGTCCCTTGTACAAAGACCTCGACCAGTTATTCTGCCTATGTCGACGACGTGACTGTTCTTGTGAGAAGCAGTGCCGAGATTCACGAAGTCGGAAAAACACCTCAGCAGGAATGAGACGGTAACAGGATCAACCACAACAAGTATATGGACTTGCGGTTGGGTGCGTAGTTTTACCGTACCTTTCAGGTGGTCGAACGAGCCTGTCAAGATACTCGGCATCTTGTTTGACCCTGATCTGCAGTTGAGAAAGAACAAGTTGGAGGTCGGAGATAGGACAGTGGCGGTAGTTTGTCTGGGTTCTCGTAGGGAATCATTCCTTGAACGGGAGGGCGGAATTCTATAGCTTACACACTTATACTATCCTACTTAACCGACTCTCGTTACTTTCCCTCTCGTGAACAGAACCAGTTTTACTGGTAAGTCTTATAAAATGTCCATCTTATTGATAAAATACCTATATTCCGGTGGAAATCGAACCTGCATACTCTCAATACCGGTGAGATTTTGTCATTAGATCGGACGTATCTTACCACTAGACTACGAAAGATGCATGCGAGACTCTCTCTCTCTCTCTCTCTCTCTCTCTATATATATATATATATATATATATATATATATATATATATATATATTGTAATTTTGTTATTGCAATGGTTTCTAAAAGCATTATGTTACTAAACAAAACTTTTTATGTTTAAGAATAACATTACATGTCTTGTGGTGTATTATAATGCTTATATAAATCATTATAATAAAAGAATATACAATCTTAAGCTCTACTTTGAATCGAACCCTCTTAGTAAACTTAAATGCTTGATCAGTGAGTTTTAATTTATGATTCTTTTACTCTCTTATAGGAAGAAGCACCGGCTGATGTCAAATCGGTCGGGTTTCAATCCTGACTAGAACCAGTCTGATGTCCAATCGTAATGATGAGCAGTGAAACAGCGAAACAGAACTGTCTGCGGATGACTATATATATTGTAAGCAATATAACATTAACTTTGTATCTGTTATCTTATGGGAACTGGTGTATGGCCGTGATAAGGTCGTAAACTGCTCTACTTGAATAGGGTACAATGTACCTTATTCAAGTAAAGCCCCTTCCGTTGTACTCAATATAAGGCTTATATATATATATATATATATATATAGTCATCTGCAGACAGATCTGTTTCGCTGTATCATCAGAACGGTTAAACATCTGATTGCTTTTTACCCAGAATTGAAACTCGACCGAATTGGCGTCAGTCAATCTGAGCTATAGGCGCTCGGTAGAAGGAGGCATACTTTTAGCGTGTGATAAATCATGTATTCATACGCCAGTAGTGAGACTGTTCTAATTCATTGCTGAATGAACGATGTGTAGATGATAGAGTAGCTACAGCTTTTTCAAATCCTACCATTCTTCCAGAGTGCTCGATCAGGGTGTGAGAGCGTAGTCATCCACAGACAGATCTGTTTCGTTGTATCACAACTCATCAGTACGGGTAGACATCTGATTACTTTCACCCAGAATTGAAACCCGACCGTGTATATATATATATATATATATATACATTCTCTACCCAACACCAACATCAAATTGCACCCACCACGCGTCACATATATATTGCACCCACCACGCCTCACATATATATATATATATTCTCTACCCAACACCAACGTCAAATTGCACCCACCACGCCTCACATATATATTGCACCCACCACGCCTCACAGATATATATATTCTCTACCCAACACCAGCATCAAATTGCACCCACCACGCCTCACCTGTGACAGCCAAAATATAATGTATTATCTCTTCTGCTCAATATGTCCAAATAGTGTATATATTGTTGAATCTGGAAACAATTTTAGATTCCGTTTCAATAATCATACACTAAGCATACGCCAAAACAATTCATCCATAGCTCAACACTTCAATCAACCAGGACACACATTAGAAAACTGCAAATGTTTACTGATAGATTCCGATTTTAGTTCTACATACTCACACAGAAAGCAAGAAAATACTGGATTTTAAAAGTAAATACATATAGGCTAGGGTTAAATACGAGCTTACGTGTTTTGAACCTTTATAAATATTTCAATAGGTATACAATTTTTAGATACACTTACAAAAATTTTCTTTAAAACAACAGTTAAAAGTAAGGTTTACGTTTACAAATATTAAAAACTCTATCGCTTTCCACGTTACGTGATGTAAACATCTCTCGACGAACGCTCTCGCGACAGACGCTTCTAGTTTAAATTGTAAAATCATTTGTTTCTGATGAAAGGCAGAGGTCGTTCTGAAATATCAAATATATATATATATAATAATAGAAATAAATAAATACTGTCAAAAATACATTTTTAAACTTACAACTTTTTAGTAGATTTTCATATATATATATATATATATAAGCACTTTATGTATATGGGATGTGCTATAAGTCTTGTATCGCTAAACAATTATTATATCTAAAAAAATTTTCTAACCTACAAATATTTCCTGACCTTGAATAACTTGCAGAATTGAGAGAAAACTATCCAATCATTCAAAAAATCAATTAGAGCGATATGAAAATGCAGCATGACTTACAAAGAAATAAAAATGAAACCTTTTATTTCTTATATACCGGCTTGACAATTTAAAAGCGCTGTGAAAGCAAAGTTTTCTTACCTGTTCCCCATGGTTCACTTTCACCCTCAAAATATTTGTGAAGATTTACTTTTCTTGACACAAAACCGTCATTGCCTGAAACATTCTAGAAACTCATTTTAGGGTACACCTCTCAGTAATGTAGTCACCTGTTAATGGACGTCAAATATGTCAGCAAATTTAAGGGCATGTTTCAATTTCATAGAGTAAAGTTCAAGGGAATAAGTCCGTGACAAAGAAGGATTGGCCATTTTTTCATGGATGTCAAACTAGGAACATCTTACTTATCAAAGGCAGAAACAATGCCACCGGAAAGAATTCCCTTATCAAACCAAAGTTGGTACTTTGTTCTCATAATAAATTGTCCTCAACCTTTCAATATTTTCAGAAAAATATTTTTATGGTTTATCAACCCTTTTCTTGTCTTTGAAAATATTGAAGGTTAACGGTAAACAAGAGCTGTTGTGTTTCGACACTGCTATCAATAGTACCTCATCAAGCGATTTGCCAGATTTAGTGAATTATAATATATATATATATATATATATATATATATGTCATAAACATACAAGCCTGTTCTGCTGTATCATAGCTCATTATTGTAGCAAGACATGCAATTACTTCAATCCTGGATAGAAACTCGACCAATTTGGTGCCAGTTATAGTCTTTACTCATTAAGCCATAGGCACATGGAATGAAAGAAGGGAAATTTTAGCGTGTTATATATATGCGGTGTATAAACACGCCAGTCACCGAGAGAACAATTCATTACGGAAGAGCAACGATATATATATATATTTATTTGTAAATTCAGATAAAAATTAGTGGGGAAATACCCATTTTCAACACACATACATATATATATATATATATTAGTCATTCACATACAAGCCTGTCTCGCTGTATCACAGCTCCTCAGTGTGGCTAGACATCCACTTGCCTTCAGTCGGGATCGAAACTCAACCGATTTGGTGTTAGTCAAAGTCTCTACTCCCTAAGCCATAGGCACATGGAATGAAAGAAGGGACATTTTAGATTATTATATATATGCGGTGTATACACACACCAATCACCGGGAGAACTCAAGTAATTATGTTTATAAATTTAAAAAAAACAAAACAAATATTACATTATCCAGACAATTAAGGGGTGGGTAAATGGAATTTTAGTGGGTGAAACTCGATAAATCAATAGAAAATTTCATAGACCAAAGTACAAGGGAATTAGTCCGTGACAAAGGAGTTCTGGCCATTTTTTCATTGTACACCTAATTCATGCCACGGAAAAGAATTTACTTATCAAACCAAAGTTGGTATTTTGTTCTCATAATAAATTGTCGTAAACCTTTTAATATTTTCAGAAAAATATTTTTTACGATTTATCAACCCTTTTCATGTCTTTTAAAATATTTTTAGCTTGTAAGTATCTGTTCTTTTTTCAAAAATGGTTTAGTGATACAATTTTTACTAATTAGTTAGCTAGATAAACTGTGGAGACAAACCATTACCAAGGTGATTTGCGCGTGTGACTATAACGTACCTGACAGGAGTTGGAACTCGGCTCTCCAATTAACAATTCCGAGCCATTATTCATTACCCCAACCGGATATCCAAGATTAGAGCACATGATATCCTTAAGCGAGAAACCTTTTGCGCTACTAACCAGGTCCGACTTTGTTTAAATTTGGTGATTGTACGTTTCAATGTGCTATGGCTGTAAGCCTCCAAATATACATTAACAGTTACAGTAAAAAAAATTGTGAATGAAATTAGTTTGCCTCGTATTAAGCAGACACGGCGTTGATAAGAATGAGTGCATCTGCTTCATACAAATTCTAGTCACTCTAACCCGAAATGGATACAAACATAGTCACGTGTCAGTTTGTTAATTGTCATACGTCATATACGTTTGGTCTTTTTTTTATCCATGACTGACTAAGCAATTTTTCCCCGCAGTAGGCTGTTATTTCTTTCTATGGTAGACTAGGTTCTGAAGTCTTGGTTGACAACCAAACTCTTCTACTATTTAAGTTAGTTAAATGCCATACAGGAGACACGATGGGCGATCATGTCTCTTTTGATCCATGAATGACTTGGTAAACAATTTCTCCGCAGTGGTTACCATTTCTTTCTCCACTAGACTGGTTCCCAACTAAGGCTATAGAATCCAGTCTGTCCTGGTATTCAACCTATAACTGGAGGAAGAAGAGATGACTTAATACTTTCCGAAAGGTATTTGCGCGTAAGTGAATGCAACCGTACCAAAAGTAGAAACATAAATACACACACACACACACACACACACACACACACACACACACACACACAATAATATTCAAGGAACAGTCTGAGTGGAACGTCCTTCCTAGAAGTGGTATGAGAAGGTATTGAGTAGGATTTGACCTTGTGTAAATGGCATAACCATTCCTATATATAAATGTATGAACTGTTATCTTGTACCAATGTTTTGCTTTTTGTAGAGTTAATATAGCATGACTGTCAGGAACAGTGCGTTTGAAGATATTTGTTTTCTATAAATATTTTCATGTTAACTGCTCTGATAAGATTTTTTTCCGGGTGCTGAATCTACTTGAATTAAGTGTCTACATTTTTACCCTTAAAATAGTGAAATGTAGCCGCCACTTTTACTTCAAAATTTCCTTTTCTCGCACCTGCCACGTGTGGAACGTTCTTTGTTCCCCTGATAGTAACAATCTCCAAAAATTTAAATGCACTAGCATTTCCCAACTTCTATCTTCTTGAATCCCGTTTTTTTATCCTTTTCCCAATCTCCATTTTGCATAGTTTTTTTCTCTCACTGTAATTCCCTTCCGTTGAATTGCTTCCCTGATAGCTACAATCTCCAAACATTAAAATGCGTCAAATGCCATATTCTATCATCTTGAATCATGTCAATCTTTTATCCTTTCCTCAATTCCCTCTGTACCCAGTCTGTTCTCGTCTCTGATTGCTATAATCTTCAAACAATTAAATACAACTTCAATTGCTATCTTCTATCTTCTTAAAACCCGTTAATCTTTTATCCTTCCGTCAATTCCCTCTGTACCCAGTTTTTTCTCTTCCCTGATAGCTACAATCTCCAAAAATTTAAATGCAACGTCAATTGCCATCTTCTATCTTATTGAATCCAATTCATCTTTTATCTTTTCCTGAATTTCCTCTGTAACCAGTTTTTTCTCTTCCCTGATAGCTACAATCTCTCAAAATTTAAATGCAACGTTGTCATCTTCTGTCTTCTTGAATCCCGTTCATCTTTTATCTTTATGTTCATCTTTATCTCAGTACGTCGTGTACCGAGTGTTTTCTCTTACGGTACGCCCTACAATATACTAGTGGGTTCGATTCCAAACACCTGAAGAAAGGCAGAGAGAGCAACGACCAAAACGTTATGAATATGACATCAAAGATAAGGAAAAAGTTTTAACAATATAAATAATTACAATATATCATCTCAGAATTTTAGACTTACTCCTAAGTAGGCCTACAACAGCCGAAATGTCATGAATATGTCAACAGCTACAATGAAAACAGTCCGAACAATGTAAATAATTACATTCCATCTCAGAAATAGAGACACTCAATTTACATATATTCACTAAATTTCATTTTTTATTTTTTGTTTTTGTTTTTTTTTATAGACTGGGCAAGGGATTTGGATAAGGAAAACTCCAGAATAACGTCATAATGCTCGAAAATCTTTCATCCTTTAATTGACAGTGATGATTCGTTTATGTTTTCAAAGTAAGGTAGAAAAACAATTTTTTTGCAAGACTAACAGAGTTACAAAGATCTCACCGGGCCCCCAGGCACAGATTGCTTCACCCGGTCGGCTTTTTCGAGGTCTAGTACGCACCGGCTGGGTCCCTGAATTTTCTATTATGACTTTTGAACGGTGTTTTAAGAATTGTAAGAAACGGACAATTATTTTATGGATCATGAGAAATAAAGTTAAAGTATTCACCATGAATATCTCGTTGCTGTCTCATTAAATATTTGAAATCAGTATCTTTAACAATATGCCACAGTAAAATCAGAAGTTTGAATGCAGGGTTTTTTAATCATTTTATCCCAAGCAAGGCGGTACCACCACTGATGTGCAGGGGGCTACATAAGGGAATTAAAGTTTTAAACAGGAACAGAATGAAGAGAAAGAAAAACCAGTTGCAGTGGGTGAAAAATAAAGGGCAAGAGAAGGATGTAAACAGGAGTGAAGACAGTTGCAAAGGTAGAGAGAAAGGAAAAGAACAAGACACACTAATATTAAACACTTTAACCCATAAATATTTTCAGGGTGCTACATAAGAGAGTGAAAGTTTTAGACAGGAGGAGAGTGAAGACAAAGACAAACCAGCTACAAGGGGGCGAAAGTGAAAGAGCAACAGAAAAATGCAAGCAAAAGAGTGAAGATACTTTTGAAAGTAGAGAGAAAAGAAAAAAAAGAAAAAGTCACACGGATGTAGAAAAGGCTGGAGTTAAGTGGATAAGACATAATAATTGACTTTGCATTTATATTCTTGGATGTTGTAGCCGTCAGGAAAACAAGTATATGGAAGGGAGTTCCACAGGCGGGAAGCGCGAGAAAAGAAGCTGATGGAATAGAATTGTTACCTGCATTTGGTTGATCTAACTGTAAAATGGTGAGACCTTTTTGCCAGTCTGATTGCCCGAGTAAATTCTTGTGGAGGGGGCACCAGTGACCTAAGTTTTTCGGAGCAGAAACCATGAAAATATTTGTAGAAAAGACAGAGTGACGTCACATCCCGACAATAAGAAAGTGGCTGGAGTCGAGCTGCCAGGTTGGGACCTATCACATTACAGATACTCATTTATAGCCTGACAAGAACACTGAAACGAACGAGCCTGCCTATATATGGCAACAGTATTCCATGCACAGCCGGATTGTTGATTTGTATATATGCATGATGGATTCAGGCGGGAAAAAATTCCTGGCCCGACATAGTAACCCAACCTTCTTAGCAGTGGATTTAGCTATTGATTCAATGTAATGATTCCACTTGAGATTGGAAGATAGGGTAAGGCCGAAGAGGCGCAGTGTATTGCTCTCAGATATTCTTGAAAGAAGATGGTTGAAATTAAAAGATTAGAAAATGGCAACATTTTTCTTAACAGTATAGTAGATGATAAATACTTATCCCTTATATTCTCTGTTTTCCCCTATACTACAACAAATAAGCCATAAGACTTAGATGGGAGATGATTTGGCGATCGCCTAAAATCCGAAAAAATTTTCTTCGATCTCCTGTCTTTAAAACAAACAGCGTCTTTTACATACATTTCATATCATAATCAAACGAAATGGTGAATTATTTATATACGTTAGTGGCAAGGCGTAACGCACGTGATAACTTGTTTAACAAAGAAAGAATCATAATTATATGACAGTCTTTCTTGAAATGCAAGATTTTTAATGTTCTGAATCAGTTACTTGTTTTACTTTTTTTTCATTTTCCAGTTCATTTTTTTCCGTTCTTTATCTTGTTATTTCATATTTCCAATTTTCGTTACTCTTTTTTCCATTTTCTTTCATTTTCATTTCTTGTCGCTTATCTAACTTGTCTTAATTTCTACCACATGCAAATAATTTTTCAACAATCTTTTCATTTATATTTCTTAAGTCTCTTCATTATTAATCAATTCAGCTATTGATAAATTCAGCCAGAGTTTTTCGTGAAATCTTTTACGCATATTTTATCAGATTTGATTAGATTAAAAATATTCTTCAATTTTAGAAATGAGGAATATTATTATTCACATAGTTCAGACTGTTGATCTCATCTTTGTAGTCATATTCACGATATTTTTGCCATTATATACGCTAACCTTTTTCGGGTGAATTTTGAACTGAACACATTGTTTAGATCCCTAGAGTAGATTGTTTTCGTTCCATACGTCCGGATGTCTTAGTTATCTCTATTTAACTATTTAACTCAACTCAAGTATTTGTTCACCACTACTGTCGCTAGGTATTGAACTCAAAACGTTTTGGGTCAAGTTCATGGGATCTAAACAACACTTTTATCAACTGAGCCATATGTCCTTGAGGAGGCCTTAAAGAATATCACTCTGCCAGGAAAAAACATTACCAGCGTTTCTTTTTACCAATGCTTCATGTACAAGAATATAATTCGTTCCTGTATTCATGAACACAATCTCACCAAATTGGTAGCCCGCTTTTTCTGTCATTTTATATTTCGGTATAATCTTATTTTCAAATTCTCCCAACCTTCTTTCCTCAATATGTGCCCAAGAAATTTCAGCAGTCTTCATTCTGGTTCTGAGTTTAAATCATCTCAATGTTTGCTTGTGAAAAACTCGGTAAACAGAATCCTCAAAATCCTTCAATCCTAAGCGATAGGATTTCAGACCTCGCTGAAGAACTATTTTTAATGACAACGCCAGGCCGCATGTCGCGCGAAGGTTAGGGATACCATACAGCAACTTGGGTGGGAGACTTTGTGTCATCCACCTTATTCAGCTGAAAATGCGCCATCCGATTAATACCTCTTCCACTCCCTGGATAACCATCTTCGTGGGAAATCCTTCACCAATGAAGCAGACTTGCGCAAGGCCCTCACAGACTTCTTAGCGTCAACCCCCACCACCCAAGTTCTAACGTAAGGGCATTGAACATCTGGAGACACATTGGCAGAAAGTGTTGTATGCCGATGGCGATTACTTCGAAGACTAAATATAAGTTATATATACTGTGAAGCGTTCTCTGATTTTCCTTTAAAAACGGACAGAAGTTTTTTGGTTACCTTGTATTTCATCCATTTATCAAGAATGGAAACAAGTTTTTCTGCGCATAGGCTTTGTCAAGCAACACCAAAACAATGGACGATTTTATTGCGTCAATCTTCGACAAGAGAAATTATCTACGTTGAGAATCAGTATTTAAGATTTTGTATTAAAGAGTTCTTTGTGGATGATTTCTCTCCTCAAGTTTTTGTCTCAAGTAAGCCTTAGCAATTTTTTTCTCTTTAACAAACGTTCAGCCCCTGTTCCGTCATTCATTAAAAGGGTAGTTTGGCAAATAGATGACCCTGAGTGTCAAATTCAGTATGTTATTCTTCATTATATGCTCAAGAACTTTCAGGTGTATCTGTTAGATTCCGTGTAAAAGTATTCTTTTTCGTTCCCAGTTTCCTGAAGATTTCTTCATTGAGCATCGCCGATGGTATTCTCCACAGTTGTTTCCAGATTTCTATTCATTTGTGTGGAGATTGTCCAGCACTCACTGCTGTATAGAAGGATCGACATTACGTTGAATTTCAGCACGCTTTTCGTTTTTTTTTTCTAACGATTCTCTTTTTGTTTCTTAGTTCTTTGTTTAAGTGATAGCAGACACAGAAAGGAAACTACAAGACCTCCTACAGAAGGTAGCAGAAGAAAGTAACAAGAAAGGACTAGAAATAAACTGCACAAAAACCGAATGCATGGCCATCAATAAAAAGGGCAGCCCAAAATACCAAATACAGGTCGGGGATACCAGCATCAAGCAGGTACAAAAATTTAAATACCTGGGAAGTGTTATAACAGAAGACGGAAAGTGCGACACAGAGATCCGAAGGCAAATTGGCATGGTGAATGAAGCATTCCAAAAGTTGAGTACGGTATTAAGAAACTAGGAAGAGAGTACTGGATTGCTACGTGCTGTCCGTCCTTCAATATGGCAGTGAATGCTAGACAATATCATCAAAGATGAAGGAAAAAGTATAAGCAACTGAAATGTGGTTCTACGCAAAGATGCTGCGACAATTATGGATCGAGCATGTGAGCAAATGATGGATACAAAAAGGAAATTAATAGTGAGCATCAGGAAGAGACAGCTGAAGTTCCTGGGACACGCAATGAGGAAGGAGGGCTGGGAGAATCTGATAGTAACAGGCCAGACAGAGAGAAAAAGAGACAGGGGAAAGCAACGGATAACATATTTGAAGGACCTAATCAGGTGAATGACGGAACGAGGATTGCATGGTGTAACAGAAGAAGGCGTGCTAAGAGCCACTAGGGATAGGAAACATTGAAGACGATGATCGCCTACGTCCTGAATGAACAGGGCACATAGAAGAAGAAGAAGAAGAAGAAGAATCATACGTGATACATGCTTGGGCGATCATGTCCCTTTCTATCTATGACTGACGAGGCTGAATATTTTTCCGTAGAAGTTTGCCGTTTCTTTCCGCGATAGACTAGTTGGTAACCAAGGCCGTAGGATCCAGTCTGTTCTGCTATTCAATGTATTTTTTGATTATTCATATCAGTCAATTAAGTGCCATACATGATCATCATCCGAAAAAGACATGGCTGACTGGGAAGAATATTTTCCAGTAGTAAGTTGCCATTACATTCTACGGTAGACCGGTTGCCAACCAAGGCTATCGAGCCCAATCTGTCCTGCTCGTCAAGATGGTCAGTTAATTGGATCCTCATGTGCGTTGTAGTGCAAAGGATACCGGCTCTGTTAAGAAATCGGAGAGCCGAGTTCGAATTCCAGTTGAATTCGTTGTATTTTTATACGCAAATACCCTTGGGAGCGGTATTAATCCGTCACTAGTTCCCCCAGCTATATTGGGTTTTATAGCCTTGGTTGTCAACCAGTCTACCGCAGAAAGTAATGGCAAACTATATCGGGAAATGTGTCTATATTTCTGAGATGAGGTATATTTACAGTATTTACATTATTGGGACTACTGTCCTCATCTTTGTTGCCATTTTTACGACGTTTTAAATTCCTAGCGCCTACAGAAGGCCGGAGGGTACAACAGCCGAAACGTCGTATAAACAGCAACAAAGATGAAAACAATAGTCCGAGTAATGTAAGTACTGTACATCGAGAAATTATTCTGTCCAGCCAGTCATGTCTATTTCGGGATATGATTACATAATCGTGTATCATGTATGTAGTTTAACTGATTTACTGAATATAATAGTTGGAAACGTAATTAAAACTTCCACTGGGCATAAATTAGGGATTAGTTTTCTATTGTAATGAAATATTAAGCCGATCTCCCTGGAATTAGTAAAATTTAATATAATCGGATACAAATACAATTAAACTGTCCTGTTTTTTATTGTCATGATTTTTTCTGGACATTTATTCTTTCTTTAGCTTACGTAATCAAGGATTTACTTTTCCAATCCGTTTACAGATTTAAACACCATTGAGAAATATGGATATATTTCATTTATTTATCAATAATTTAAAAATTCTTTGCCGTGCTTAGGCTTGTTAAGCAACACCAAAACAGTGGACGATACAGAAATAGAAATTAAGAAAGCTGATAAAACTAACAACTATGTTTTTAAACAAGTATGACTAGAACTCAAAAATAAAACAGTTACTTGATGATCACACCAAATATTAAAAACTTACCAGTAACCCTACACTTAGTTATAAGCAAAGATTAATAAATTAATCACAGCTAATATTGCGAAGCAAAACAAACAGAAACTTACCAAACTAATCGGGGACTATAAACCAGGATACATTTATGGTTTTATCAAAACACACAAGCCTAACTTTTCTCTTCGCCCTATTATATCACAGATACCCATTCCTATATACCAACTCACTAAAACGCTTAACCAATTAATTATCCCATACATACCGAACAAATACAGCATTAAATCATCTCTTGAAATTATAGAAATATTAAAAACGGATAAACCTAATAACGAAACTATAACATCACTTAAAGTTGGAACCTGTTCATTAACGTTCCTGTTAGAGAAACTATTGACGTTATTATAAAGATATATATAATAATATGTATTTCATTCATTTATCAAAAATGGAGACACTTTTTGCCTTGCTTAGGTTTGTCAAGCAACACCAAAACAGTGGACGATTTTATTACGTCAATCTACGTTAAGAATCAGTATTAAAGATTTCATATTTTATCAGATATCGAACACGTAATTTTAGCCGCTAAAATAAGCAAATAAATGATTCACTAAACAGGTTAACATTGATGATAACTATTTTTCAAATTTGAATTCTTTCTTTTTTCTAGCTCTCTGGCTTTATCAATCCCACTATTTCTTTTTTTCTGTCTCTTACGAGCTCCCATACAAACACATACTTACACACACACATTTCGGCTATATCTTTATATCTTGAAATTATACTTTTTAAATATTTACGTTTATAATTGTTTTATTTAGTGATATTTTTTACACAGCCGTTGATTAATTTCAGACATCTTGTTTTATTTTCTCTTTTGCCCATTTTTATTGGTCTATTGATTTAAGCAGGAAAAAACGACAGAAATACAATTAATGGGATTTGTGTTTTGGCAATGTTTTCTTTTTACCTTTTTGGCGTCTGTTTAGAATTCATTTACTTTTTCCCGAATTTGCTTCCATTTGAATTTTTATTGCATTTTTCTTTTCCTGTTTTAGTTTCGCCTCTATTTTTTTTCTCTGTTAATTTTTATGGTCTATTTTATCCCCAATTCTACTACCAGATTGTTTCACAATGACCGACTGGATACAAATGTTAGATTTTAGCATAAACCTACCGTGGAGGCATTGTGTTCAATCCTTTGATTAGGTTTGAAGTCGGGATACGTTTATTGCGTAGAAGCAGCATTGCAAAGACAAAATAATTTACTGAAATGTACGTAAAAAAGGGCTCAGTTTGAAATTACGTAGGTGTTGCATGAAACAAAATCACTTGAAAAGGTTAGAGCGTTCGGTGGGTGTTGTGTTGTAAATACAAAAACGAAAACGATGATTTAAATTTAATAAACGTTATTTTCGAACGATGAATGTTAAAATCAGCAAGTATTTTTAAGACATGCTACATATAAGAATGTTAAATATTCTTAGAGTCTGCTATGTCCCGTGCAGAAAGATGATATACCCTTTAGGTTGAAAGGAACGTTTCTCTGCTAACCAAGTTTAAGATGCAAAGTCAAGCAACTGTTTGTGCTTTTATGCACGATACCGAATGCATAGTCATCAGTAGAAAGAGCAGTCCAATGTGCCAAATACAGGTCAGGGATACAAGAATCAAGCAGTTTCATAAATCTAAATAGCTGGAAAGTGTTATAACAGAGGAGGGAAAGTGTGACACAGAGATCCTAAGGTGAATTGGCATGGCGAAGAAAGCATTCCCGAAGTTGAGTAAAGTATTAAGAAACAGGACAATTACGCTAGAAACAAAGAGGAGAGTACTGGATTGCTATGGGTTGTCAGTTCTTCAATATGGCAGTGAATGCTGGACAATATCATCAAAGATGAAGAAAAAACTGGAAGCAACTGAAATGTGGTTCTACAGAAGGATGCTGCAAATATCATGAACAAAAAGGAAATTAATACTGAGCATCAGAAAGAGACAGCTGGAGTTCATGGAATATGCTATGAGAAAGGAAGGCTTGGAGAATCTGATACTAACAGGCCAGATACAGGGGAAAAGAGACGGGGGAAAGCAACGGATAACATATTTGAAGGAACTAATCAGGTGGATGACGGAACGATTTTTGCATGGTGTAACAGGAGAAGGCTTGCTAAGAGCCACTAGAGATAGGGAGACGTGGAAAGCCATGATTGCCTACGTCCTGAAGGGACAGGGCACATAGAAGAAGAAGAAGAAGAAGAAGAAGAAGAAGAATCATTCTAAAGGTAGAAGATTTCGATGCTTCCAAATTGTCCCCAGCTAAATACTGACCAAATTGATGTTGCTCAACTTCAGGTATCAGGGCGAAATCGGGGCTTTTCAACGTGATTTAACCATAAATATCGTTTTTGACTATGCATATTTTAAATATGAAAAAAGAATATAACATATATCAGTCCATATTTCTGCTTGTAATATATATATAAATCTTTATCGTATTTAATGTATCTAATTATACATGTATGTACTCATCAATGCATGACGGAATCGATGTTTTTTTCAATCTGTAAATATTAGAAAAATCCGAGAAAATCATGTTAAAAATTTGTTTGTTTCCTTAATTGGTTTAATTGTTTAGTTAAGTGACACATCAGTCATCTAATGTCGAAATCTAAAGATGAAAATTCAAAGTTTATAATTATTTCAAGAGATTGAAATTGCTTCCTGATTAAATTATAATTAATTTTTTAACCAAATAACCTTAAAAAAATAAAGCGAAGAGTAAAAAATATATTTCGGATCACAAGAAATGATATTAATCATAACATATTTGTTTTTTTATTTAGTTAGTTAATTTAATTTATAATGTTTCCCATAATTTACATTGTTCGGGCCGTTGTCGTAATCTTTATCGCCATGTTTACGACGTTTCGACTCATGTGCGCTCCGGCTTTCTTCAGATGCTAGGAATTTCGAACCGAAATCTTTATTACGATCACCGGGGTAGACCATTCTCATTCCATGTGCAATGCTACTTCCGGTAGATATCTAGTTATCTCTCTTTAAATCAACTGTCTCAGTTCCATTTTTACCACTGGTGTAGCATGGTATGGAACCCACAACTGGTGTAGCCTGGGTATGGAACCCACAATTGTTTTAGGTTAAGCAACTGGAACTAACAAACGCCTATATCCATTGGACCGTGTGTCCTTGTTGTGGAGTACTTTTTGCACTGAAAATTATAATCGTGCTAAGTTGCTAATCGATTTAACGCACCCAAAATGTTAGGAACTTGGTAATCTTCCACTGTAAGCTGACTCCTTAGTATTCGGCTAACTGTCGACTAATATCAACTGCCTAGTAGTTTTACTGAACTCCAATAGAACTCTAAAGAACTCTCTAGAACTTCTAAGAACTCCCAAGAACTTCCCAGGAACTTCTTGATATAGGAGGGAGAGTCCATTATCTGAGCAATAAGTGTGTTTCACCATAACATTAAAATAGGAGGGAGAGTCCATTATCTGAGGAATAGGTGTGTTTCACCATAACATTAATATAGGAGGGAGAGTCCATTAACTGAGGAATAGGTGTGTTTCATTATAACAGTCCTTGAAACAATTAAAAGTGAGTAACGTTCCGAAGTGCAAAGAATACCGGCTCTGTTGAGAAATCAAAAAGCTGAGTTCAAATTCCAGTTGAATTCGTTGTATTTTTATGTGCAAATACTCTTAGGAAAAATATTAACCAGTCACTCCTCCCTCCAGCTATGTTGGGTTTTATAGCCTTGGTTGTCAACTAGTCTACCGAAAAAAAATTAAAAATAATGGCAAACTACATCAGAAAATGTAGGTATTTCTTGATCGATGAATGTTTAGAATCAGCAAGTATTTTTGGAGTTACAGAATGTCAAATATTCCTAGAGTCTGCTATGTCCCGTGCTGAAAGACGATATACCTTTGAAGTGGAAAGGGACTTTTCTCTACTAAGCAAATTTAAGATGCAAAGGTAAGAAGCCTAACAAGAAATAATGTAACAACATCCAAAATAGGAAATAACGATATATATATTCAGTCAGTTAAGTGCCATACGTGAAACACGCTTGGGCGATCATGTCTCGAAAGAGATATGACTGACTGGGCAGAAGATTATCCCGCAGTAGGTTACCATTGCGTTCTGCGGTAGAATGGTTGCTATCCAAGGCTATAGAACCCAATCTGTTCTGTTATTTAACACATAACTGGAAGGAAGAGACGGATTAATACCTTTCCCAAGGGTATTTGCGCGTAAGTGAATACAATGAAATAATCATTTTTTAGTCGAATGATAATTCTAGAATGAAGTCATACATTCTTTGGAATACTCTTGCTTTTTTTCTATCTTCCAGGAGTAATTATACAGACATAGCTTTGCCCTTGATTTGTTCTTTCTGCTTTATCTGTAGGAAAATACTCCAGAAAATGGCTTATTTCAGTGAATGGAGGTAAATAGTAAACACGTGAATTATGGCATTTCTATTTAGTCATTTAGATTTGATTCATGGGGCACGTATCGTTAGAAAAAGCTTAAATCATCAATTAATAATATACGCTGATCTCCATCAAAATACAAGTTGTTAATACTCGCTGTTTAAAGATTAAGACTCATCTCAGAGTCGAGGAATGGGCATTGGTTACAGAGACGGTTATCTTCTTAAAAAATTGGACAGTCGACAAATATGCAGTCGACGAATAACGTAAAGAATAAATGCAATGTAACTTTATCAAAACCAACAACTAAAAGTCACAGGTGTTTACCTTATCAGAGAATTAATGAACTGACGTAAGCTTTAACTAGCAGGTGTCTTTTATACAAATATATTCTCCACGTATCAGAATAAAGGAAAGAAAATTAAAGCAAGAGTAATGTATCTAGATTGGTTCTTTTCTAATCTAAACATAATCACTGCTTTCTGATGATTAATTCAATGCACTTTCTCTCCGATCGATACGGCAATCAGGATGCTTTGTCTAAAAAAATTATACCTGACATAAAGTAATGTTTTTGAAAAATTATTTTGAATAAAATAGTAGTAATTCGATTAAAGCATTGGTTAGACGGCAAGAAAGCACCGTGACTACCACATAGCTGTATTAATCACCACTGTTGCGCCGTATGATTCAACATTTACCGCTATCGGAGTTGCTGACAAATACACTTGTGGTGTGAATTATCAAATGGCATGTAAAGTGTAAAAAAATAAGATACGTATATTAAATCGTGTGGATGTGAGGTGTGGTGCATTGGATATCAGGTCGAAATGAGATATCTGCGAGCAGAGTTCAAATTGCTGCTGAATTCGTTGGATTCAGTTAGGCACAAATAACCTTGGGAAAGATATTAATCCGACGCATTTCTACCTCCAGTTATGGGTTAAATAGCAGGACAGATTGGGTTCTATAGCCTTGGTTGGCAACTAGTCTACCGCAGAAAGCAATGGCAACCTACTGCGTGAAAATATTCTGTCCAGTCAGTCATGTCTCCTTCGAGACATGATCGCCCAAGCGTGTATCACGTATGGCACTTAACTGACTGACTGACTGAATATAATAGTTGGAAACAATTAAAACTTCTACTGGGCATAAAGTGGGGGTTCGGTTTTTATTGTTACGAAGTAATAAAGTAATCCTCAACTTATTACTACTTAATAATATAATACATCTATTCACCCTCTAGCTCTGAGTCAAATAACAGGACAGATTGGGTTCTATAGCCTTGGCTGGCAACCAGTCTACCTCAGAAAGCAATGACAACCTACCCTGGGATAATCTTCTGCCCAATCAGCGTGTATCACGTATGTAACTTAACTGACTGACTGAATATAATAGTTGGAAACATAATTAAAACTTCTACTGGACATAAAGTGGGGAGTCAGTTTTTATTGTTATGAAGTAATAAACTGATCCCCCACTATTTACTACTTTATAATATAATACATCTCTTCCCCCTCTAGCTCTGAGTCAAATAACAGGACAGATTAGGTTCTATAGCTTTGGCTGGCAACCAGTCTCCCACAGAAAGTAATGGCAACCTATTTCGTGAAAATATTCTGCCCAGTCAGTCATGTCTATTTCGAGACATGATCGCCCAAAGTGTGTATCACGTATGGCATTTAACTGATTAAATTAAATAACACATTCCGTGTTGATAGATTTAAAAACAGGTTTCCAAGCACTTGCATTTTAAGTGATTTAGAAGCATACTTTCTTCTATGTACGGTGACGCTTCAGCACGCAGCCGATTACGGCCCTCCACATTCACCTATCTCTTGTAACGTCTTTTCTCTTTTTATTTCTTATAAATCTTGTTCTACCATTGACTTGCTCAAGCACACCAAATAGGTTACACGTGGCTTTCCCCTGTCTCTCTTTCCCTTTATCCACCCTGTGAGTATCAGATTCTCCAAGCTCTACTTCATCATTACATGCCACTGCTGTCGCTTCGTGATGCTAAGTTTTTTTTTTCGACTCCATCTTTCGAAAATCCTCGTCGTTGCACACGCTTTGTCCATGATAGCCTCAGCATCCAATGTGCTAAATTCATATCTCTCGAACACACACACACACACACGTATTATATATATATATATATATATATATATATGTGTGTGTGTGTGTGTGTGTGTGTGTGTGTGTGCGTGTGTGAAAAGTGTACGTATATAATTATAAATATCAATATATATATGTGCGATTTGTTATATATATTATATTATTATATATGCGTGGCACTTATTTGAAAGCGCTCAATATCAGTCGAAAAATTTTCCTCCCACTTCCACAAAAATACATTAATATACGCATATATATATATATATATATATATATATATATATATACTGTAATAGTTGTTACAATGTTTTTTAAATTCATAGTATCACATATCACAAAGTATCACATTGTGGGCTGGCTTCGAAACATGAGAATTTTTTTCGTGTAGAGATAATATGAATTTAAAAACATTGTAACAACCATTACAGTATAACGCTCTACATTCGTATCGAGCACTCTTTATAAAAGTAAATGCATGAACGAAAAGGTAAATAAACCGACGAGTTCAACAACTTAGTGACAATATATATATATATATATATATATATATATATATTAAGTAAATATGTAAGTAGCTAACCTAGAGAGCCAACGAACCTACCAAGGTTTTACCAAATTGGATCTTCAGGGCAATAGTAAGTAATTAATAAGTAATAAATAAATAAGTTTTTTTTACTCTACTAGTGCACTCAGAGCTTTACGTGTTAGGTCACTCGTCTCAGGTTTTTTTTTCTTTCGACTAGGACTTTGACTAATGTTCAAGTGCTTAGTTCGTTTCTTTTTTTGTTTCCATTTTTTCCCCTCCGCGTTTATATTCGGTGGTATTTGCGAGACGTGTTCAAAACAAGTTTACTGTTATATATATATATATATATATATATATATTTAATCATTTCACCCTAAGCAAGGCATTCTACTGCCACTATTGCGCATGGGGCTACATCGGGGAAGGTAAAGAGAAGGAGTGGTTAGACATAGGGAATGTCAGGAGGAAGGTGACAGATGAGTAAGGATACCGAGGATGAGGGTTGGGCAGATGGGAAGAGTGTTTGATAGACTGGGAACAGGTTAGTGTGTTAGGAGGTGTTTATTGACCTTACATTTAAACTCCTGGAGATTGTAGCCGTCGGGGAAGCAATCGTGTGGAAGGGAATTCCACTGTCGGGAAGTGCGATGAAAGAAACTGTTGGAGTAGAAGTTGAGGTTGCATTTTATCGGTTTCACTGTCAAAGCGTGGGATCTAGTTGCTAATCTAGTATCTCGTGCAAATTTGTATCTAGGGGGCACCAGTGATCTAAGTTCATCGGAGCCGTGAAAGTATTTATAGAAGAGACACAGGGAAGTCACGTCACGCCTGTGGGAGAGAGACTGCAAGTCGGTATCTATCATATTACAGACCCTCCACTGAACCTTATCGAGAAGCCCGAGGAGAATTGCAGGGGCACCCGACCAGATATGGCAGCAGTATTCAATGCACGGGCGGATGGTAGATTTATATATGTGCAGGATAGATTTAGACGGAAAAAACTTCCGGGCCCTACACAGAGAACCGACTTTCATAGCAGCGGATTTAGCAATGGATTCGATATAGTCATTCCATTTGAGGTCCGCTGAAAGTGTGAGACCAAGGATATATATATATATATATATATATATATATCAGTCAGTTGAGTGCCATATGTGATACACGCTTGGGCGATCATGTCTCGAGAGAGACATGACTGACTGGGTAGAAGATTATCCCGCAGTAGGTTGCCATTGCTTTCTGCGGTAGACAGGTTGCCGACCAAGGCTATAGAACCCAATCTGTCCTGCTATTTAACCCATAACTGGAAGGAAGAGTCGGATTAATACCTTTTCCAAGGGTAATTTTGCGTAAGTGAATACAATGGATTCAACTGGAATATATAACATTGTGATGATCCACGTATACAGTCTTAATATGTATAAATAAAAATTATTAAAAAGTTGTGTGTTTAAAAATGTATTTTTTGACAGTATTTGTTTATTTCTATTATTATATTTTATATTTCAGACCGTCTTCCTTTCTTCATCAGAAACAAATGATTTTAAAATTCAAATTAGAAGCGTATTTCGCGAGAGCGTCTGTGGAGAGGGTTTGTTTACATCCCGTGACGCGTTTGTTTACATAATATATATATATATATATATATATATATACACACATATATATATATATATATTGTTTGATTATAAACAGAATATCTACTTAATCACGATTATCGATCAAAAAGAATGATCACATAAATCATTTCATATATATACTAGCAGTATATCCCGACTTTGCTCGGGTGTAATGAAAGCTTTAAAACTAATCAATGGTCCTGGAGCTTAGATTCTTTGGACGTTGGCACGAAAAACTAAAAAGCAATAGTTGTTTCCAGTTAAAGCGAAACCGTAGACTGAAAGAAAAATGAATGGATATAAGACAAATTTTGATATTCTGCGCTCGATATCAAACAATTTTTTTTCGTTGTAAACTGAATTTTAAAGACTACATAAGTGTTCTGAGTAAATGGTATCATGGCTGAGAGTAAGAACTACAATTATACCTACTTAGGGCCAAACCCGAAGTAAAAACTAAAATAAAAGGGCTGAAAAAAACACAGACAGACACACAAACAGCTTGCCTTTTATGTATATATTATCGCTTTTCTGCACTATTGTAAGACCTGCAACGTTGAAACTTCTGAATATCGTTTCTTATGTCTTTGTCTATGATTTTATCACATTTGAGTAAAATCGGACCACTCTTTCTGTAACCCGATTTATTCGATTATCGATTTTCGATATTTATCGGGGGTACCTCGACACAAAACCTAGTAAAGAACACTCGCAGACGCTTATAGTGCAACTGTGTAAGTTTTCAAGAAAATTGGTTAGCCGTTTCGGAGTCTATAGGTAACGGACACACACACACACACACAGACACAGCCACACACACACTCACACACTCACAAAGTTCCATTTATAAATAACTTTATATATATATATATATATATATATATATATATATATATATATATATATTTGCGTGTGTGTGTGAGTAAAATATAAAATAATTCGAAAGCTAGCCTTCCTGTACCACAGTTTCTTCAATTGGGTGTAAGCTGACAATAATTTTTTTACTTTCCAATAATAACAAATTTGTAGAAGCTGCAGGAGCCAAGAAGGCACTGTTTTTAAATATTTTATGTCTTAAATTGGTTCATATTTTTATTGTCTCATTTTCATAATTTTGTTAGCTGTATTCGGCTTTTTTTCTTTATTTAAATCGTTCTTATTCAGATATTACTTTTGCCAAAAGTTTAGATTTTGTAAGATGAAGTATATATATATATATATATATATATATATATATATATATATAATGGGTAAAAAGTCATAAAGTATGTATATATATATATACATATATATGGGTATAGGAATCAACAGTCATTTTCATAGCTTGATTACAAATGTCAAAATTGATCTAACAATCTCACTGAAGCATGAAATTAATTCAGCATGAGGTGTTTATTCTTATGTCGACATTGTCTATATTTAAAAATGATATTAAGCACTGTTTTTCTTTAAGTTTTAAACAATAACTTTGGCTGCTGAATAATGCGGTTTTTAAAATCCAACCAATAATGCATTTTTTACTTGGCTAGACAGGAATCTTTTCAGCACATGTAGATGTATGTGAAACAGGTCCGGATGTGAGAAAAGTGGTGTTAGAATATGAAGGTGATGTAATAAAAATCCCGGTTAGAAGTTGTTTACTATGACATTCCATGATATATTTTGGTCAAAAATTGCTGCTCCAACCTGAGGAGTACAAATTATCCTTTATTTAAATTTTTAATCAGACAAAGGTGAGGCATTACACATTTTCATGTCTACTGACGGAAACTAATTCGTATGTGAAAAAATGTGACTTTTGACGTGTGTATAACCGCCGGTGGCTGACCGATTAACTTCTCTATTTGAAAAGCTGCCTAACTTCAGTCACAACTATGTAAAGAGGTTATAGAGAAAAGTAAAAAAAAAAAAAAAAAAGCAAATTCAAATTTATACGGGGAAATTCTTTAATAAGATCGGAAGAGAATAGGTAGACTAATTTAAGCATGAGCTCATAGAACAATACAGGTGTGACAAAATAATCTGGATGAATACCAGGTCGGACCGTAAAAGAGTATGGAAAATACAACAGAGAATCTGTAATGTGATCGATACCAACTTGTCAGACCGCCTGCAGTCACTCTCTCACCGGCGTGTCGTGGCTTCCCTGTGTCTCTTCTATAAATACTTTCACGGCTTAGATCACTGGTGCCCTTTAGAAACGAATTTGCACGAGATACTAGATTAGCAACTCGGTCCCACTCTTTTATAGTGAAACCTATAAAAATAAAATGTAACCGCAATTTCTACTCCAACAGCTTCTTTTTTCGCACTTCCTGCCTGTGGAATTCCCTTCCACATACTTGCTACCCCGACAGCTAAAATATCCAGGAATTTCAATATAAGGTCAATAGACATCTCCTAACACACTAACTCGCATCAATTCTCTCAAATACACTTCCCATGTACATCCTTACCCGTCTATCACCCTTATTCTGACATTTCCTATATCTAACTACTCTTTCTCACCACCTTCCCCTATGTAACCCCTGCGCAATAGTGGCAGTGGAATGCCTTGCTTGGGGTGAAATGATTAAAAAACAAAAAAAATCAAAAGACAATCAATTCAGGTGAGTCTCTTGTCATATGAAAAAAGGATCAATCCGATTTTAAATTTTGTTGAAAAGCGAAAATAGTAACAACAAGAGAATGTTACCTTGTTTGATTAGTCAATTTCTGATGAGATATTCGGTAGGGTCTGCGTTTAGTCTAAAATATCAACCTACATTGTATCAACATCAGGCTGATTGTGATTATAAAATGGTTTAAGGAATATACTTTTGGCATACATTCTGACCCGTGGTATCAATAAAAGCTTGTTTAATGCTGCAACCTTACATGTGGCTGATCACGTGACTCACTTTGTGTTACGGTACATCCATCCGCCGATAGCCATTTCGAAGTGAACAACGTATCATTTCATCTAAACAGTGATAAATTGGTTTACGGAACGCGGCAATAATTTTAATGAGTAAAGTCACTTCAAAAGTAACAGATGTCGGTCTCATACCGCACCATTTCAGATATCTGTGAAAACGAGATTTACATCATTCACGTGCAACCAACTAATCTGGAAGAATTGCGAAGCCAGGAAAAAAATATGGATATACATATCGAGAAAGTGATTCCAGAACATCGACGAATCTATCCATAGCAAAAAATAGAAGAAGCTTCTAGAAACAAAACTGGGCCCAATTCGGTATAAGAATACTTTACCTCATGAAGTCATGGTAGATTGCGAGTGCATGGACACATGCATATATGCATTAATAGGCCTTCCTACCGAAGGAGCCTCAATGGGAGGTCAGGACTGTCAAGTCCCACTGTCAATATGAAGTAGATATGTGATGTGCTGTTAGGAGGGCCCGACTAACCCAGACGCGTCCACCACACGCACTTCTTTGTGACTCTTACTCACGATTCTTCAGGTTGGATCTCACAGCAATCTCTGTCATCCACGCGAGAGGAAGTGAATGAGAGGCTGACAATTTCAATTGTGGAATGAGAGCGAGTTCCAACTATATATATATATATATATATATATATAAAGTAAATAACTAACCTAGCGAGCCAACGAACCTACCAAGGTTTCACCAAATTAGATCTACAGAGAAAGTTGGTTTATTTCTTTGGGCTGCGTACTTTGACTGATGTTCAAGTGCTTAGCTCGTCCTTTTTTTATCACCATTTTTTCCTTCCGCGTATGTGCTCGGAGATTTTTTCGAAGTGAGTATAACGACAGGTTTACATTTATATATATATATATATATATATATATATATATATATATATATATATATTGTAAATCCCCTGAGGACACCGAAATGTTGAAACCTAGAGTTCCGAAAATAGCTAATTTCTAATTGAAAACGTCAAAGGTTTTACAACTTAATTGTATTGAACGTTTTTAATACAACTGTATATATATATATAATTACTTTAGCAATTCAATAAATATATGTATATATATATTGAATTTCTAAAATAATTATTAGAACCAGAACTTCTGGCATTTGTATTTTCGGCAATTACATGTTTGTTACGTCCGCTTTTACAACAATCATTACACAGGATGTCAATGTAAAAATTTAAAACTTTTAGCTTCCCACAGAATATAAAGGTTTGAAATTTTTGCCTTGTATATAGACACAACATTGGGCTTTGTGAATGCCTGAGGCGCTCTACATTAGTCAAGCAACAATGCAATCATGTCTCCAGTCAGTTGATTGACAATTTCGACCATAATATTTCACACTTTATATTCAAACTGAGAAAAATACAATCAAAATTGAAACAGGCATATATTTTATGCTGCTTTTAATTAAACCTGTTAATATATATATATATATGTATATATACATATATATATATATATATATATAAGTAAGCATACAATGTTACAGAAAATGCCGAAGATTAACGAAATGGTTTTTAACGACCGAGATGTTAAAATTATTTGTTTGAACATTATTTTTACTCAATACTCGTATTTGAGTAGATAATCTGTTTTTAATCAAACAGGATATTATATATTTATTTCTACCGGCCAGATTATTTACGGTAAATTTGTTCGAAATGACGCATATTTGACTTTGAAAAAAACAGTAGCTACTCTAGCCCCTACTCATCGTTCATTCAATAATGAATTGGGACACTTTAACTCCTGGCGTATGTATACATGATATATCACATGCTTCCTTCTACCGAACGCCCATAGCTCAGAGTACAATCGCCGACTGACGCCAATTCGGTCGGGTTACAATCCTGGGTAAAAGCAATCGGATGACTAACCGTACTGATGACCTGTGATACAGTAAAAACAGATCTGTCTACATATATATATATATATATATATATATATATAAAGGTCGGTGAGTCGATATTCCTTTTATTTTCCAATAAATTGCTGTTAATAAAAAAAAGACTAAAAATTCGCTCTGTGAATCAGGTAGGAAATTGCACCCTCCACCTATACGCTTATGTCATCTCTTTAGGTTAAAACGTTATCACCAAACTGTCACTTCTACTTAGCAATACTTTATAATATTATTTAATAAATATTTCGACAATTTCTGTCTGATACAATCCGTTACTAAGTCTTTAGTCTCGGACCAGAAATAAAGTTTTTTCTAAGAAAGTTATGTCGAGTCATACACTGATTTGAAAGTTTTAAGAGCTTCTCATGAGTACAGTTGTTTGGATAAAAGATAAACAGAAAGTTTTCTGATATTTTATTCGCATATATATATTATATATCCGCTGCCTTCCTCTGTTTTTTTTCCTTCTATCTGGCCTGTCAGTATCAGGTTCTCCAAGTCCTCCTTCCTCATTGCATGTCCCAGGAACTTCAGTTGTCTCTTCCTGATGCTCACTATTAATTTTCTTTTCGTTGCCATTCTTTCTAACACCTCATCGTTGCTCGAATGCACGGTCCATGATATCCATAAAATCCTTTTGTAGAACAACATTTCCGCTACTTAATTTTTTTTCTCATTTTCGATTATATTGTTCAGAATTCACTGCCATATTGAAGAACTGACATCACATAGCAATCTAGCACTCTCTTCTCTGTTTTCAGTGAAATTTTTCTGTGTCATAATACTTTACTCAGCTTCTGGAAAGCATCTTTCACCATGCCAATTCGCCTTCGGTTCTCTGTGCCTCTTACATATAATTAATATCCTAATAAGTTATGTTCTTTTGAATCTTATGTTTCTATTCTAATTCATGGCTATGGTAGAATAGTTAGATACGAACTGAGTCGCTTCTTAAGTATTTGCATAGATGCGATATTGTCGATCTTTTAATTAATTAAAACATCTACCTGATAGCATTTTTGTTTCTTGGTTTAGATGGAGCACTTTATATATTTTGTTTTTGCCGATGTAATTGTCGTGCGCACTAAATACCCCATCAGATTTAAACTTTCATAAGGATGATATACATGACGCACATTTCATCCAGAATTGTCTATGTCATATACATCGACGTTCTCAGATTAATGATTAAAATGAGTTCAAATGAATGGAGCCTGTAAGTCTTAGAAGAATCATCATTCTTCATATCTCGTGAACTGACTGCAAAATCACAAATAATTATATTAAATAACAAAAAACACCATCATTTAGAACTGTCAACAACAGCAACAATTAAATAGATATCATATCAAGATATTATTCCACATTAATTCAAAAAAGTTATTAAGGACGACCCTATCAGTTCTGGAAAAAATAAATAACACTTACATCGCATGAAAAACTTATTTTCCTATATATTTTTATAGAAAGATTTTATGAATCCCAGCCACACAGTACTGTCGGCTTAGTCATGGAATGTCGAATTTTTCTATATAAACACACGGTTTATATTATCATTAGACATGAGAACAGATGCTACAGTTTGAACATAGAGTGAAATCGAATGAGTGAAAAAAACATGGCAAGGATAACACTAGCTATTTGGTAAATAAAGAGAACATGAATATTCTGCTAATTGTAAGCAAACTTGTTAGTGCACAAAATATGAAAGGTCGAACGTACGGCCATTTTTCTCGGCACCCATTGATGCATCATATTTAAATGTGTCTTAACACATTCCTAACATTAACAAGCTGGAAACTACAGAGGAAACAGACGTAATTGAAAGGACAGATTGGTAAAGGTAAAGCGGCACCAGAGAAATATTTATCTGTCGTATGATGCAGCCAAGGAAGAAGTATCGAATTGTGGTCGTATTTAAATACGATGTTTTCAATCAATAGGGGATTTGAATCGTTTTACACGAGCAAGATGATAAAGCCACTAAGTCAGAGAGTTACGGAGTGTGAGGGAATATAATTGCTGTGGGGAGTTACCCACTTAATATTGGACCCCTCTTTTCCTCTCTTAACCGAGAGTTAATTACTCTCGACGACAAAGCCGGGCCGACACAGACACTGGTTTCCAGTACGACTTCAGTTCAGCTCAGCCTAATCTGTCTGTCTGTCGGACACTTGTATCTGTTTGTATCTCTTGTTGACGTAATATATGTTCTTGACCTACCAGCGTGTTGACTCATTATTTTATGGTCCCATACCTGGTCCATCCCAACTAATCTAATCTACCTCGCTAATTGGTATGGACCCGGTATGGGACCATAGAGAAATGAGTCCACACAGTGGTAGGTCAAGAACATATATTACGTCAACAAGAGATACAAACAGATACAAAGAGAAAGAGTAATAATAACTTCGATATAAGTGACCGACAGACAGAGAGACAGATTAGGCTGAGCTGAACTGAACTCGTACTGGAAACCAGTGTCTCTGTCGGTAATTAACTCTCGGTTGATATAGACAAAGAAGAATCCATTATTAAGTGGGTAACCTCCCCCCGCCATATATGATATAAAGAGAAAACATTAAGTACAGTGATCAATTCAAAACATATATTAAGACGACAAAGCCAATCATTAATATTGTATTTGAATTTTTGACAAGCCAAAAATGAGTCCAAAAAGAGAGAAGTGCAAGAAAAGAAACTGTTAGCATTAGACTTATGGCTATATCTAGCCATTTCAACTGTAAAATTATGAGACCTGTCCGCCAATCTAGTACTGAGTTTCAATTCATAAAATACAAAAATCTATATATCAAAAGAAAATTCATCAAAATAATTGTCATTGTCATGAAAGTATTTATCGAAAATCTACAGGAAAACTTCAAAATCACCGTGGGAAAATGATTAATGCTAAGATGCCAGGTCACACACACACACACACACACACACACACACATATATATATATATATATATATATATATATATATATTGTCATCTGTAGACAGATCTGTTTCGCTGTATCACAGCTCATCAGTACGGTTAGACTCCGATTGCTACACAACCCAGGCTCGAAACCCGACCGATTTGGCGTCAGTCGGCGACTAAATGTGTTTAGTACAAATAAATTCTTTTAGTGTTTTCATTCAAATTTATTAGTAGAACTGAATACAAATCTTTTGAGAGAAATTTGCATCAGCATTTCTTCAGGTTTCAACAGGAGCCTATGTAGGCGTTCATATGACGTTCCCAGAAATGCGTGCATGTAGTTTCAGATGGTAACTCATATATATGGAAGTATTATAAGCAAGCCTCAAATTCAGTGTACGTTATTTCATCAAAGTTTAAACAGCTTGATTTTTATAGCGTTAAACATGACAAATTTCGTGCCGATGAAAATATAATTGCGAGGAATTTTACAGCGCTAACTACTCAAAAGAAATCTGCAGGTGAAGTACAGAAAATTCTTGTTGAGACTTACGGTGAACAACTGTTTGAATGGCTGCGGCAACTGGCTTCTCGGCGTCTCTTTCATCGATCATGATAGGCCGGGTTCTGGTCAAGAACTGGTTGATCGTCATTTTTCCATTCTAGATGAAGATCAGCAATCCAAGCAAAAAAACAATAGTGACCCGATTAGTGCAGCAAGCTTCTTCGATTCAGACAAAAATACGTTTACTGCCTCGCCAGGGCGCAGGCGCCGAGTCTGGAATTCGTCATAGGACACGAACAGGGCAGTTCCAATTGTGGTTAATAAAGCAAGCTTTATCTGCTCGATGTCAGCCTTTTGTTCTTTTCTCAGCTGACGATATACTGCAAGTGCCTCTCCTCTCAAGCAAAGTGGAAGAACTCGATCAATCTTTTTAGCTTCGCGCAAGTTACACATGAGCTCTACAGTTTCTATTCATTCTGCCACTGGATGACCAAATTTACCGCCAGTGAATTCAGTTATCAGTTTTATTTCAAACTGTCGTTCTGCCATCTTCCTAGAGACAATTTAAATTCCAAAATAGATTGTAATAGAAAAAGAAAACAACAACAAAAACGGGACGCAAAATTCAACCTTCCAAACCCACCAGGAAAAATATCATTTTTGCTCAACAAGCCCAAAACTCATGCTTTCTACCTCAAATTACAAAAAAAAAGTAAAAAAGATTCTAACACTCAGTAAGCAAAAACAACCTTTATTCACCGAGTGATTTTTCTGATAAGCCACGCCAGACACGGAAGAAAGAAAATTAGCATAGCTTCAGATATTCATTGCAGTTTTTTGTGATAACAATTCTCGGTAATTTTCTTTGGCAGGCCACGGATTCTTTTTCGAGGTAGGTGATTTCCTCTTTAATCAATATATATATATATATATATATATATATATATATATATATATATATATTGTAATGGTTTATAATATATTATAATGCTCTACGTTGTATCGAGCACTCTTTATAAAAGTAAATGCATGAACAGCAAGTAAAAAACCTACGAGTTCTATAACTTTGTTACAATATATATATGTGTGTGTGTGTGTGTGTGTGTGTGTGTGTGTGTGTGTGTGTGTGTAATGATAATATACATGCTAAAAAGTCTGCCTTCTTCTACCAAGCCTCTATAATCCAGAGGTAGAATCACCGACTGACTCCAATTCGGTCGGGTTTCAACCCTGGGTTAAAAGCAATCGGAGTCTAACCGTACTGATGAGATCTGTCTGCGGATGACTATATATATATATATATGTGTGTGTGTGTGTGTGTATATTTGTCTTCTAGCTATATATGATTAGATGCTTTAAAAACAACTCGACAGATCATAATGTTTTTATCTGCTAGTTCTACATTAAAACTTTTATTTGCATTGTTGTCTTCATTCTTATTGTCATTTTTACGACTCTTTTACGATACGGCCTTCTTCAGTTGCTAAGAATTTCGAACAGAACCCTTCATTCCGATCAATGGGGTATATAATTCTATGTGCGATGTCACTTCTAGTTGCCATGTTTATATTATCTTTTAATTTAATTCTCTAAATTATTTATTTCCTAAAACCTTTTTACAACGGCCGAAACGTCGTAAACATGCGAATAAATCGGAAGAAAGTAGTCCAAACAATCTAAGTTTATAGACAAATACAAAACTATTTGTATTAAAAATCGATAAAGAACTGATACTATACCAATTAGATATCTGCTATGATCAACTTGGGTTCCATTATGGATCCTTGATAGAAAACATTAAAATATAATTATTGCTATATTAAATTGTGATAACGGCAAACTTGAATTATTTTGAGTAGCTGGACGTAGCCAAATATCAGATGTTCCCTGAATGTCGGAAAATTCTGTCTAATTCTGTCTAAGCTGAAAAATGTTGTATGTTAGGAAACTATCTGATTGTGGGTCCAAGCTAAGAGACATTAGATGCATTCGTTTTTTTAAGTAAACTGAAGTACACTAAACCTACAAAGCAGTTCTTCGATTAAGATATCATGACAAACCAACATTCAATACATGTATATCAATAAAAATTATATTAAATAAAATTAAATTATATAACGGGTAGTTTAAATTCAACACCTGAAGATTGTGTTGGGAATAATACTCCGAGTTGTGCTAGCGGTAAGAAAAATATACACTTATTAATATATTATTTATATGTCTGCTATATTCCATCGAGCCTTATACTGTTATAATATTGACGCCATCATATATATATATATATATATATATATATATATATATATATGTCAGAATTAAATGTACATTGTGACACGGAAACTTCTATGTTTGGAGATAGAATTTCGTCATCAGGAAATATTGAATGTTGGTTGTGAAATCGATTTACATGTAAATGAAAATCATATATATATATATATATATATATATATATATATATATATATATATATTCTCAGACATTTTTGTGAAGATGAAAATAAAAAATATAAGATACAGGAAAAACGACCGACCAGTTTTTATCCTAATCTTCATCAGGGCCGGCTGGGAATATTTATTTCATCCATTTTTTAATGTTTAAAAAATGAAGATCAGAAATGTCAGGGAAAAAAAGTGCGGCAAACACTCGATATTGATGTGTAGTTCAAGAAGGCAATCTCTCTGCTTACAGAGAGACGGCTTCCTAGACCTAATGTACAATGATTCTAATGCTTGTAAGTGAAACGCAGAATGTGAACCAGACAACACGTAGAACTGGTACACACTAAAGTCGGTTACACAATCTCTGCTATTTGTAAGATGTTTGGTAATTGCTGTCCCGGATATGTTAACCAGTTGGCTTGTACGGGCATTCAATTTGAGAATTCTAGATGGTACATGCTATTTAATTCTACAATCTAAGCGTTGCAAAGTCCTTCTTATGTAGTTGCTACCACAACTGCAACTAAAGAAATAAATTATAGATGGAACATATGTGGAGGAAGGACATTTTTTTAAGTATTGAAAGAAATATATATATATAAAAGAAAGGAATCTTTGAATGATTAATCCATGTTTGAACTGGGAAAGGTTTTGCAATGTTTTTTTTTTCGAACGTTACATTTGACATCATCAGTTAGAAATTAGAAATGAGAAATTAGCTTATAAAGTGTCAATTACAGATTTCGTTTCCAAAGTTTCTTTTCAAAAAAAATTTACATTACATGCAAACACATGAATTAACTGATGTTCTTTGAAACTTTAGAAAAAACTCAAATTTCACCAAATTTTCATATAGTTTATTCACTGATTAATTTCTTCCTAATGTAAAGCATATGACATAAATATGTGTACTTTGCATATTTCTAAGACATCTTCCTGATGGATGAAGTTTTATAATCCAATTCTACTGTACTTATATGAAGCTTGTGTGAGTGCATGAATTCGTAAATTTATAATCATATACACATACCTAGCACGTACGTGTAAGTTTCTGAGATGAGGTATTGTAACTGTTTACACTATTTACATTGAGCTGACATTTCCGGAAATAAACGTAAAAAGGACATCTACACAAATATTATTGAGCCAATCTTTAGAATCACCAACACACAAATTGACTACTCTGTGGTTTGGTTTTTCACCTGAAGAAGGCCGGAGCAAACAACGGCCGAAAGATTGCGAATATAACAATGTTTTTGACAAAAGTCCAAACTAAGTAGTGCAAATATATAAACAGAAGCCATTTATATTAATATAAAGAAATTTGTAAATATTTCGGTGATGTAAAAAGTTTGAAATATTCATTCATCCTCGTAAGGATTTTCATCACAAATTTATAAAATTATGTATAAATATTTATGCAAGATAATTATGTACAATTTGAAAAAAGTCATAGTAATTTTTATTTATTTTTTCGAATTTTTATTTTCTTTTATCAAAAAGTAATTATGAGAAAATGATAGATGAATGTCTTTCCAGACCGGTCGATAACAATATTCAAGCAAAAAAATGTCGTTCTAAGCTACTTACTAAAATCTAATGTCAAAATTCAGATATTAATTTTATCCTGATTTCAGTGGAAGATAAAGCGCGAAGACGTTGAACATGCCTGAAAACCAACAAGAATATAATTTCCATCAATTTTCTAATTTTATGCTTATTAAGCAATTATATTATTTTTATATTATAATATATATCATATATTAACATTATTATTATATTATTAGACTAGTTTATATCTGCTGGTACGGGAATAGATGCAAAACGAAAAAAGCGACAGTTATCAATACTTAATAAGTTAGATGGTTTAACAATCCGTTTAATCTCATGTATACAGGCTGGTAGAAATGTAACTGCTGACGAAATGAGAACGTTTATTTTGAGATTATATACACAATTATGTTAACTAATACAATGATTGCATTCACAATTAAATTTTATTGTCTACAATACGAAAATGCTTAAATCTTATCAACGCAGGTGCTCAAACTATTGTTCTTTACAATTTACTCGGCTTTGAAGTCTACTATTTGACAAATATGTTTGCACAAGTCTCTTTGTGCATTAATTTCTTGAAATACATCTCTTATGTAATTTTTTAAAAAAAACAGCATTTTTTAAAATAAAAACTGTCTTTGAGTACTTTCCAGAAGAAGAAATCAATTAGGGTCAACTCAGATGAAAGTTGTTGTCAATCAATTAGACCTCTTCCACCCATTTATTTCTCAGGAAATGTTTCAAGATACCCACAGACTGCTCTTGAATAATGTGGATGGTCCCAGTCTTGATAAAAATACAACCTATAAACAACCTGTTACACCTACTGCCCCCTAATTTTGGAAGAAATATATATATAGTCATCCGCAGACAGATCTGATTCGCTGTATCACAGCTCATCAGTACGGTTAGACATGTGATTGCTTTTAACCCAGGATTGAAATCCGGTCGAATTGGCGTCAGTCGGCGATAATACCCCTGAGGTATGGGCGCTCGGTAGAAGGAGGCAGACTGTCAGCGTATGATGTATCATACGCCAGTGGTCAGAGTGCTGAATGAGCGATGTATATACATATATATATATATATATATATATATATATATATATATCCGAGTGAATAAGGAACGAAGAAAAAAAAATTTTTAACAACGTCCAAAACATTAATTTAAAAAAGTGCTCAATATATAATATATAGAGCTGTGAATATTTATTATAAATTATATTTTAGAACACGTACGAATGTTTCATATATCCACGACAAATCGTACATTTGTTTCGACATTGAAACTACAATGCCTCATCAGGTGGTATGGACAGGAATGGAAAGCCATTTTTCTTATATTTAGTAGGTTGTGTGTGGGACATGCTACTTAATTCTACAATCTAAGTGGAGGTTAGTGATAAGGCAATAAGTCTTGTGAATTGTCCGTTTGAATTTTGAAGAAAGTGGTGTGCGTAGTGAATATAGCTGATCACTTTGGATCACTTAGAGGACAGAGTAGGGAAGTGTAAGGGGTGGGGAGGGATGGGATTGGACTTACCGCTTATTTGTACAACTATAGAATAGTTTTGTATTTAAGCAGTTTTTATAATTAATCTAATTTGGTATATTTAACATTAATTTTGGATTTAGGAAATCTTACATTATCGTATTTGAATTTCAGTGAGGTTTTTAGAAAAATCACCCCTATCCTAATACTTTTGCACACTGACGGTAGTGTGCAAAAGTGTTAGGACAGGGGTGATTATAAAATTTATTTTGATGTCTCATAAAAGATAAAATAGTTCTTGTCCTAATACTTTGCACAGTGCTATATATCGGATGTCTAACCGTACTGATGAGCTGTGATACACCGAAACAGGTTTGTCTGCGGATGGTTATATATATATATATATATAGATAGATAGATAGATATATGCAAGTTTCGTTAACAATGACAATGTTCGTGTTCGATGGCTAAGTGTTTTCAAATAATTTTTATGTGAACTTTCTTTTGCATTTTTATTACATGTGAATGATTCAATGTTATTTGTATTATCAACGGGTATGTTATGGATAGAGTATGGTAGCTCTACATCTGTATTTAACTGAAACCTAATAGACATATGTTCAGAGAGCTGGAACGTTAATCTTCTTCTTAAACATGTAATCTATCCAAATTTGTATTGGTCAGAAACATACTTCTTAAAAGGTCATTTAAAATGGTAAAATAATATTGGTTCTTTGTAATTTGGATTTTGCAGGTGAATTATTTTTTTGACAATGAGTTTATTTGTTTTATTTCATTTATAAAAGATAATTTAATGTCCTTGTTCTTGTCAAATGAACTTGTATATTTCTTTATAATATTTCTAAGTGTAGATTCGTCTTATAATCACTATATCAATATAATAGCCTCATGCAGGAATGAAAAAGTTTAAAACAAATGAAAGAAATATTATGTAAGAAAAAAGCCAAGAGTCAATAATATCAACTAAGAACATAGCCACCGTGTACTTTTTTTTTTTATATAAGCGTTTCACCCCGAGCAAGGCATGTCACTGCCACTACTGCGCAGGGGGCTACGTAGAGTGGAGAAAGGCTGATTAAATATAGGAAATGTCAGAGGCTAGGTGATAGGCGGGTAAGGATACCGAGAATGAGGGTTGGGTAGATGAGAGTGTTCTGAGAATAGTTGGGAGTTAGTGTGATAGGAGGTGTCTATTGACCCTACATTTAAACACCTGGAGATTGTAAGTGTCGGGAAAGCAGACTTGTGGAAGGGAGTTCCACAGGCGGGAAGCGCGAGAGAAGAAGCTGTTGGAGTAGAATTTACGGTTACATCTTATTTGTTTCACTGTAAAAGGGTGGGACCTAGTTGCTAATCTAGTATCTCGTGTAAATTCCTGCTTAGGCGGCACCAGTGATCTAAGCTCATCGGAGCAGAAGCCATGAAAGTACTTGTAGAAGAGTCACAGGGAAGCCACATCACGCCGGTGAGAAAGCGGCTACAGCCGGTCTGCCAAGTCAGTATCAATCACGTTACAGATCCTCCTTTGTATTTTGTCAAGAAGCACAAGGAGAGCAGCAGGGGCACCCGACCAGATATGGCAGCAATATTCAATACACGGGCGGATGGTAGATTTGTATATGTGCAGAATAGATTCAGGTGGGAAAAATTTCCGGGCCCTGCACAGGGAGCCGACTTTCATAGCAGCAGATTTGGCAATGGATTCGATATAGTCATTCCATTTGAGGTCCGGCGAGAGTGTAAGGCCAAGGAGGCGTAGTATTTTACTCTCTGGGGACTGACCGCATTTGGAAAATAAAACAGTTTTCTATTTCTAGATACATGCATAAAACAATCCATATATTCACTTAAAATTTTAAAAATATCTATTCATGATAATGTCTAAGCGCTTAAATAAATAAAAAATTCGGACAATTTTATATAATTTATATGTTGAAAAAAATAGAAAAAAGATCACATGATGTTGAATATCTGGATCGGAATCTGAAACGATGATAAAATAAAGAAAAATACATATAGGAAACCTATCTTAATTTAACGTGTTTCAATTTTATCAAAAACTTCTTCAGAGATAGATCGAAAGATCAAAAGAGACACAGAATTCATATTATGAATTTTGGTTAGTTCTTATTGGTCTGATACATGTCTTATGTTTTAACGCAACAGATAATTTTAAATACATATGCAAGAAATATTTTGGACGGTAAAATAGTGTGTGTGTTTTTCAATATTTACGTTTATGTTTGTGTATGAGACATGTTTACTATTGTCACTTTGGTGTAGATCAATGATACACAGGTAGATGCGATAAACGTTTTTCGATTGAAAATTTTTATTAAAGTATTTCTCAATGCTTTTTGAAGATTTAATCTGTATTATTGCATATTTTTGTATGTATTACGTAGACGTAAGTTATATCCATCAAGAAACTGTAATTTAATGTTTAGTTGGTAATAATCTAAACTTATTTATAAATGGAACTTTGTTTCTGTATGTGTGTATGTGTCTGTCTGTCTGTGTGTGTGTGTTCGTTACTTATAGACTCCGAAACGGCTGAACCGATTTTCTTGAAAATTTACACAGTTGTACTATAAGCGTCTGCGAGTGTTCTTAGCAAGGTTTTGTGTCGAGGTACCCCCGATAAATATCGAAAATCCATAATCGAATAAATAAGTTTATAGAACAAGTGGCCCGATTTTAATCAAATTTGATACACACATAGACAAAGAGATAAGAAACGATATTCAGAACTTTCATGGTTGCAGTTCTTACAATAGTACAGAAAATTGGTAGTATATATATATATATATATATATATATATATATATATAATAGTATATATATATATATATATATATATATATATATATAAAAGGCAAGATGTTTGTGTGTGTGTCTGTTTATCTGCCTGTATGTCTGTATTTTTTCAGCCCTTTTATTTTAGTTTTTGCTTCGGGTTTGGCTCTAAGTAGGTATAATTGTAGTTCTTAGTCTCAGCCACGATAACATTTACTCAGAGGACTTATTTAGCCTTCAAAATGCAGTTTACGACGACAAAACTTATTTGATATCGATAGCAGGAAATCAAAATTAGACTTATATCCATTCATTTTTCATTCAGTCTACGATTTCGCTTTAACTGGAAACAACTATTGATTTTTAGTCTTTCGTTTCAACGTCCAAAGAGTCTGATCTCCAGGACCATGGATTTGTTTTAAAGCTTTCATTACACTCGAGCAAGGCCGGGCTATACTGCTTGCAGTTTCAAATTTTCATCGGATATTTTTGTTGTGTGATTATGCGATTCTGCGCATCACAGGAACAAGCTGCGATGACACACACGGCGGTTAACTGGATGTGAATAGATCGGCGTTTCGCTATGTTTCAATATTAGGGCCGTGGTTGGCGTCGACAAAATATTTTCAAGATACTGGTTAGAAAGAAAAATACGATTTCTCACTTAACCGGTAATGTTTGCGTTCTGCTTTGAGAAAGCAAACTTCTGGTATCTTCTGGTAACTTCTGGGCACAGAAAAAAATAACCCCCTACGCACTCACTACCTGATGATCTCATTGGCCGCTGACTGTTTCACCGATTTCCTTAAAAAAAAAATTATATTCATTTCTCGAGGATATATAAGAAATCTTGTTGTTATAGAAGAAACATTTAATATTGAACTTATTTTTTTAGTTTGAGTTTTGTTTAAAGGCATATCAACCTCTGTGGGTTATTTAATGCCAAAAAGGTGGGGTTTTAAGGTGTTTTTAGTGAGAAGGTTGATTTAGTCAGATTTTAATGAAATGTTTTTGTTTTTATTCTTGTTTATTTTAGAAAAATGAAAAGGTCTTCTAATTTTGTATTCAAAAATATTTTGCTGAGAATATTTTTCTTTTCAAAATGTGTTATAGTAAACATTTTCTTCAAAAATGTATTGTTAGTAATATTTCTCTTTCAAAAATGTGTATTTTTCTATAAAAGTCTATTTTTATATATATTTCTACAAACGTGTATTTTTATTCTTTCACAGTGTTTTGACCCCAGTTTGGGGGTTAACTATTTGCCCATAGCTAGAACTCTAACAGGTGCTACAACTGCGGGTGGACGTGTGAACAACAGCAATTAAGAGATGGTTCCATGCTTCTGACTATTTTGCAATCAGTGGCCTTGCTGCCGGATGCAGTTTACCGTCATGCCCAGGACCACAGAAGAGTGGTCCTTTAAGGCAACTTTCAGTTGATCATGTGTTAAGAAAGATTCAATGAAATAAAACAGTCGAGTTTGTGAATAGTCAAAATAAAATTATAAGAACATTGCACTCAGTCTTGTTTACAAATAAGAAAAGTGCCTACCCTAATCAAGAAAAGCAACAGCTTTTATTGCAGAGATAATTTTTTCGATTGTTTGAGATAGTTAAGAGGATAAGAATATCCTATGTAAGGCAGTAATTATGTAGTAATATTTATCTCTGTAAAATGTTCAGATGATAAAATTTAGTGGGTTACGGGATTTTTCTGTTTGCTACATACAGACTGATTCTGTAATCAAAAACTCAAGCTTGATTGCGAAGTTATCAAGTAAGATATTATATAACAAAACAAGACCATCTAGCTAAGATTATAGTTTTTTCTATAGCAAATTAGCTTGACCAAAGAAAGGCACAGAAGGAACATTCAATGTTACAATGGTAAATGTTGATAGAACCAAACTTAAGTTGATAGGTTTATACAAACTACAAAAATTAAGGAAAACAACTAACAAAATTATATAGTGTTATGGTGAAACACACCTATTCCTCAGATAATGGACTCTCCCTCCTATATTAATAAGAGTTAACAGGAAGTTAACTCGAAAGGTTCTTGGAAAGTTCATAGGAGTTCTTAGAAGTTCTAGAGAGTTCTTTAGAGTTCTATTGAAGTTCAGTAGAACTACTAGGCAGTTGATGTTAGTAGGCAGTGAGCCGAATGCTAAAAGGTCAGCTTACAATGGAAGATTACCAAGTTCCTAACATTTTGGGTGTGTTAAGTAAATTAGCAACCGACATAGCAGGATTATAACCTTCAGTGTGAAAACTACTCCACAACATATGGCCTCTACAAGGACGAGAGGCTTAATCTTAAGAAACAAAACCAGATAATGTATTCACAAAACACTTCTCAAATATACGATTTGACATGAACGGACAAACAAACTTAAAACCGGAATATTTCCTAGATATCACCTTAGAAAAGATACACGTGAGCCATATAGTTGGCTGGCTGTTTTGTTTTTATGGCATATCAACATCGGTAGGTCATTTATTGCTAACTAAATTTTATTCATTTATTGCTGGTCATACATTTTTCTTTCAACAATTTATTGTTGTTTTTATATAAGTTTTCTGTTTAGTAATACGTTTTTCTTTTCGAGTATCAAAATTCATTGGGATTTGTTTTTTAAGGGCAGGGTCCCGAAGTTCTACCCTTGTTATTTAATCCATAACTTGAGGGAAGGGACGGATTAATACCTTTCGCAAGGGTACCAGTGCTTAAGTGAATGCAGGGTATTCAACTGAAATTCGAACTCGTCTCACCGATTTCTCTTTCCGAGCCGATATCCACCGCAGCACAACGCACATCCGTCACTAAACGCTTACAGCACCTGGTATTCCCAAGTGGTCACCCATCTAAGTACTGACCAGGCTCAACATTGCATAACTTCGGTGATCGAGCGAAAACCGGGGTATACAACGTGATATGGCCGTAAGCCGAGCTATATAGAAATCTAAAAAAAAAAAAAACAGTTTACATATGCACATCTTCCAGCCAATCACCAACAATAATCCACCAGATTCTCCATTCTTGTCTTAGGCTTGGGAAACCCTTTCGGCAATGGCCGTTAACCCATCGATGGTTGACCTAAATCGTTATTATTCGCATATATGACTTCATATGTGAAATCCTGTATAATAAACAGAGCAGTGTCTACAAAAATATGACTATCTGTACTGGTCTATCCATATCTATTAATTAAACAGTATTTCATGAGGCTTCCCGCATTTACATATCGTAACAATTATGAACCAGATGTGCGTTGTGGTACAGTGGATATCATCTCGGAACGAGAAGCCGGGGAGCCGAGTTCGAATTCCAGTTGAATCCATTGTATTCACTTACGCGCAAATACCCTTGGGAAAGGTATTAATCCGTCTCTTCCTTCCAGTTATGGGTTAAATAGCAGGACAGATTGGGTTCTATAGCCTTGGTTGGCAACCAGTCTACTACAGAACGCAATGGCAACCTACTGCGGGATAATCTTCTGTCCAGTCAGTCATGTCTCTTTCGAGATATGATCGCCCAAGCGTGTTTCATGTATGGCACTTAACTAACTGACAGCGAAGGGGAAAACAAACTTGGAGAGTTATCTGGAAGAGGAATGGTACTTGAAACTAGAGTAGTTAATCCCAACGAACAGCAGAAAAGGTTCGGTTGAAAATTCCAATCCCCTAAAGAAGGCTGCAGCATACATCGACAAAAACGTTGTGAATATGTCAAAAAAAGATAAAGACAGCCAATCGAATATTGCAAATAGTTAATATTAAAATATATTAATAGTCCGAATAATGTAACTACTGTAAATGCTACCTCAACTCAGAAATACAGACAAAAAGTAAATAATCGTTCTACTTAGTAGTGACTTTAGTTTTAAGAATAGTGTCTTTTGGGATACAGAATTTTATTCCATCCATACCTACTTTATACTTGGTTATATATATATATATATATATATATATATATATATATATATATATATAAACATGTTACGCAAATTAACGAATTTTAACGAAAGTTGGTTATAAGCAACCGACAATTTGTAATGAATTATTTTGAACATTATTTTTACCGATACTCGTATTTAAGTAGATATTCTGTTTTTAATTAAACAGTATTTTTAAATAATCAGGCCGGTAGATATAAATATAAAAATACTGTTTAATTAAAAACAGAATAGCTACTTAAATACGAGTATCGGTAAAAATAATGATCTAAATATTATATATATATAGTGTCTCGAGGCAGCAAATGAATGTCTATTATTTTTAATCATTAGCCGTTCTAAACATCGTATTTTGGCTTTAATTCCAGTTGAAAATAAAGACAAAAATTGTCCAACATTTGGATAATTTTTATTAAGTTGGTTCTAAGCTTTCGGCTCACATGAGCCATCTTCAGAGAGGAAAATATACCTTTAGATATTAGAGGCCTTCTACATTAAATTCAAACAATCCACACTTAAGAAAATCACGTTTAAATCTGTTCATAACACATTTGCATATATGGTTCTCTTGGTATTTCAAGCTCTCACGCGGTGTGACGTCATAGAACCTCAGCGCAAATTGGCGAATTGCGTTTGTTATTTTTGGTAACTGTTGCCGTTGCTTAGCGGAGTTTTATGTCAACACAAAATAAAATCATCGCTGATGGTGGATGATTTTGTGTTACCGTTCTTGTTACCTCTCACCTGAAATTAAAGCCAAAATACGATGTTTAGAACGGCTCATGGTTAAACATAATAGACATTCATTGCCTTTTATATTTAATAGTATATGTTTAGAAAATTTATATATATATATATATATATATGTGTGTGTGTGTGTGTGTGTGTGTGTGTGTAATATTTGAATATTGAAAATTTTAAAATTCATGATTTTCGCCTCTTTGATTTATTCTCCCTTCATTTTATTATTTTTTATAATTTTTATTTTAAATTTAAATTTTAAATTTTTATCCATAGCTAACTGTAGTATGTTTAAATTTTTAATATTGTTACTAAAAAACCATTGACATAATCGTAAGGAATAGATACACAGAAAAATGTACATAAACTCCTTTACTAAAACAGTTAATTCCCATGATCATCGAGTGAACTTCAATTCAAATTTATTTATCTGGAAATTTGAAAAATGCATCTGGTGATTGCATAACGCATGAAACTCGTGATATAGACGTAGTATAATATGTATTTAATAATATATATATATAGAGAGAGAGAGAGAGAGACAGAACTCTGTTTATACATTGAGCACTATTTTATTAACATCTGAATATAATACATATGTACACCCTCTTCATAGGTATAGTTATTGATTCACGTTACTATATATATATATATATATATAGGTACCTCCACTTTTTCACGGGAAAAACGGCATAGCGTAATGCAAAAGGCCACAAACTTAACGAAAATAAAGTTTTATAGTCAAAATGTTGATATTATTATTACGAGGAAAGGTCAAATATTATTTTAATTATTTTTTTAAAAAATTTTAATTCTTTCTAACACGTTCGAAATTTTGGTTAGAATGCTTAATTTTCTTTACGTCATCGCCTTCTACAAAGTTTAACATTGATTTCTTCTTTTGCGCTTTTTTTCTGTTGAAAGCACATTAATTTGAAAATTCTTGTACAAATCAAATAAATGTCCGATTTTAATGAAATTTTCAGAACATTTTCACAAATGAATGAAATTATTTTGGAAATGTTTCTGTTTAGAAAATATTAGTAAAAATTTCTTTTGAAAATGTTCCCCTACCTTACTTAATTTCATTAAATTTCACACAGAACCTTCACGTTTATGGAATTTGTTTTCTGTTTTGCTTTTTTTTTTGTTAAAATTAGGATTCATTAGGGATTGCAAACCACCTACCTTTTTTTCAAATTTGTACAATTTAACTGGAAATCGAGAATTGAAAAATAAAGAATCCAATAAAACTATGACATTACTTAACAAGAAAAGCTTTTAATTATTTTTGTAAATAAATAATATTAAGGACATTATTGTCTGAAGAAATAAAATTTTTCTGATAAATAATGAATTTTTACAAGAATTCTTTCATTTTTTTTTTACATTTTTATTATAATAATATAAATTGTTTAAAGTCGTGTATTGGCACGTTTATGGAAAGTGATATAGCAATTAATTGGAAACAAAATTTACAAGTCCAAAATTGTAAAGATTTCTAAACGTAGTTAGGCTATTTTTTTTTAAAGTAATTTTTAATTTATTATATTTTGACCTTATTTTCATGTATGGTAGACTGAAATTGACATTATTATGAAACAGTTAAGTAATTTAAGAGTTTTGTCCCTTCATTTAGATTTATGAAAATTGTCAGTTTTGGGTACGCGTACAACCTGTCATCACCAAATCAGTCACGAATCTGTCAAACCTTCGATCAGATGAACACAACCAATCGTTAATAATTGGTTGCATATTATTTTTTTGTGCTATAAGTATGTAATATTTGTTACATCAGCTTAATTTAACTTTCAATTTTCTAATTTTACTAAAATAAAGTGTCAGAAATATTTCAAAATATCTTTAAAATCAGTAAATTTTTGTTTGTTTACAAATTTCTTAAGATTAAGAAAATGGCCGTTTTTAAGAAAATTTAAGAAATAGAAATTAAATGTTGAAAACGGTTTATTTCACCATTTAATTTTCATTTCAAATTATCGCTCGATGGGAATCGCACCTAGCAGCTTCGAAACGCGAAAAATTTTGTGTGGTGATACTATGAATTTATAAACCATTGTAACAACCATTACAATATAATGCTCTATGATGTATCGAGCACTCTTTATAAAAGTAAATGCATGAACAGCAGGTAAAAAAGCCTACCTGTTCTAAAACATTGTTACAATATATATATATATATATGTGTGTGTGTGTGTATATATGTGTGTGTGTGTATATATATATATGTGTGTGTGTGTGTATATATATATATGTGTGTGTGTGTATATATATATGTGTGTGTATATATATATATATATATGTGTGTGTGTGTGTGTGCGTGTATATGTGTTTGTGTCTGTGTCTGTGTATTTAGGCAGCACGTTTTCATTGATGCATGTTTCATTAAGTAATATAGACAAGTTTTGTCGATTTATTTTATGTAATTTTTTTCATATCGTCTGATAAGCTTAATAGCATTATCGTTGAAAGTGGAAAGAAAATCACAATATTGATACATGTTTTTATTTGATCCTTTCTGAGCTTTCGGCTTACATCAGCCATTATCAAAGATGTCAATAGTGTTGGTTGGTTGTAACGGGCAATTCGCGGACGAACGATAGGAGTAGTCCTCTATTTTGTTTGTGTGGAGGTTTGGCGAACAGGTGCGTGCATGCTATAAGTAAAAATCGCCCTTCAGCTTGTGGGGTCTTACATGAACACACGAAAGTAGGGGTGAGAAATATTAAGGATGGAAAGTGATTGGGAAAACTAATCGCTTCTGTTATCTATGATAGGGATTTGAGAATGTGTGTGGAGATTTCGTAGTTAATTTTGTTCAGGTTAGCTTTCAACTGTTTTATGTATATGGCTTCGAATATTTTTAGTTTTTGTTTATTATTTTCGTGTTTAAGTATGGTGTAGATATAGTGTTGAATTATAATGATGGTTAGTGACAGGATTGCTGGGTTATTTAGTAGTTGCCTGGTGGAAAGACATTTTAGACAAGCAGATTTTTTGTCATAAAATTCCTCGATATCAAGATTTATTGGAGTAGATAGACTAAACTATCGCCCGGTTCACACTCCACCCACGTCTATTGAATACGTGAAGAGGCTCATTCCTTGTTCCCTGTTTAGGATGTGGTTTCCGGCTTTCTCTTTTCCAATCTTTTCACTCTTACGTAGCCCCCTGCGCATCAGTGGCGTTACCACTTTCCTTGGGGTGATATGATTAAAAAGTAAAGTGAGAGCGTAAATAAAATTAATGTGGAGATTATTTTCACCTAGCTGTAGAAGGGTTACTTTTAGACATGCCGACTGCAATTAGGTCAAAAATCCATTGAACTTGAAAAGTGAAGACATTAAAATGTTTTCAAGTCATCACCAGTAGCAAGACTTGGAGTTTCATACACAACGCAATCTTCATGTGCTGAGCAGAGACTGCCGTTACATAAATTAAATTTTAGTAAAGAAATAACCTGATTAACGCAATTTTGGCACAATACATATATTTTACGGGGATTGCTAATTAAAATATATATATTTGCAATAGACAAGATTTTTATTTTTATTTAAAATAAGGCGAGATTGTTGTTTTTTTTTGTTTTTTGGGGTTTTTTTTTTTGTATTTCTATTAAAATAAATAGACTTATAAATACAAAACAAAATATATGCTTGACATAATACAAACTATGTGGTTTTCATATTTCCTCTGTCAACCGCCGGTAATATTTAATCGTTATTGTTGTAAGTGCCTGTCAAAAAAAAAAAACAAAAAATAGAGTGAAGTTATTAACTTTTATAATAAATTTAAAAAGTGTATGACAGAGAATATTTACTCGCGTGTATTTTGCCTGCGTTTGGGTTCTAATATGCGAATTTAAATCTGTCTGCAATTTTTCTTTGGAGAAGGAAGCATTACAATTAGCATTTTTAAACAATTTAAAAACGGAAGCAGTTCGAATGATATTCTCTCAAACAAAGATGGATTTAAGAGAAGCGAATTATGGCTTTGTTAAATTTAAATACAAACAGATGTTTGATTTTTACATTGTTTCCTTTTAAATGGGAAACGTTTAGTCGATATCTAATTTTCGTTAAACGTTCTTAAGTGTTACAAGATCTAAATTCAGGAAGCCTCCTGAAATAATAATTGATTGATATATATGGATAGATTCGGACAGATATTCATATTTGTGTAGAAGCTGTTTTATTTATTAAACAGGATTTTATTTTTTCGTTTAGCATTCCTGAATAAATAAAATACTGTTTGAAAAAATAAACGTAGAGTCTACTCAAGTATAGTATCCACTAGAAATAACTTTCTAAGTCATAAGAATATTTTTGACTAAGAACTAAAATTATGTTACTTCTTATATATATTGTTGTATCGTGGAAGAAATAGATAGACAGAAAAATATAGATAAACTACTTTATTACCGGAGTAGTACAACCAAGATGTATATACAATATTTATAGTCTCTCGCAGTAGCAGGTGTTACTTCCGAAGTCCGTGATAATGACAACTCCCCGTGCTAAGAGCACATTGTCTTTTATATATATTATATTAATAAATTATAACATTGAAATGTTACAATATCACTACAAAAGTAGCTATTTTGTTTCGACAATTTATGTGTCTTATCAAGTGATGTGGTTATTTCAAAATGAATGGCTTTAAAAGGTTAAGAACAAGAAAGACCTCTTTCATCAGGGAGGCATTATTGTATGTACAATGTGGACCAATCAGAGTAAAGCAACTTTTACTTTGGAGAATATGTGGGAAGACTTAAAATTAATCTTGGTGGGCATTGGTATTAAAATTTTATAAAATTAAAATCAGCATTATTAATTAACTATTATATCTACTATATTTTTGTTGCTAAAAAAAACAAAAAATTATATATATATATATATTTCAACAATTTCGTAGATTTAGAAAGTTATTAACATATTAGACGGGGGAGAGAAAAAGAACGCATACATGAATAAACCTACAAACATTCACATACGGAAAAATATTCACAAACATTAGTAAGAAAAAACATATACATAGTAATACACCCATGTATATATACATACACAAATTTCAAAATTTAGTCTTTATCGAGATGTCAATTTGTCTGTTAACTTTTAGGCAGACTAAATTGCTATATATTGGATACAGTCACGGCGGATTCATAAAATCACTGGCCTCATATGAATGGGGTCAGGATAGACATAATTATATTTCAATGCATGAACACATGAGCGGGAATAAATATATACTTACGCAAAAACATAAAACAAACTTAAATGCGTATGCATGTGCAAAACGTCATACATATATATATATATAGAGAGAGAGAGTTCAATACTGTTCATATGAAGTTATGACTGTAAGCCCCGGTTGTTTAGCTCGCGTGTGCGTGTGTCTCAGCGCACGTCAATGGTTGTATATATGTAAAATTATGTCTGTGTATGTGTAAGAGGCGTCATGACAAAAATACATATTCCTACCAAAGTCAATCCCAATTTCAACAAAAGTTCATCAATATACGTATCTTCGTACACATCCAGTATTTTAAAATAAAATTAAAACAGTTAGTTAGACAATCAAAAAAGCATGAAACTTAAGACATCTATCTATCTATCTATCTATCTATCTATCTATCTATCTATCTATCTATCTATCTGTCTGTCCATACATACGTACAGATATAAATATATATACACTTACAAATATATATAAAAATATATATAAATATAAATACATACACAGAAATATACACAAATATATATATATATATATATATGTATATATATATATATATATATATATATATACATATACACACACACACACATACAAATACATACGTATTACATATATATATATATATATATAAACACATACATACACACACACATACGCAAACAAACATATATATAGAGACATGGACACTTTAACAAACATATATACATTTGCGGACATATACACAAATATACACACATACACAAACACATGCATGTACACATATACACACACACATACACACACATATATACACACACATACACATACATATATATACATATATGATCGCATAATACGTTTTTAATTCATATTTAGAAATCACTTGTTTCTGATGAAGGACCGAGGGCGGTCAGAAATATAAAACACAATAATAAAAAATATATATATACATATACATACATACACACATATACATATATATACACATATACATACATACATACACACATATATATATATATATACATTTTCAAATTTGAAATTTTTTTAAATTCCTTCCCATACACACATATACATATACACACACATATATATACAAAAATATACAGACAAACATGTAAAGCCTACACACATATACAGATGAGTACAAATATATACAAAAAAAAATACAAATCAGTAATTAAAGCAAATCTCAATATGTCTACAAGCACAAAAGGACAAATGTACACTTATACACACATACGCACAAAAATATATACATACATATATATATATATACATACGCACTCTCATACACATATACTTATACATACATACATACATACATACATACATACATACATATATACATATACATATATGCATATACAAACACAAACAAACACGTACATACACAAATATATATATATATATATATATATATATATATATATATATATATATATACATAAACTAATATTTAAATATTAATTTGCCTATATCCGATGGGTACTTTCACCCGACCTAGACGCCCCAATAATAACCTCCCCAGATACACAATCAAGCACATATCAACACAACAAAAGCTTACAAGCAAAGAATCCAATACCGAACGCCAACCCAAATAGCCATGAGGCACTCAGTCCGACATCGATTATTGCGTCAAAACATGGCAGAAACTATACCAATATAAGTCATTCGGCCGGAGTATAACACGTTTCACTATAGTAACGACTGACAGACCAACAAATAATAACCATCATACTCGAGGCCAATATCTCACATAATTTCTTAACTATTTATAAATCACCTGCCACATCACTTGATAAGACACATAAAGTGTCGAAACAAAATAGCTACTTTTGTAGTGATATTGTAACATTTCAATGTTATAATTTATTAATAAATATTATTATTATTATTATTATTATTATATATATATATATATATATATATATATAGAGAGAGAGAGAGAGATATTTACGCTCTCAAACTCTGGAAGAATGGTAGACTTTGAAAAACAGTAGCTACTCTGGCATCTACGCATCGTTCATTCAGCAATGAATTAGAACACTCTCAGATATTGGGCGTGTATAATGATAATATACACGCTAAAAGTCTGTCTAACTTCTACCGGCGCCCGTAGCTCAGAGGTAGAATCGCCGACTGACCCCAATTCGGTCGGGTTTCAATCCTGTGTAAAAAGCAATCGGCTGTCTAACAGTAAACAGTACTGATGAGCTGCGAAACAGATCTGTCTGCGGATGACTATATATATATATGTATATATATATATAGCGAGAGAGAGAGAGTGTGTGTGCGAGGGAGAAAGAGAGAGACAGGACAGAAGATTAGAGGATTAATACAAATTTGAAAATAATATTATTTTCAGTACTCCCTCTCCAAATTTGAAAATAATATTATTTTCAGTACTCCCTCTCCAAATTTGAAAATAATATTATTTTCAGTACTCCCTCTCCAAATTTTTGTATAGGAAACTTTTTTAATTGTTCGATCCAGTCGTCAACAGCTTTTAGTAATTCACCGCCGATTTTTTCATTTCTGTTATTTTCGGATTAATTTTCAAACAATTTATCTGCTATTTATTGATGTTAGGATGATTTTGTGTTTTTAATTTTGCGCGTTTGTCTTTGCGAAAATCCGTGTTTGTGCAAATTTATGAGTGTGTTCGCGTGTGTATGTGCATATGTGTACAGTATTGTTAATATTTCTACTTTCTTCAATAACTTGTTTCCTCATACACCAACCTCTTCCTTACCTTTTCTTTCTTTTTTTCAACTCTGACGTCAAAGATAACATTATTTCCGCTGTCACAGAAAGGATTTATTTGGGTTTTCAGATTAATTCGTTATCTTGAATCTTCTAGAGTTTACTTAATTTTGGCAAAAGTAGGTGTGTTTCGTTTTTATTTATCTCCGTCTTGAGTTTAAGGGCCGATGGTAAAATGAATGAAGGCTATACGGCACTAAAACTAGTGATAATTCAAAACATCTTTCTAGTCTATAGCGGATAAGAACATAATCAAAATGAACTCTCTTCTTCTCTTTTACAAAAATTCTCAGTGACGTGTGAAATCCTGGTTTTCCCAAATAGAAAAATAATTGACCATGTGCTTAAAGCAGAACTCGAACCCAGTAGGTGTTAAAATGATTTTTGACCAATGGGAGCAACTTGTAAGACTTGGAAGGACTTGGTTATCCAGTGTGATATTCAAACGGACTATATAAATGACCTCGGCGTCAGTCATTAGTCAGAGATGGGAGCAGCGAGAGACACCGCTAAAATGTAACAAGAGAAGCTTCAGGTCAAGTCGGATATTGTCTTCTTCCGCTTTCACCTTATCTATTTCAACAATTACTATTAGAACATTTTGTACGAACTCTTGTTACACTTAACTTTTTCAATGAACATTAACTTCTACAACTTATGTTATTCCTCCTTTAATAGATTTCTATTTTAAAATGAATCATGTATATTTTATTCCACTCTTCTACACTAATCCACACATTCCAACTGACAACCAACCTTCTGATGAAAACCTTCTGATTAATAATTCTGCATAAAACTTGTAAGCTGTAGGGATTTCGGTTAAGTCTGACACAAGATCGAATCAAAGTAACATTCACTAGCTCCCTACGTTACAAGTCATCATTACTCTTTACTTAATCCTCTGCACAGTTTGCTGCATCCATGTTTCTTGCACAATTAATTGAGACATGATCACTTCTTTCTTCTCGCAGACGGTGCTCAACTGACCCTACTATACTGTGGAATAGAAAAAATCAAAAAGAAACAACATGTATGCGAAAAATGAAAATAAAATAGTGAGAATTTAGCCATTGTAAACTGTTATGCTCTCGTTTACCAATTAAGATCTCTAGAGGGGAAATTTAAAAAACAGTAGCCACTTTCTGCGATTTACGCATTACTCCTTGGTTATGAAGTGTGTTCTCTTGGCTACTGCCACTGCGTATATAACACGTTAAAATCTTCCTCCTCTCTCAGCCGTGTGCCGATAACTTAGGGGTAGAATCTCTGACTAGTACCAAATCAGCCGATCTCATCAGGTAGTAAACGCTATTTTTTCAGGAAAAATAGCGTTTACTAAGGAGACATTGTCCTTTCAATTTCGAAATCAAATGTACACTTTGTAGTAGATTGTAATTTGAACATGTTCTAAATTATAATTTAAAATAAATAATCATAGCTCTATTTTTATAGTGAGCACTGTTTTAAGTTAATGTTTATTTTCTTCATTCCTTATTCACTTGGATATACATACTTACACATATATTTATAAGCACACAACTAAATCCTCTACAGAAAACCAATATAGTGTATCAATTTACATGCCCTTTCAGAGATTGTATCTCTGGTATTAATAATAAACCCACTACATATATTGGTCTTACTACAACCACTCGCTTCCGTATACTTACCCGTCAGCTTTTTGATCAGAATACAATTAACCAAAGTTTTTCAGAAAAACATAGCCATGTAGGTAATATCAGACAGATTTTAATCAACAATATAATAATCCTCACTCACACACACACAAAAAGAACCTTAAGTTATTAACAGTAAAAAGAACCTCAAGATATTATAGGCCATCTACATTAAATCCAAACAACCCACACTTAATAAAATCACGTTTAAATCTGGTCATAAGACATTACATTGCATTTAAATATATGGTTCTACTAACATTTCGAGCTCTCACGCGGTGTGACGTCATAGAATCGCATTACAAATTTACAAACTGCGTTTGCTATTTTTGGTAACTGTTATCGTTGCTTAGCAGAGTTTTATGTCAACACAAGATAAAATCGTCTTTGATGGTATGTATGTAAAAGGGGATACTGATATCAATGCCAAATCGCGACAGTCTGTTTCATGATATAACGGAATCGTTGCGTCATATGTATTCTCTTCAAGCATGAAACCCACTGTGTCACCACTGGGTGTGGACCTCTATGTCCAGAACTGTATTCTTTTATTGTTGACACACACACACACACACACACACACACACACACACACACACACACACATATATATATATATATATATATATATATATATATAAACATTACATTCATTAGTTACTCACCACAACGAGATTTTATTTTGTAATCGTTTCACTCCGAGCAAGGCATTCCACTGCCACTGTTGCGCAGGGGGTTACATAGGGTCGGGGAAGTGATGGGAAAAGGATGGTTAGATATAGGAAATGTCAGAAGGAGGGTGACAGACGCGTAAAGGAGACCGAGAATGGGGGTTGGTTAGATGGCGAGAGTGTTTGAGAGAATAGATGCAAGTTAGTGTGTCAGGAGATGTCTATTGACCTTACATTTAAACTCCTGGAGATTGTAGCTGTACTGATCACAATAATATATATATGTGTGTGTCTGTGTGTTTACTGTCGTAGCCGTTATTAACGTAATATCTAATATCATCAAATTGATTATTGCAAATATTACTAATGAAATTTAATTTTCAGAGAAAAAATTGATGTATAAGTGTGAGGTAAATTATATTACCATCATCATCATCATCATCATCATTCTGCGGCCTCAGCCGAGATTCAAAATCTTGTCAGTAGCTGAATACTTGATGCTTCGCCAGGGCTACCAAGGGTGTTTTTATCGTGACACCATCACTAGATGGGTTGCCTACCACGGCTTAAGAGAGGCCCATTCACCCTCACTGAGAGAAGGATATCCCGCGCCAGTTTCCCAACCTGGTGTTTTTTACAACCTCGCGGTAAATTACTATGGAAGTATCGGCTGAACTCTTTATCAACATTAATTTGGCTCGCAGAAATGTAATATTGAAAAGACTGACTTTTCCGACTTGTATAAGGAAATCTGAACTCTTCTTTATACATATATTCAGATATTAGAGGCCATCTACATTAAATAATAACAACCAACACTTCATAAAATTAAATTTCAATCTGGTCAAAACACATTGCATTGCATTTATACATCTGGTTCTATTAACATTTCGGTCTCTCGCACGGTATGACGTCATAGAACTGCATTAAAAATTTTAATTGCTTACCGGTGTTTTATTTCAACCCAAGATAAAATCATCTTTGATGGTGGATGTTAACATCTCTGAAGATGGCTGATGTGAGCCGAAAGCTTAGAACCAACATAATAAAAAAATATCCAAATGTTGGAACAATTTTTTTCTTTATTTTTACCTAAAATTAATGTCAAAATACGATGTTTAGAACGGCTCATGATTAAACATAATAGACATTCATTGTCTGTTATACTTAACAGTATATATTTAGAAAATTATCTGCTGCCTCGATATATATATATATATATATATATATATATATATATATATATTGAAACATTCTTTTTACTACCACACCAATTAACAATTATTTTTAAAAGGATAATCTTTTTATTAAGAAACATACAAATGTATCTCAATTATAAAGGGAAAATAAAAAATATAAAAAGGGGAATTTAGACTCCTTTTTGTCCGGCACGTCTTTAGAAATATATTAGAATTCTCAACAACGTCTGAGCTAAAACAAACAGAATTTAATAAAAGAAAAGAGCCATTAACTATGTTGGGCGGTAGCTATCCCCCAAAATTTCTAACTTATATTTCAATTCTCTCTGTATGCAAAGGATATGATGTTGTCTGTTGATGGTAAGAGACTCCAAGATGTCAAGATGGAGTCTCGTCCTAGACCCGTGCAAAACAGAGAAGTAATCCGGGGAATATTGTGTTCTGCAGTCGCTTGAGTCCAATAAATGCTCACCGATTGTTGACTTATGAATATGCAACTGCCTAGATTTTATATGCTCCTGTCTTTTTGGCACGTCTATCCTTACCTCCAAACGCTGAATGGTCTTGCCCATGTAGTCGGTCTCGCACCGACACTTAAACTGATAAACAATGAGACTTTATATTTATATATATATATATATATATGTGTGTGTGTGTGTGTGTGTGTGTGTGTGTGTGTGTGTGTGTGTGTGAGTGTGAGTGAGTAAGTAAGTAGCTAACCAAGATGATGATCCATTAGGTGAAACCTAGGCAGGTCCGTGGGTTCTAGGTTAGCTACTTATGTATTTATTTGCTCTGTTATTGTATTGAGCGCTTTACGTGTTAGGTTCCTCGTCTCGGTTTTTTTTTTCTTTCGACCAGTACTTTGACTAATGTTCAAGTGCTTAGTTCGTTTTTTTTTTTGTTTCCATTTTTTACCCTCCGCGTTTCTACTCGGTGAGTTTTTCGAGACGTGTTCAGAGACAAATTTGAAGTTATATATATATATATATATATATATATATTGTAAACAAAACTTCTTTTCTCTACATCCTAATACGTAATATTTTACTCAAATTTTGTATATTCTCGATGATAAACATTGAATTAATATTATATTCAATAATCGAAAACATTGACTGACAAATAAAAATAAACACCCGCCCCCCCCCCACCCCCCCCCCAAACAAAAAAAATAAATAAATGCCGGCGCCAGACGATAGCGATAAGTTTATTTTTCGTTCTGCTGTCGGTGATGCAACACAGACTCTGAATTCGCTTCTTGTCAGTTATAATTATTACCAAATTGAATACTGAAAAACAAACTAAATTTGCCATCTTCGCCTGTATAATTTCAAACTGTTGTCTCAAGTCATAAACCTATCCTTATTTGTAATGTAAATCGAAGGTGAGGATATGATAATTCGTTTCATAATGACAATTACATTTATTCTTTTTTCAAAACGGGAAAATCTCAGCGTTTTTGACAAGTCACAAACTTACATGTTCAAACTTTTGTAGTTTTTACCAGTAAAGAAATGTTTAAATGCCGTATTAAAGTTATACAGTTTTAAGCGAGCTTGGTTTCCAGTTGTTATCTGACATTATCTGATTTTATAATTTTTTTATTATTTATGGAGCTAATTTCATGAGATTATTAGCTACTCCAGCATCTACGCATCGTTCATGGCGTATATTTACATGGTATATCAAACGCTAAATATCAGCCTCCTTCTACCGTGTGCCCATAGAGATAGAATCGCTGACTGACTTCAGTCGAGTATCAATCCTGGGTGAAAACAATCGGATGTCTAACCGTACTAATGAGCTGTGATACAGCGAAGTAGAGCTGTCTGCGGATGACTATATATATATATATATATATATATATATATATATATGTGTGTGTGTGTGTGTGTGTGTATATGCATGTGGCTATATATATATATATGTATGTATGTATGTGGTTCATCAGTGTGGCTATGTCTAGCCACACTGATGAGCTGTGATACAGCGAAACAGGCTTGTATGTGGATGACTAATATATTATACTCTCATTACGATTGAGCTCTCTAGAGAAGAAAATTTTACAAAGATTTTCCACTTCTGCTATATGTGTGACTCTTCAGAAATGAATTGAGTTTTCTCGGTGACTGGCATGTGTATACACAGCTTATACACAACACGTTAAAATTTCCCTTCCCTGATTCTATGCGTCGATGACTTAGGGAGTAGCGACTCCGACTGATACCAAATCGGTTGAGTTTCGATCCCGGCCAGAAGCAAGTGGATACGTCTAGCCACACTGATGAGCTGTGATACAGCAAAACAGGCTTGTATATGGATGACTAATATATGTATGTATCTATATATATATATATATATATATATATATATATATATGTGTGTGTGTGTGTGTTTGTGTGTATATATATATATATATATATATATATATATATATATATAAATTAAAATAGGATTAATTCAATGATGTTGGATGATCATTTCGATATGAAAATCCCCACAGGGGATAACACATCACCTCAGCAACAGAAAAATCATTTCAGAAACTGGAGAAAAATCAGTCTAATTTTCCTTTCTAAATAGATTTGCAAAGAAATTAAAAAAGAAAAAGACAAAGAAAAAGAAAAAGAAAAAGATAAAACAAAATAAAATCAAATAAACAACAAAAGAAAAAATTGACATCATCTGGGTTCGCAAAAAAGGAAAGAGAATTGTAACTTAAAAATAACGGACGGCGTGTTGAATTGATGGAAGGTTAAACAACACGGAAAAAAGGTGGGAGATAAGAGAGATAAAGGAAGTGGGGTAAAAAAGAAAAGACAAGAAAGAATTTTTTTTTTATATATTACAGACGCTAGACATATTCAAAAACCTAACTTCCCAAAAACGTTGAAGTAGTAGAAAAAGGCCTTTACTTAAAAAGGTATAATTATTTTTAATAGTAATAAAAAGATATAGGATTTAAAATAATTTTTTTTTAAAAATTAGGTCATTTGATTTAAACTAAATAAAGACACCGCTAGGTAAAAAAATTTTCATTTACAATTATACATACATATAGAAGTACACACATACATACATACACATACACAAACACACACACACACACACACAAATTTTCAATTATGAGTACATATATACATACATACACATTCACACACACACATACATTCAATTCCATACACACTTATATACGTATATACACATACATGCGCATACACACATATATATGTGTACACACATATACAAAAAATCCACACACACAATATATATGTACACGCACATATGTATACATATACATACACACACATATATGTACATTATACATATGCACACACACATACATATAAAAATATAAAAAATTACTGAATATTATAAAAAGAGCATTTAAATAGCTAAAAAAATTTTTTACACACATAAATACATATATACACACATACATATATACATATATGCATACATATATACAAATATTCACATACACACACAAACATACACATATACATAAAAATTATAAAAAGAAAAAGAAAAAGAAAAATTAAAAATTAAAAATTAAAAAATTAAAAATTAAAAATTAAAAAATTAAAAAATTAAAAATTAAAAAATTAAAAAATTTAAAATTTGAAAAATGACGGCACTTATTAATGAATTCCTTCCTAAGATTCAAAAGTAAATCCTGATGATGATACTTAAAAATCAGAATCTTCTCCAATAAACATAGACGGCACCTATCACGAAAATTTTTAGGGGTACAGGCTAAGCCTATTAATTTCCAGCGGATTATAGGGTTCTGCCGTCTGGAATCTTTGGTTAGGGTTCGAAAACGAGTACCTGTGGTTGTAAAGTCTCTGTTTGAAAAGGCCCGCGGACATATCAATATAAGTCCGGTAATTGTCTTTGTTGGAGAAATACGGGCTTCATAAATTACTTGGATGGATTTACATTTGCTCTGCACCGGGCAGGTATCCACAGAATTACAATTACATTTATCAACAATTCCAGATTTAACGTCGGTATTGTTTGAGTTCATTAAAATATGCCTATTATGGGAATTAATCATATCATCTATATTTGAGCTGCAAGAGTAACTGATTTTTAGGGTGAATTTATTAAAAAATTTATTTAAGGGATTATTATTATTATTATTACTATTATTATTATTATTATTAAAATGTTTATCGATTAATCTGAGAAAATACTTACCAATATTTATATTAGTTAGTTTACAATAAGGAGGGTTAAACCAAATTATCTTCCTTTGTCTACATTTTCGGGTGTTTTTAGTTTTTGATGATTCTGGGTTTATTCACTTGGGATACTAAAAATAGTATGAAATGCATCATTTTTTAAAAACACAGTGGTGTCCTAATAAGTATGGACGATAGGCCGCACAATAAATAATTATGGTGAAACTAGACATATAATTTTATTTACCAACTCAACACTAATTACAATTGAAAAGTATTGACAACGTGAAGTCAACTTATTTAAGATGCGTCAAGAGAATAATTGAATACAACAAACCAAATAAATATGAATAGTTCTCCTCAGTAATGTTTGACGTGCAATTTATTTGGTGATGCTTTTAAAAGTCCTCGAGGAATCCGAGTTTTATATTTTGTGACATATTTTGTTTATGATTCTGTAGCACGAGTCCAGGAGCTTAGAAGAAAGATTAACCTATATGATTTATTCCTTCAAAGCTATTTTTATAGAATATGATAAAGAAAGAAAAGTGTATTTTGAATTTCTGCTGAACCTTGGAATCAGAGATTTTATAATCATAAATATTCCTTCTCTAGGTCTTACTTTAAATCCCATAACGCCCTAACTATTTCGTAAAATTAAGTAACAGGTTTCTCTTCACATATTGAATAGAAGATTATAAGAAAATCACAAACTCTTATTAGCTTTAGAAATAGTTGTAACGTATGCATAGATAAAAACACTAATTAAATTTTGTAGAAATAACCAGCTTTTAAAACTGTAATGTATAATTTACTACATAGGCTCTTTTCCTATTTTGTTTGTGTTTATTATTTCATCATTTTTATCTTCATTAATATTTTTGTTTTGTTAATTTACTTTCTTATTTTTGTGAATCTTTTTTTTTTTGTGATTTTTCTTTCTGACTTTGTAAATTTTTTCCTCATGATTTTTCGTATTTTCATGTTTATTTTTCCATATTATTGTTGTGGATTCTTGTTCAGAAGCCACACAAAATAATAAATAATAAATAACAAAAAGCAGATACGGAGATAAAAAATGTAAGTTATACTGAACAAAAATATACAAACTGGAACACGGGTTAGTCAATTCAGGAATACTAGAAATATTGTTAGTAGGAATCAGTATATGCAATCTTGTAGTGAAGAAGTATGTCCGGGTAATGAGTCTATATCTTTACTGACCAACTAGCGGCTGTACAACTACTCAACTCAACTCAACTCAACTCGGGACTGTATAGGCAGGATTATATGTCCACATTAGACGAATTCATTCTTATATCCAAAAAGGGGTCAATCCCAACAATTATTTCTTTACCTTTTCTAACCATTTTTCTGTTTTTTAATGTTTTATATGTATTTTTTTAAAATTTAGATTTGTGTATCTTGTGTGTATATTTTTTGTGTTTGTGTGAGGCTGTTTCTATTCTCTTGTTTCTTCTTACACATGATTTTTTTGTAAATGTGTGAGTTCGTGTATGTAATATGTAATTCGTGTGACATTTCCTGTATATTAACTTTTTAATGTTTAACTTTATACAACTCTATACATCGCCTTTACTCCATATTTTTTCTCTGTGCTAAAGTAAAAAATGAAAATGAAAAGTCTGAGTTAATATAAACTATTACATTTTTAGGTTTGAGAAAGCAGCTTGTATTTGTACAACTGCTGAAATAAATTCTGGATTTAAAACCGTTTAATTATGTGTTAAGTTTTCGCATATATATATATGCTCTCATTGCGATATATATTATGCTCTCATTACGATTGAGCTCTCAAGAAAAAAAAATTTAAAAGCAGTTTCCACTTCTGCGATATATGTGTGGCTCTTCAGAAATGCATTGAGTTCTTTCGGTGACTGGCGTGTGTATACACTGCTTTTTTACAACAAGTTAAAATTTCCATACTCTGCTTTCCTGCACCTATGACTTAGGGGGTAGCGACTTCGACTGACACCAAATCAGTCGAGTTTCAGTCCCGACCAGAAGCAAGTGGATGTGTCTAGCTACACTGATGAGCTGTGATACAGCAAAACAGGTTTGTATGTGGAGAACTAACATGCAAATGTGTGTGTATATATGTATATATATATATATATATATATATATATATATAGTCAACACACTGCGGTGACAGTTTACGTCATGCTTAAATTTAATCGTCAGGCTATTTGGGCTGTGCTTTGCTCGGCTGTTGAATTATTCGAAATTATGTTTCGAACTAGTACACACACACACACACACACACTTATATATATATATATATATATGGGGGTGTATATAGATATATATTTTCCATTAGTAAACGAGTTATAACGTGACCTAGGTTTCTACCATGATTAGTGTCATCAGGCGATTTTCAATAACTGATTTTACCGTTTTCCTTTTTTTTTCTTTGTTTAACTACTAGTCTAATTTTATTATGACCAAAATCTAAGTAATTAAACAGTATATATGTATATAGTTAGTTGATTTTGACTTGTGTTTTACAAAAGAGAGTTAAACGAAGAATTGCTTTCGAAATCCAGGCAATGATTTTTAGATTAGATTTATCAATGAATATAAGAAAGGTAGTAATGCATTGTGTCTTATCTTTGACTTTATATAATCTGTCACCCTAAACCGAATTAGTATTTCTTCCTACCTGAAGGTAACATTTGACTTATCTTGTATCAGATTAATGAAACCTCCCCATTCAAAAGAGGCGTTTGATTAAGTCACTTATGTCTAGCTTTTCCCTAAGCGATTGCAACAACGTGCCGTTATCACAATTTAATATATCAATAATGATATTATAATGCTTTCTATAATCGACTATAAAGTAACACAAGTTGATAATAATCAACTTAATAATAAGCGAAAATCGAGTTAAAATGGTATAGACTCGTTTTAGACAGATAAAGTCTTAATTTAGAAATAAAATTCAAAATATTTCATCTCATATTGACTCGTTTCATTAGACGAAGTGACAAGGAATTCGCTAAAATGTGACCAAATATTTTGAATGATACAGACGAACACGGCTTGTTCTTTGAATACAGTATTTTCTTATTTCCATGGAAACTAACAGATACAAAAAGCAATATAAAACCTTTTTTTCCCGATACCAACAATTGGTTATGAATTTTGTAACAGTTTTCATGGATTCTCCTTTGTAACGAGTCATCGGAACATTAGATATTTTACACATCACTATTAACAATGGTGAATCACATTACCCACCACCGAACTGTGATCAAAACCAATACGAGGTCTTTGAAAATGTTAAGCAACCGCTTAATTATTCATGGAAGTTTACGGTTTTAATGTTTTTGGTGTAGGTACCGAAAATATATGAAATAAATAAGAAAAAAAAATCTTGCCATCGACTTCATCGTAGAGACAAAGCCGTAACTCTAAAGCAGTGAACAGCTAGTAATGTTGCATATTTTATATTCCTAGTCACCAAACGGAAGATTAATGAACGTTACAAAAATATGTACATTGAGACGAAATCGGATTTTTCTCATATTGGTATCATTTCGAGGTTCTCAACAAAATCGAAAGAATGATCTGCAATATAATCGGTCCTGCATTGGCATCTCGATTCTAATCACTTCCTCATCAACGTGACGTGACCTTCCTCTGCCTTTTCTACAAATAGTTTAATGGTAACTGTTCTGACGGGCTTTTGTCCCTGATGCTCTGAACACGTGAATGTAAGTGTGTTACTAGATTCCCATCTAGGTCCCATCCTTTTCACGTTGAAAAAATTAAATATATCCACCATTTCTTTTTTCACATTCCTCGCCTTTGGAACTACCCGTTGTTTACCTGCTTCATTGACTGCTACAATTTCTCAAACTGTAAATGCAGCGTTGTCATCTTCTGTATTCTTCAATCCCGTTCAGCTTTTATCTTTACTTCCGTACACCCTGTATCCAGTCTTTTCTCTCACTGTAACCCTTATGCTCACTAGTGGCGGGTCGCCTTGCTTGCTGTTAAATGATTTAAAAATAAAAACTGATTAAAAAGTGATTATATTCTTAGATTTAATTTAGACTTTTGCTTTTCTATCTTTTTTTTTCGCATTTCGAGAATGACCGTCGTTCAAATTGCTGGAAAAGCAAACCTTTCAGTTTCAACTTGTTCGGCGCTATACCAGTATCAAAGTTTAAAATTTAAGTAAATATTAATATGTTTGATGGCATAAAGTTATGGTGTATGTTTAGCCTTGTCAGCTCAAACTGGAGTAGGACAAATCATTGAAAGAATTTTCGTGTAGGAAATGAAGATTTGCTAATTTTATTAGAGAGTAGCATTATAGCCCGGCGTTGCTCGGGTGTAATGAAAGCTTTAAAACTAATCCATGGTTCTGGAGCTCACACTATTTGGACGTTGGCACGAAAGACTAAAAAGCTATAGTTCTTTCCAGTTAAAGCAAAACCGTAGACTGAAAGAAAAATGAATGGATCTAAGTCAAATTTATTATTTCCTGGTATCGATATCAAATAAGTTGTTTTCGTTGTAAACTAAATTTTGAAGGCTAAATAAGTCCTCTGAGTAAATGGTATCATGGCTGAGACTAAGAACTACAATTATACTTACTTAAAGCCAAACCCGAAGCAAAAACTAAAATAAAAGGGCTGAAAAAATACAGTCATACAGGCAGACAAACAGACAAACACACAAATTTTGCCTTATATATATATATATTATCGATTTTCTGCACTATTGTATGAACTGCAGCCTTGAAACTTCTGAATATCATTTTTTATGACTTTGTCTATGAGTTTATCAAATTTGATTAAAATCGGACCACTCTTTCTATAACCCGATTTTTTCGATTATCAATTTTCGATATTTATCGGGGGTACCTCGACACAAAACTTAGCTAAGAACACTCGCAGACGCTTATAGTACAACTGTGTAAATTTTTAGGAAAACCGGTTCAGCCGTTTCGGAGTCTATAGGTAACGGACACACACACACACAAACACGCAGACAAATTTCCATTTATATGTTTAGATTAGTTCTTAACTAGAGAGAGAGAGAGAGAGAGAGAGAGAGAGAGAGAGAGAGAGAGAGCGCCACGACCGAGTAACTTCTGCGTTAAATAATGTTAAAAAAGAAAACTAGACAATCAGTTACCATGTATGACGTTAAGTGGCCAAATATTCGGAGCTAAAAAAATTAGGACTGGTTTAGGCACCTACAGAAATATAGAAGAAAATTTGAAATTGAAATTTTGATAAAAAATTGTAACTTTTCTATGAATTCAATTGCAACTGAAACCCAATGAATTTCTATTTTGCAAAAGCTCTTTTCTGTCTTTATGCTAATGGCTTTACTAATAAAAATCAATTAAAATTGTGCAGTTTGCTTTCTTTTCAAATGTTAACATTGGCAATATAATTATCAGTTGAAATCTGAAAATAATTGCAACTGACTACAAAAGGCAAAGTTTAATAAAGCTAACAAAGAGAGACTGGGATTCAGTTAGTGAGTATGCGTAATATCTGACTACAGCGATATCCGTGTAATATTCCCTAACTCATATTTTCATCGATGTTGGGCGTTGTATGGCAGTGGATATCAGTTCGGAACGAGAAATCGGTGATCCGTGTTCGAATTCCAGTTGAATTCGTTGCATTTACAGGCGCACAAATACCCCTGGAAAAAAGTATGAATCCTTCGCTTCTCTCTCCAGCTATGTGTTAACTAAAAGAACAGTTTGGGTTCTATAGCCTTGGTTAGAAATTGATCTCCTGCGGAAATTAATGGCAACAAATGGAAATTAATGGCAACTTATTGCGGGAAAATCTTCTGCCCAGTCAATCATGTCTCTTTCGAGTTATGATTGCCCAATGGTGTATCACGTATGGCACCTAACTGACTGACTGAATAAAATATTTAGAAAACAAAAGCTTCTACTACGAATAAAGTGGGGGATCTGTTTTCTATTGTTATGAAGCAATAAACTGATCTCTCACTAATTACTAGTTAATATAATCCATCTTTTGTCTCTCCAGAGCGATGCGTAAAAACAGCTGAACAGACTGGGTGCTATAGCCTTGGTTGACAGTCTACGACAGGAAGTAATAGCAATCGGTTACAGGAAAATCTTCTGTCTAGTCAGTCATGTCTCTTTCAAAACATGATCACCCAAGTGTGTATCATGGATGGCACTTTACTGAGTAAGTTTAAAGAGCAAAACAATTCCTTGTGTTTTATTATCTGCTCATTTTATCATTTAGATTTTTTATTTTACATCGGAGTGATTGTGTCATGGTGTTCGTAACAGGGTGTTTATAAACATGTTTTCTTTTATAAATAGTGGTGAAGATGAAATTTCTACATCCGACATGTTTTGGGTGGTGAGTTGACTTACAGAAGGTCAAACATTAGTCATGAGGTAAGAAAGGTAAAGTTAAGAATTGAGTGAAGAATGACATTTCAAAGGAAATTTGTCTATAAACATATCATGGCAAAATAATCGAGTATTTTCTTGCATCGATTACTTAACAATTTCCAAGTCAAGTGTCAAGAATCTGGATTTTTTAAGTGTAACACCCCAGTTGAATGTCCGAACAATTTCTCCGGCGGCCGTTCTCCACGCTGTGATGTTGCCGGGGGATGGTTGAAAAAGTCGACGTCTGAAGCTGAGGGCACAAGATAAACTATTGAAGGAACGAACTTCCACAACTTGGATGAGTTTAATCGATGCTTTATTTCGTTCAGAGTTAGTCTTGCAGTTGGGACAGGCGTTGTGACACTCAGCTCTAACTCTAATTAATGGAGATCAAATGCCGAACCGACTGACTCAGACGAACGGAATTTCCCTTCTTCGAGGGTGACTGACACTTCAAGCACACGCCCGGCTGAACAGATCGGCTAGGAAGAATCACTTGTATTTATATTGAAATAATCGGAAGTCCACTTAAATTAAATTTGAAATAATCGGAAGTCGGCTTAAAACAAAAGATAAGCATTGGTGACTGTAAGTCCAAACTTTCAAGGTACTTAAATTTTGCTTCCTTTGATGTGTAAACATTCCGCAGACATTCCATCTGCACTCAGCCTCCAACGACGTATTTTCCAGGATATTTTTATCTTTTCATCTTCATAAAGCTTCGTGTGAAGACCGTCGGATGTTTTTATAGCCCTGACACTTCACCCGTAACCAGGCGTTTTTTTATTGCCGGGAGAAAGGGAAAATTCTATTATCTTTTCTTTATTTTCTTAATGTGTGGTCAAGATACAGTAAAGACAGTTTTTGACCTGGTCACCTAAAATCTATTTCCTAAACGTTTATCTTTTATCACATCAAATCACTTAGTCAAATATTTACCGGAAGACTGGTAGGATTTAACAGTAATCTGATACCCTTTTCTCTTCCACAAATTTCCTTATAAAAGAAAAAGAGTTTATTTATTTATTTTTTCTCTTCTTTTTCACTTTTGTTAAACGAAACACATGTTTTAAAACTATTTTTCTATTCTTAACCATCTTCTATTCTTAATCTATTATAATAAAATACATATTTTACAAATCCACCTTAATATACGCCTAGTTATCGTGTCACAATAAGACGATAGATTTTTCTTTTTTTCTCTTGCCTTACTTTTAGGACGGTTTATTCACGTAATCTTATTCGCCCCGATATAGTTATTTTTATCAAAAACATTTAAAACAGAATATATGATTTATTTAATTTCGAAGTTGCAGATGATACTTTGGAAATAAACCTTGTGAATATGATGGGACCTCTGTGATGCTTGGTAAATTGGCCTTGTGCCAAACACGTCCGAAGTCCCCACAATTTAAATATCAGAAGGGTGAAGGTTGGATGTTGAAATGTGGAGGGATAAAATATTTCTTTTGTACATTAAAGCAAAGATTTATTAACAGAATGACAAAATTGTAAGAAGAAAATATAAGTGAAATTTCGTTAACTGAACACTATAACCCATTTGGAAGAAGGAAAATGTTCATTGAGAAAATGCATGTAGTTTTGTATTTAAGATTGTTCAAAGAGAAATGTGGGTATTTAAAATGTTCCAGTGTAGTTTAGAGTTCATGGATGACAGTAGTAAGTAGCAAAGTGTCCCGTGCGTATATGGATAGTAGCAGAATGTGAAGTCTTATGTTCCTTCCTTTTTCTTTGTAGGTCGTCGACAAGATGAGAAAGAAAAAATAAAGAAATAGTACTTAGCGTATCCTGTTCTTGTGTTGTTGTTCTTCTCTAGCGGCGTGTAGTGAGAAAGAAGAAAAGACTATTGGCAAGTAGAGGTGAGACGTGATCGAGTCAGCTTGAAGTTTCTTCCTTACATTGTGACATGCCATCAGATACCGCTCCCATTGTGACTGAATTTGAAATTTCTTTTGTGAATTTGTCACGAGGTCTGTCAGCTAACCGCTCCCATTCTGGACTGATTTTGATCGGTCAGCGAACGTGAAGCTTCTCATGTTGCCGGCTGCAGCAAGCATTTTCATTCTAGGTGTGAAAAAATGTTTGACTGACGTCATCTATAAATTTTCTATTTGCTTTCGAATCAGGATCCAAAATTCTGCTTTTCAGATTGACTGGTGAATTTTGCTTTGGTCTCGGTTTTTCCAAAAGGCTTTCAGTCGTTGTGTGGGTTTTTCCAAAATGATTTTAGTCGTTTAGATCCACTTTTGCGAGTGTGCAATTTTACTTTTGTGTGTTTTATTTAGTTGATGGATGATATACGATTTGTATCCTCTGAATTTGGGCACAAAGATTGGCAGCATGCGAACGAGTATTTTAAATGTATAATATAAACGAGCGTACATTTTAATAATAAATGAATGTACATTTAATGGTGGCAAGTCCGTGTGACACGATTTGACTTGCTGATGAACACCAACATATGTCCAAGTAATACAGAGACAATTTCGGAAATGAGTTAGCAATCCTTCATTAGCAATGCATTGAACTGAGCACAACGGTGTGAGGACGGCATTATATGATTTTGCGGACAAAGAAGAGGAAATTGTAGAGAGCCATGATCACTGTACCCTACAGGGTTACAGAATACAGATGAAGAAGAATGAGCTTGAATAAGATGATTGTAATAGAGTTAGGAGATATAAGAAAAGGCATAATTTTTTAAAAGTTAACAGTAGATAGGAAATTGTGGAGAGCCATAATCGCCACCCACCTGAAAGGACATGGCACATAGAAGAATAAACTTGAGTATATGAATGACGAAATAAGGTTTAAGAGAGATAAGAAAAAGATGAAATTTATTAAGAGCTACAAATGACAGGACATTGTGGAGAGCCATGATCGCCAACATTCTGAAAGGACAAAAACAGAAAAAAGAGCCTATCATATACCACGGGAATAAAATAGTCTAACCTAGAATAACCACAAGCTGGAGGCATACTCTATGATGTCCCATCGGGAGAGTATCATTTCCCAATATTTTTATATGATTTTAACCGGTAGTGATGTGTGTTTTGTATCTTTAATTGTAAAGATTGTTGGTTGGTTGTTTTGTTTTTATGGCATATCAACCTCAGCGGGTCATTTATTGCTACCTAAATCTTTTTATTGCTGGTAATACCTTTTTCTTTCAACAATTTATTGTTGTTTTTTATATAAGTTTTGTGTCTAGTAATATTTTTTCTTTTCGAGTATCAAGATTCATTGGGATTTGTTTTTAAAGACAGGGTCAGTAAGTCCTACCCTTGTTATTTAACCCATAACTGGAAAGAAGGGACGGACTAATACCTTTCCCAAGGGTACCAGTGTTTAAGTGTATGCAGGGTATTCAACTGGAATTCGAACTCGGCTCACCGATTTCTCTTTTCCGAGCCGATATCCACTGCACCACAACGCACATCCGTCACTATACGCTTACAGCACCTGGTATTCCCAAGCGGTCACCAAGGATCAACGTTGCTTAACTTCGGTGCTCAAGCGAGAACGTGATATGGCCATAAGCCTTCAGTGTAAAGACTAAATGAAGTTGACTAATGGTGCTGGACTAAAATACCAATGTTTGGTTATATATCTATTTTCTGGGTTTTTTTTTTCGTCATCTTCTTTGTCTCTTACCGGCTTATTCTGTTGGTCTCTGCTTACGAACTGTCTATTCCACTTCAAAAACTGTTGGTCAATACAAAAGGATTTTTATTCGTTCACCAGATGACGCTGTATTTCTTTGCTTGTGATACTGCGCTTGATTTTTTTCTCCATTTGACGTATCTCTCGCGTCTACTTTCATCTTGTTGCGAGAAAATGTTCTAGATGTGACCTCTGCGTTTGTCGTAAATGTTTACACTTGACACTTCAGATCCACTTGTATTTTCAATTCAGTTCTATAAACAGTGTTTAGTTTAGTTTATTTTGCTACCACACACCTCCAGTCATTTCTCTACTTTCTTATTTATAACTTACCAGGAAAAGGAAATTAATAATGAGTATCAGGAAAAGACGGCTAAAGCTCCTGGGACAGGCAACGAGGAAGGAGGGATTGACGAAACTGATACTAACAGTCCAGATAGAGGAGAAAGAGACAGGGGAAGGCAGCGGATAACATATTTGAAGGGCCTGAGCAGGTGGATGACAGAACGAGACTTTCGTGGTGTAACAGGAGAAAGCGTGCTAAGAGCCACCGGGGATAGGGAGACGTGAAAAGCCATGATGACCTACGTCTTGAAAAGACAACGCACATAAAAGAAAACCGTTACCTCTTAAGAAAAGGATTGAAATAGGCATTCATTGCTTTTCAGTGCAGTTTTCTTGCTTTACCATCCACGCAAGTCTTGGGAGTTCAATCTGCACTATTTTTAAACTAGAACGGATTAGGACGGATATTGAAATCGGCTTGTGTGCCCCACTTTCCAGGCTGAGAATCCTTATACAAAAAAGAAAACAATACTTCATGAGAAGTCCTATTACCAATCAACTTTAACAATATAACAATATTTCAATAAAACTTTACTTTTCTTCTTGTAAAATCTCTCTTAGTCTTGTTACAGAGATTGGTTTAATCGGAAACGACAAAAACTTTTAATTTTTTATAATCTTTTCACCCCGAACAAGGCATTTTCACCGCAGGGGGTTACATAGAGGGGAAAGTGGTGAGAAAGAATGGTTAGATATAGGAAATGTCAGAAGGAGGGTGATAGACGGGTAAGGATACCGAGAATGAGGGTTGGGTGAGAGGGTTGGGAGAAGATATGCAAGTTAGTGTGATAGGAGGTGTCCATTGACCTTACATTTAAACTCCTGGAGATTGTAGCTGGAGGGAAAGCAGACATGCAGAAGGGAATTCCACAGGCGGGAAGCGCGAGAAAAGAAGCCGTTGGAGTAGAAATTATGTTTACATCTTATCAGTTTTACTGTAAAATGGTGCGACCTAGTTGCCAATCTAGTATCTCGTGTAAATTCGTACCTAGGCGGCACCAATGATCTAAATTCATCGGATCAGAAGCCGTGAAAGTATTTATAGAAGAGGCACAGGGAAGCAACGTCACGCCGGTGGGAGAGTGGTTGCAGCCGGTCTGCCAAGTTAGTATCGATCAAGTTACAGATTCTCCGCTGTATTTTGTCAAGAAGCCCAAGGAGAGTAGCAGGGGGCACCCGACTAGATGTGGCAGCAGTATTCAATATACGGTCGGCTGGTAGATTTATATGTGCAGGATATATTCAGACGGGAAAACCTTCTGGACCCTGCACAGAGAACCGACTTTCATAGCGGCGGATTTGGCAATGGATTCGATATAGTCATTCTATTTGAGGTCCGCCGAGAGTGTAAGGCCAAGGAGGCGTAGTGGTTTAACTTAACCGGTTATTAGCAGGATGAGTTCAAATTTATCCCTCCCTTCCTACGTTCACTTTCGCATAAATATCCTTAGGAAAGGCATGAACAACCTATATTCCCATATTCAACTATATATCGTCTAAATAGCAGAGCAGTCTGGGCTCTTTATCTTTGCTTGTCAGCTGATATAAGAGAAGCAATATATTTTAATTCTAAAATCCTCAATCTGGTAATAGGGAAACTACTTTGGTTTGATTTCTAATATTAAGAGACACATAATAAATGAAAGGATCCTGTGGAGAGCCATGATCACCTTTATTTGGAAGCGACATAGAATTTTTAAAATTTTGATATATTTCAAAAGTTGCTTTTATTTTCTGTGTAAAGAGTTTCATTAACTAAATTGAGGATCCCTAGCTGTATTCCAAACATTTCATATTAGATGATTATCAATTAAGCCTTATTTTGCAACAAATATGTCAAAGACAAAAAAAACCATTAAGAATAACAGTAGTTTCCTCATGACCTTTGTCCTGCGATCAATGTTCAGTTGTTTTTTCTTGTAATATTTAATACGCTTATTGACATAAAAACCTTATTTCTTGTGCAAATATTGACGGGTAGTGAAATAGAACAATAATTACCTCCTCTTAATGACATACTTAAATTTGCAAGCCATTAAAATTCAACCTGACTTCGTTTTAAACATGTCCAATCCGCCCGATATCGGAATTCGATACACCGATACCCGATCAGGTCTGATCGAGATCAGGATTTTAGCCCTTTTATCGTGGTTCTTTCTGTGAAATTTGTTCTACTTTGGTAAAGTTATAGTTTTTATTCTCAAACATTAGTAGACCTTCTCAGACGACTCATTTTTCCCGATATCGGAAATCGATACCCCGGATATTTTATCGTATCTCTTCAAAAACCGATATTCAGCCATCAATGTGGCTCATTTTCTCCAATTTTACTCCCGATGGGTACGTTAAGTTTTCATAGACTTACTTAGGTTAGTTTATCCTTGGATGGCTTATTTGACTCCGATATTGGAAATCGATATTGTATTGTTTTCAGTCCTTTTATTTTGGTTTTGCTTCGGGTTTTACTCTAAGTAGCTATAATTATAGTTCTTAGTCTAAACCATTTATTCAGCCGACCTATTTAGCCTTAAAAATCCAGTTTGCGTCGGAAATCTTATTTGACATCGATACCAGAAATCAAAATTTGACTAACATCCATTTATTTTTTTTCAATCTACGGTTTCACTTTGACTGGAAACAACGTCCAAAGAGTCTGAGCTCCATGACTATGGATTAGTTTTAAAGCTTTCATTACACCCAAGCAACGTCGGTCTATACAGCTAGTCTTTTTTAAAATGCATACATCTATATAAATAATACCAAATAAGTCCAATTTATATATACAGTTTGATGTTTGCTATTTTAACTCTTGTTTCGTTTTTTGTGAATGAAAAACCGAATCTTTGAATGCACTTTGCCGGTATTGCTTTCCAAGTATAGAAGACGGGCGTAGTAGGTATAATCGGTGCAATCTGCGGTCCCGGGAAGGCAAATCAATATAACTGGGTCGCTAATGATAACTTAATTACAAAACAAAGTTATCTCCGAGTTCTGTAAGTAACGACTTCATTTTTCTGAAGATCTACGTAGTGTCTTTACAGAAAGATTTTCTTTTAAGTGATTATCTGAATCGCTTGTTTTACGTTGAAGATCAAAGAAAGAAAGGCAAACGCGAAATCTGACTGCGATAACAACTCGAAATTTTATCTCTAAACAGCGACATTCAGAACATTTCTCGAGGAGTTTTCTTCATAGAAACGTGGGTGGGCACACACACACACACACACACTCTCTCTCTCTCTCTCTCTCTCTCTCTCTCTCTCTCCCTCCCTCTCTCTCACTATCTCTCCCTCCCTCTCTCCCCCCCCCCTCTCTCTCTCTCTCTCCCTCTCTCCCTCCCTCCCTCTCTCTCTCTCTCTCTCTCTCCCTCTCTCTCTCTCTCTCTCTCTCTCTCTCTCTCTCTCCCTCCCTCTCTCTCTCTCTCTCTCTCCCTCCCTCCCTCTCTCTCTCTCTCTCTCTCTCTCTCTCTCTGTGCGTGCATAGTGGTGGGGACTTCTTTCGATTTCGGCGGATGAATCCGAAAACACTAGTTCTAGATGTGAACCATTGAATTATCTCCACAAATGATTTGATTATTAGTGTTGAAGTTTTTGAACAACTGGTCAAACATTACGAAAGTCCTATTAACAGATTAATTGTGTACCAAGAAATCTCCCCTACTTCAAGCTTGATTTGTAAACGTTCTTTTTCCTAAAATGGCTGTCACTTAAAGCTAAAGAAAATACCATTTGCTTCTATTTAACCCATAGATGAAGGAAGATGGTCCCAAGTAAAAGAAACAGAATCAAACTTGAATTCGGCTGAAGGGATTTCATTTTTGCGTCTTTAATTCACATTATCAACACATCAATAAATATATAGAGAGTGCATTAGATCTTTTTAAACGCATATTTAGCAAGATAGAAATAGAAGACTACCTAGCACCACATAATGAGGTGGTTCCAGAAGGGAATCTCATGGTTGTAGCACCATTTTCAAACCACAGAGAAACACCTGGCGTCTTGCATCAGTCAGTTTAGTGCCATACGTGATACACGCTTGGGCGATCATGTCTCGAAAGAGACATGACTGACTGGGCAGATGATTATCCCGCAGTAGTTTGCCATTGCTTTCTGCGGTAGACCGGTTGCCAGCCAAGGCTATAGAACCCAAACTGTCCTGTTATTTAACCCATAACTGGAAGGAATAGACAGATTAATACCTTTCCCAAGGGTATTTGCGCGTAAGTGAATGCGATGTATTCAACTGGAATTCAAACTTGGCTCCCCGATTTCTCGTTCCGAGCCGATATCCACTGGACCACAACGCACATCCAGCGTCTTGCATACTTTACTGATATATTTTCAAAATTTGTCTAACCTTTTAATATGAATCCATTTGTTGTGACAAACTTTACTTTATATAAACAAAAATGAAAAGGAAAAGATTATGTATTTCTACGACAATTTATAATGAGGTGCGCATAATATAACAAAATATTTGAAAATTTTTCTATGAAATAATTGTCTCATTAAATGCCACAGAAACACATTAATTGATCGGACATTTTTGGTAACGCAATTGTCAGTTTTGTTAGAAAGCCACCACTAACATTACTGTGAAATAAACTATTACATTCACTACGAAAAGGTGGTATGCAAATGTACATTAATATTTCAAATGAGGTATCTTTACTATTTTACTGTTTACATCTTTGGAATTCTGTTTTAATCTTTACGGTCATATTCACAATGTTTCGACTGTTGGTGTCTCCGGCCTTCTTTAGATGAGGTATCGTAACTATTTAACTATTTACATCTTTTGGAACGCTCTTTTAATCTTCACGGTCATATTCACAATATTTTGACTGTTGGTGTTTTCGGCCTTCTTTAAGATCTGGCTATATTTCTGAGATGAATTGTAATTATTTATATTATTTACATTGTTCGGACTGTCGTCTTCGTTGCCATATTCATGACCTTTCCGCCTTTGTACACTTCGTCTTGAAGCTTATTGGGATTTCGAACTGAAATCCTTTTTTCATTCACCAGAGTAGATTGTTCTCGTTCCACGAGTCACTCCTCTTTCTGTTTTCTCAGTATCAGTTATCTTTCTTTAACTCAACTTCTAAAGTTTTTGTTTAACTCTGCTGCAGTCAGGTGAGCTCACAATTTTGTTAGATCAACTCAATAGATCCAACTAACGATTTTCACCATTTGGCAAAGTGTCTCTGAGTTCAGGGTTTAGTTCAAAATTCTAATCACTTAAAGAATTTAGGGTGTACAACGGACAAAAAACATGAGAACAACAATCCGAACAATTTAAATGGTGTAAATAATTACCAACACTAGTAATATTTTAGCATAAATACAAACACAGTCAGCGATTGTTGATAACTAATCTATTGAGTCAGTCCAATATTAGGCTTATTGTTATATGCTAGGATACAAAAATCTCCTACGCCGACTAAGCATGGAGATGAACACAGTATGGGAACCAGTAATACGGAGTGCCAGAGAAAACTATTAGTTTCAAAATTGCAATATGAACTCTGGTAAAAATATTTGACAGAAAAATACTTAACATAAAAAACGAGAGAACATCATCAACAGCAAAAAACTGCAATATGAACTCTGTCAAAAATGGTTACTGGACATTAAGTTTATAAGTTCCAAAAATTCAGTTGTTCTTGCCCTTAAGGACACATGGCCCAATGGATATAGATGTTGGTTTATGACTTGTTCATCTCTATGCTTGGTCGGCTTAGGAGATTTTTGGAGCCTAGCATATGTGCTGATTCATTAAGTTCACGTAGTTTGCAATATGAAATCTGGTAAAAAGATAGAGTAACTGAACATTAGTTTTATAAGTCCAAAAAATTCAGTTGTTCTTGTCTTTAAATGAATATAATAATGATTGTAATAAAAGGTTCAGTTCGAAATTCTTAGCACCTGAAGAAGGCCGGAGCATACAACGGCCTAACTATCGTACAAATGGCAACTAAGATGAGGACAATAGTCCGTATAATGTAAATACTGTACGCTTATTGTTAAATGCTCCTGTTTTGTTAAAATACGCGCTTTTGTCATGTGTTGGAAGGTTTTTATATTATTTAAGACTAGCAGTATAGCCTGGCGTTGCTCGGAATGTAATGAAAGCTTTAAAACGAATCTATGGTCCTGGAGCTCAGACTCAGCCTAAAGAATATTTGTGGGAAGTTTGGTGAGAATCGGATAAAAATTGTGGATTTGTATAAAGGACATACAGACAGATAAACAGACACACACACAAACATCTTGCTTTTTGGATATATATTATCGATTTTCTGCACTATTGTAAGAACTTTGAAACTGCTGAATATCGTTTCTTATGTCTTTGTCTATAAGTGTATCAAATTTGATTAAAATCGGACCACTCTTTCTATAACCCGATTTTTTCGATTATCGATTTTCGATATTTATCGGTGGTATCTCGACACAAAACCTAGCTAAGAAAACTCGCAGATGCTTATAATACAACTGTGTAAATTTTCAAGAAAATCGGTTCAGCCGTTTCGGAGTCTATAGGTAACGGACACACACACCCATACATACACACAGACAAAGTTCCATTTATAAATAAGTTTCCCCGGTCATGGAACTAATGATGATGATTCTTTAGATAAATTTGAAATAACATGGAGATATACATAAATTTTTAATGTGTTCGTAAATGTATAATTAGGTAAGAGATTTTCGGAGAATTAGTCCTGGGGGAAAACAATGATAGAGAATTCTGTCTCCTTGAATTATCACGAAGCAGTCGGTTTACTATGGTCAACAGTCGCCACCGACATCAAATGTCACGAACTGTAGCCTAGCCTTCACTCTATGGGTTAGTTCATAGCCGCATCGATTTCATCTTGTCTCCACATAACTTAAAGATTTGTACCAACAGGGCGAATACGAAAACATTTTCTGACGCCGACATAGGTAGCAAGCATGAACTTTAAACTTAGCGCGTGAAACAAAAAGACGATGTCACAAAATCTCCGGCATCAGTTCGAGAAACCAAAGGACATGAAAGTGGGAAAAAAATGAATGGCAAAGACGGAGGCAACTTTGCTATTCTCAATCTCTTAGACAGAAAATATAAAAGTAATAAATGATTAGAGCCAATAGAGATTGTTAGAAATTTAAAGCAATTCGTTAACCTATTGATTTTCGTGAGTGATTGACGCTACATGGTCTTTTTATTATCCAATTCTTCACTTTTTAAAATATTAGATTGTCCCAAAAGTTCGGAAACACTAGCGAAAAATTGAAATTTTACACGCAAAAACAACAAAAATTATTGCTCAAAATAAAGACGATCATTTTCCAAGACTTTCAGCCATCGACCTGCAAGCTTTCGGATCTGGTCAAAGTACCATTCAGCCGGTTTCGAATCAAAGAATTCTAGAAACGCTTCCTCGACTTCATCAAACGAGTCGTATCGGTGGCCCTTCAGAAAGGGTTGCATAGAGCGGAAAAGGCCGTAATCTGATGAAGCACAGTCAGGACTTTATGCTGGATGTGGCAGAACCTCAACGCCGTCCAGCTCTTCAAACTTGTTTTTGATCTTCCCGGCGGTGTGTAGCTTGGCATTGTCCTACTGCATGAAAGCGCGCTTTCGATTGATCAGAGCCGGGTATTTTTGCTTCAACGTTTCGTAGACCCGCTCAAGTTGCTGACAGCAAAGTTCGGCACTGATGGCACGACCATTTGGAACCAACTCAAAATGCACGATTCCTTCAAAGTTCCACCAAACGCACAACATGACTTTCTTGCCGAATCGATCTTGTTTTGGAACCGACGGTTGTCTCTTGCTCTTTTTGAACCCATTGTTTGTCTCGGTTGTGCTGGACCAGATAAATTCATTTCGTAAGTGTTTACGAACTTTTGGGAGAAGTTAATATTTTAACAATATATTAACTGATTTTGATTGGGTTTTAACTGATTAAGGTGTCACTTACGTTCCTGCCTTTGCCTCTGTATCATGAATGCCAGATTATCGATCCGGTTTTTTATAACGCCAGCTTCCCAGAATTTATTTTTAAGTTGATACCTTTTAAATATACCTTATCTCTAAAATTGAATTATTTACTTATATTGTTATTTCATGAGGATCTAGCCTTACGTTCTCGTAGCAATTTATTACAAACGGAACTGGAGAAAATCAACTTTGCAGGTACTGTGCTCGGGTTTCGTGTTATTCTGAAAATACTCAGAAATTCTTGTGACATTCGTTTATTTTATTCATCTGACTCTTCTCCCTCCGAGTTTTAGTGCTCCTTTAAACGTAGCGATGAACCGTTCCACTTGCCCGTTTGATGTTGTACGATAGGGAGGGAGTTGCAATATATTTTATTGCCATTATCACCCACACTGGCTAACATATACATGGAATACTTTGAAGACATGTCATTAGAACCCGCAACTCTAACACCAAATCTATGGCTGAGATCCGTTTGATGAAACCTTTATACACTGGCCACACAAGGAAGAGCTCTAATAGCTACTAGACCATGTGAATCCAATAAGATCATCAGTAGAGTTCATTATTGAAAAAGAGATCAACAACAAACTAGTATTCCTGGATGTACTAATATTTCGAAGTGAGAGGCCTTTTTAAACATCCGCGTATCGAAAGCCAACATTCACCGGACAATACCTCAACTTCAACTCCTACCACGGATACAATGTAAAGAAAGAAATCGTTCGCTACCTTCAACATCGAGCAAAAGTCTGAAGCATTGACAAAATGACATACGAATATGAATTGGTCAGTATAAACAGTAGCCTACAACGTAACATTTATCCAGGATAACAACTTCAACGAAAGTGGAAGTGAGATGCATGAAAACATCTTTTAGAAAAGAGCCTCTATTAACCCTATGTGAAGTGGCTATCGGAGAAAAAACAAAGGATGTGTGGTCTATATAACATCATGAAGTCCTTCAGAAGTAGTTCTACACTTCGCAGGTAACTTTCTTGAGTAAGACCCCCAATAGAGAACATGACTAAGGACTATATGTACGCCATTCCACGTAGTGGAAAATATAAAGAAAAAACAGGCCACACCCTTAAGGTAAGGCTACAAATACCTCAGTAGAGGAAAAAGTAAATTCAGGCGTAGCTGACAATATGTAAATAGAGAAAGGTAATCACTATGGGATGAAGTTGAAATAATAGATAATAAATACCATAAACACTACGAAAACTTAGGAACCAGCGCACATGTTAGACTACAAAAATCTCCTAAGCTGACCCAAGCATAGAAATGAATACAATATGGAAACTTAGTTATATGCATTGCTAGAGAAAATCATAAGCGCCAAAGATTGCAATATGAACTCTAGTAAAAAATGGTTACTGAGATATTAGGTATATAAGTTCCAGAAAATCATACACTGATCTCCTCACGGGCACATGGTCAAGTGGATATATATGTTAGGTTAGTTCCAATGATTTGACCCAAAGAGTTGTAAGTTCAATACCAGCTGAACAATTAAATTAAAGAGTCAAGTTTAAGGGGGATAACTACATGGCAACCAGAAGTACATTGCACATGGAATGAGAATGATAAACCACAGTGATCGTAAGAAAGGTTTCGAAATTCCTAGTACCTGAAGAAGGCTGAAGCGTACAACAGTCGAAATGTCATAAACATAAGGACAATAACTCGAACAATGTAAATAGTCCACGTTTAACTTGAGCTTCTTGCATTCTCTATTCACGACTTCTGCATAATTGACAAAATCTTAATCGCACTTTACTAAGACATTGCCATCGTGTATTAAATGTCATCAAATCTTTGACAGTTTCATCAAAATTTATCTCCCCTGTCTTTTGTCTTTTTTTAGCATAATAATATTCACATACTTTTCATTTTCAACAGGAGCAATATTCTTAATATTAAACGAACTTTCTTTTCATCATTCCAATGCGAACCATCCCTTTTTAAAATCCATTCGTATCTTCTATAAGAAGCTGGAAAATTATTCTTTCGTCTGGATTGTAAACAAATTCGCTAATTGATCTAGTAACAGCATCAGGAATTAATAAATTTGAAGTTTTTTTTCCGTAGTTTTAGTAAATAATATAAAAACTTCTGTTCTAATGGTAATTGCTGTTCATGTTGTTTTTGTTGCTGCAAAGATTTTGCTGTAGATTTAGTTGGTGCAATGTTGTTGTTTTTTTGTCGATCTCGTAGTGCCAACATTTGAATCATAGTAGCTTTTACTTCTTTCATTTTGCTTTAATTTAATATTTAGTATTTAAATTTAAGTATTTTGAATACTTTCACGGCTTCTGCTCCGATGAACTTAGATCACTGGTGCCCCCTAAATACGAATTTGAACGCTATACTAGATTAGCAACTAGATCCCAGCCTTTTACAGTGAAACCGATAAAATGCAACCGTAACTTCTACTCCAACAGTTTTTTTCCTCGCACTTCCCGACTGTAGAATTCTCTTCCACACGATTGTTTCCCCGACGGCTACAATCTTCAGGAGTTTAAATGTAAGGTCAATAGACACCTCCTAACACACTAAGCTGCTTCCATTCTATCAAACACTCTTCCCATCTGCCCAACCCTCATCCTCGCTATCCTTACTCATCTGTCACCTTCCTCCCGACATTCCCTATGTCTAACCACTCCTTCTCTTTACCTTCTCCTATGTAACCCCATGCGCAATAGTGGCAGTGGAATGCCTTGCTTGGGGTGAGATGATTAAAAAAAAAAAATTCACTCCGATGAATATTTTGTAGATTAATTTTGAATAACTCCGTGTAGTTATTGCTGCAGTCCTGCGAATATGATATCTCTTTGATGAAGTGGTAAATATTAACTGAGTATCCGATTACGACATGTAGGTTGCGTATATTTTCTGTTTCCTCGTTTAAGGTAAACGAATACTCGTCGCCACTATTGTAAAGTCACAGATACAAGAATAATAACGCCTTCGAACAATGCTGTGTCAGAAACGTATTTTCTCGACGCTAAGATATTTACCGATGCGCCCGCCATAGATGTGACACAGGGTCAGTTTAGCATGGGTTTATCGGTAGTTTCGTGGGAAAATTTACAAAACATCTCGACACTTTCCCTTTTGTGTACGCTGAGCAATAAACAGCCTCCTCCAGAAGGAGAGGCAAGGCCTGAGGTACAGCCTGCTAGAGATTGGGTTGGAAGATAAAAGCCAGCCCAAGTCAACTGAATTTTTCTTCTCAACGCTAATGATATTTATCTGCCTTCCTACTAAGGCGGAAAGGAGCACAAGGCCTTTTAGAGGGAGAAATCCGTACCCTTTATTTATTGTCTATTTTTCCCCAGATAAGACACTACTCTTCTGCGGAGCTTGTCTGAGTTCCTCTCTACCTTTGAGGAGAGAGATCGACAAATTCGCACTAGCGTTTCGTAATTCTAATTATATTTAGCTGTCACCACACTCGAGGGAAAATTTGACCTAAGGCCTTTTTAGTGTGGGTGATCCAAGCCATATAGCTCGGGCCAAAATTGATTGTCTGCTTTTCCTCAGACGAGATAGCCCTTCGGTGAAGCTTCGTCTAGGTTTCTCGCTACCCAAAGACAGAGATTCCGCCTAATCAGGCTAGCGCTTCGCAACGCCAATGATATTTGTCTGCTTCCTCATTTAATGCAAAATTTGGCACAATGCTTTTTTAGTGTGAGTTAACTGAGCCATATAGCTTGGGCAAAAAGTGTTTGTCGACTTTTCCCGAGATGAAACGTTGGCTTTGGGTGGAGCTTCGTTTAGGTTCCTCTCAGCCCAAAAGCAGTGTGTGTGTGTGTGTGTGTGTGTGTTAGTGTTAGTGTTAGAGAGAGAGAGAGAGAGAGAGAGAGAGAGAGAGAGTTCGACGATTTTTAGTATCACTTTATAGTGCTAATCCCCGGATGCTTATTATATACCCATTTATATATTGTTTTTACACGTCACGTGATCCCAGCCGCACGATTCCTCTAATTACTTCAAGTTGAGGTCTACTGTGTTTGCTCTCTGGGCGATTAGGGTTCAAAACCAAGTGTCGGATGCCTTATTCCTATATGACGAATGGTAAAACGACAGAGTTTTAGTAAGATGAACAAAATAGGTCCAGTTCTAACATATTGGGTCGACCTAACAAAAATTAAGAGAACTGACACTAGTTGGAGACAAGGTTAGAAAGTTATGAACAGCGGTGATCACCAATATTCTGAAGACGACATCAGACAGAAATAAAATATATCATCTATTGGGAAGTTTTCTCATTCCCTCAAAGACATCTTCTTGACTCTACAGTTGAAGACGTTTTAAGCAGGCAATACATAGAATGATTACTTTTAACTGGCAACCCACTGGGAACAGAAAATAAGCTAGGAACAGAAATGAGATGGATGGCTAATACAACATTCGATGTACGTTGTGGTACAGTGAATATCGGCTCGGAACGAAAAATCGGGGAGCCGAGTTCAAATTTCAGTTGAATTCTTTGCATTCACTTACCCGCAAGTACCCTTGTCAAACGTATTAATCCGTCTCTTCCCTCAAGTTATGGGTTAAATAACAGGAAAGATTGGGTTCTATATCCTTGGCTGGTAACCAGTCTACCACAGAAATTAATGGCAACCTACTACGGGATAATCTTCTGCCCAGTCAGTTATGTCTCTTTCGAGACATGATCGCTCAAAGCGTGTATCAAGTATACCACTTAACTGACTGAATATAATAGTTAGAAACATAATTAAAAATTCTACTGGGCATAAAGAGGAGGATCGGTTTTCTATTGTTATGAAGTAGTAAACTGATCCCTCACTAATTATACTTAATATAATAATGTAATATGATCTCTCTCTTCTTCCAGATATGAATTAAATGGCAGGACAGATTAGGTTCTATAGTCTTGGCTGGCAACCAGCCTACCACAGAAAGTAATGGCAACCTACAGCGGGATAATCTTCTGCTCAGTCAGTCAGTCATGTCTATTTCGAGACATGATCGCTCAAGTATGTATCCCGTATGGTACTTAACTGACTAACTGCATATAGCATTAATATTTTAAAGAGGAATTTAAAAGAAAGATAAAGGTAGCCATTAAAGAGAAATTCTGTGTCACCAAGAAATATATGGAAGCTAACAGTTCGTCTACAATAAAGTGGATATTCTTGTCAAGATCCTTATCACTGAATAAACCAAATATAAATCATTAATTAGGTGAATAGGATGCTTCAAATGTTTATATAGCGAATAGACTCAATATATATAAATGGAGCTAATATTTCGAAGATTTGGATTTATCGTTTTTGTATAGCGCAGATCCATCTCTATAGGTTATTAAATGCCAAAATCGAAATATTTTGCAAACAATTCTTCTTAGCTAATATCCACTTAAGTTATAAACATCAAACTAATTGACACAGCTGTTTGAATAAGAGGTGACTTCATAGCTTTCCTAAGGATATTTACGCATAAATAAATATTCGGTAAGTTAAGTGCCATAAGTGATACACGCTTTGGGTGATCATGTCTCTTTCGAGACATGACTGACTGGGAAGAAGATTATCCCGCAGTAGGTTGCCATTGCTGTCTGCGGTAGACTGGTTGCCGACCAAGGCTATAGAACCCAATCTGTCCTGTTATTTGACTCATAGGTAAAGGGAAAAGAAATCTCTTATATTATTGTGCAGTAATTAGTGGGGGATCGGATTCCTACTGTTATGAAGTAATAAACTGATCCCCGACTTTATGACCAATATAAGCCTTAATCATTAGTCCAACTATTATATTCAGTCAGTCAGTTAAGTGCCATACGTGATACACGTTTGGGCGATCATGTATCTTTCGAGACATGACTGACTGGGCAGAAGATTATCCCGCAGTAGGTTGCCATTGCTTTCTAGACTATTTGCCAGCCAAGGCTATAGAACCCACTCTGTCTTGTTATTTAACCCATAACTGGAGGGAAGAGAAAGATTAATACCTTTCCCAAGGGTATTAATGCGTTAGCGAATGCAATGAATTCAACTGGAATTCGAACTTGGCTCCCCCATTTGTATTTTCGAGCCGATATTCCACTGCACAGTTTCGTGAGGATAGGGTTCTACGCTAATATAAATTTCTCTCTGTATAATACATACTTATATATATATCATTCTTATTCGTTTTAGAGTAAATAATTTGTCACTTTAACTGAGCACGTTCATGCCGACTTCGAAGTTTCGTGAGGTTAGAGTTCTACGCTAATACAAATTTCTCTCTGTATAATACATACTTATAAATATCATTCTTATTCTTTTTAGGGCAAATAATTTGTCACTTTAAATGAGCAGGTTCATGCCGACTTCAAAGTTTCGTGAGGTTAGGGTTCTACGCTAATATAAATTTCTCTCTGTATAATACACACTTATATATATCATTCTTATTCGATTTAAGGCAAATAATTTGTCACTTTAAATGAGAAGGTTCATGCCGCCTTCAAAGTTTCGTGAGGATAAGGTTCTATGCTAATATAAATTTCTCTCTGTATAATACCCACTTATATATATCATTCTTATTCGTTTTAGAGCAAATAATTTGTCACTTTAACTGAGCAGGTTCATGCCGACATCGAAATTTCGTGAAGATAATGTTATGATGCGATTAATCATCGGGGCTGGGTTTCATACAATTAACATTGCCAGCAGTTTTTATGAAAGGCTTTTAAACACTCTATTAATAATAGGCTTACAGCCTCTAGCATTTGTATTGGTTTTTCTGATTCCATTCTAAGCGGAATCTTCGCATCCTTTTTTGAAATGTCATTAACGACATTGTGCAGTTTTTGTTCTATGCCTTGCCTAAATCACCTGCGCCCTCTGTTTATCCGAATTCGGATGATTAGTTTATTTATATGACTTTTAACTAGGTTGGTTGTCTAAAAAAAGTATGCGTTTGTTTGCACCTGGCTTCTGCGGCAGAGTGATAAAAATGGATCTAATTAGATGCTCTAGTGTATCATCATTGCCGCATATATACTGGACTATTTCTGCTGAAATCTTCTAAACCTGCGATTATGACAATTCTATGCTGCTTTGTTTCTGGTAATTGTTACAATTTTTTTCGGCTTACGGCCTATCACGTTGAATACACCGGTTCTCGCTCGATTACCGAAGTTGAGCCTGGTCAGTACTGAGATGGGTGACCGCTTGGAAATACCAGGTGCTGTAAGCGTTTATTGGCTTACGGCCATATCACGTAGAATACACCGGTTCTCGCTCAATCACCGATGTTAAGCAAAGTTGAGCCTGGTCAGTACTTAGATGGGTGACCGCTTGGAAATACCAAGTGCTGTAAGCGTTTATTGGCTTACGGCCATATCACGTTGAATACACCGGTTCTCGCTTGATCACCGATATTAAGCAACGTTGAGCCTGGTCAGTACTTAGATGGGTGACCGCTTGGGAATACCAGGTGCTGTAATCCTATAGTGACGGATGTACGTTGTGGTGCAGTGGATATTGGGTCGGAAAGATAAATCGGTGAGCCGAGTTCGAATTCCAGTTGAATGCCCTGCCTTCACGTAAGCACCAGTACCCTTGGGAAAGGTATTAATCCCTTCAGTTATGGGTTAAATAACAAGGATAGGACTTAGGGACCCTGCCCTTAAAAAAAACAAATCCCAATGAATCTTGATACTCGAAAAAGAAAATTGCATTACTCGACACAAAAACTTATCAAAAAACAACAATAAAATGTTGAAAGAAAAAGAAACCCCGCTCTATCATCCATTAGCTCAAGACAATAAATCTAGAATATAAATCTATAGAAACTAGCATGGTCACAAAATAAGGGATCAGTTTATATATTGATTATAATATAGAATGGATCCCTCATTTTATATCCACATTATCAATTCTAATAAACAAGCATATGTATTCTTCTTCTATGTGCCCTGTTCTTTCAGGACGTAGGCAGTAATGGCTTTCCACATTTCCCTAGCCTGGTGGCTCTTAGCACGCTTCCTCCTGTTACACCATGCAACTCTCGTTCCGTCACCCACCTGATCAGGTCCTTCGAACATGTTATCCGCTGCTTTCACCTGTCTCTTTTTCCCCCATATCTGGCCTGTTAGTATCAGGTTCTTTGAGCCTTCCTTCCTCATTGCATATCCCACGAACTTCAACTGTCTCTTCCTGATTCTCAGAATTAAGTTCCTTTTCCTTTCCAAAACCTCGTCATTGATCACATGCTTGATCCATGATATACGCAGCATCCTTCTGTAGAACCACATTTCAGTTGCTTCATGTCTTTCCTTCATTTTGATGATATTGTCCAGCATTCATTGCCATACTGAAGAACTGACATCACATAGCAATCCAGTACTCTCCTCTTTGTTTCTAGCGAAATTCTCCTGTTTCTTAACACTTTACTCAACTTCTGGAATGCTTTCTTTGCCATGCCAATTCGCCTTCGGATCTCAGTGTAGCACATTCCGTCTTCTGTTAGAACACTTCTCAGATATTTAAATTTTTGTACCTTGCTGTATTTTAGTATCACTTACCTGTATTTGTCATTTTCGGCTGTCATTTTTGCTGATGACCATGCATTCAGTTTTCTTGCAGTTTATTTGTGGTCCTTTCTTGTCACTCTCTTCAGCTACCTTCTGTATGAGGTCTTGTAGTTTCCTTTCCGTGTCTGCTATCAGCACTGTATCATCTGCGTACCTTATGCTGTTTAAATTGACGCCCCCGATTACGAATCCTGGCATAGCATCTAGGTTCCTTAGAATAGTCTCGCTGTACAAGTTGAATAGATCCGGTGAAAAGACACATCCTTGTCTTTCGCCCCTTTCTATTTTTGTATATCTGCTGAATTCGTTACCTATCCGTATGCAGGCAGTTTGGTTCCAGTAGAGATTCCTCGATTACTCTTAGGTCTTTCCTAAATATGTCGAGGCTACCGAGCATTTCCATTAATTCTTTGTGGCTTATTTTGCCAAACACCTTTGCATAATCAACCTAATCATAAATACGGCGTTTCTTTTTCCAGGGTCTTTGACAAATCCGTACTGTTCTCGGTCTATTTCTGGCTTGATTCTGCTTCTCGCTCTATTCATCAGGATTCGGATGATCAGTTTTGCTCTATGGCTCATTAAACTGATTATTCTGCAGAGTTCGCACTCGGTTGCACCTGGATTCTTAGGGAGTGATTTTTGTTGCCATTTGTACGACGTTTCGGCCGATGTGCTCTCCGGCTTTCTTCTGGTGCTAGAAATTTCGTACCGAATCCTTTATTACAATCATTATTATAATCACTTAAGGACAAGAACAATATATTTTTGGGATTTATTAACTTAATAATCAGTAACCCTTTTTTTACAAGATTTAATATTGAAAACTACGTAAACGTAATGAATCAGCACATATGCTAGGCTACAAAAATCTCCTAAGCGGACGAAGCATAGAAATTAAGACAATATGGGAACCAGTAATACGGAGTGCCAGAGAAAACCATTAGTGTCAAAATTGCAATATGAGCTCTGGTAAAAATACTAGAAAAAACTATTACCATAAAAAATACTAGAGAACATAAAAAGAATGCAATATTTTGCAATTTTATGAGTCCCAAAAATTCAGTTGCTTTTTCCTAAAGGTCTCATGGTTCAGTGGATATTGACGTTGGTTAATTCCTGTGACTTGACCCAAGGAGTTATGAGTTCAATACCAGTATACATCAGTGGTGAAGAAGTAACATACAGTGTTAGAGGTAGATAATTCATGACTACCAAAAGAGGTACCACTATGCAAGGAATGAGGATGACATACTCCAGTGAGTGTAATAAAGTGCTCGGTTCGAAATTCATAGCACCTGAAGAAGGCAGGAGCGTACAACGGCCGAAACGTCGTACAAATGGCAACCAAGATGAGGACAATAGTCCGAATAATGTTAATACTGTAAATACTACCTCATCTCAGAAATAAAGACAAATAGAATGATCTATTATCAAACGTCGTAAAAATGGCAGCAAAGATGAGGACAATAGTCCGAATAATGTAAATACTGTAAATACTACCTCATCTCAGAAATATAGACAAATAGAATGATTTATTATTAAACGTCGTAAAAATGGCAGCAAAGATGAAGAGAATAGTCGGAATAATGTAAATACTATAAATACTACCTCATCTCAGAAATATAGACAAATAGAATGATTTATTATTAAACGTCGTAAAAATGGCAGCAAAGATGAAGAGAATAGTCGGAATAATGTAAATATTATAAATACTACCTCATCTCAGAAATATAGACAAATAGAATGATCTATTATCAAACGTCGTACAAATGGCAACAAAGATGAAGAGAATAGTCCGAATAATGTAAATACTGTAAATACTACCTCATCTCAGAAATATAGACAAATAGAATGATTTATTATTAAACGTCGTAAAAATGGCAGCAAAGATGAAGAGAATAGTCGGAATAATGTAAATACTATAAATACTACCTCATCTCAGAAATATAGACAAATAGAATGATTTATTATTAAACGCCGTACAAATGGCAGCAAAGATGAAGAGAATAGTCCGAATAATGTAAATACTGTAAATACTACCTCATCTCAGAAATATAGACAAATAGAATGATCTATTATCAAACGTCGTACAAATGGCAACAAAGATGAGGACAATAGTCCGAATAATGTAAATAGTGTAAATACTACCTTATCTCAGAAATATAGACAAATAAAATGATCTATTATTAAACGTCGTATAAATGGCAACAAAGATGAGGACAATAGTCTGAATAATGTAAATACTGTAAATACTACCTCATCTCAGAAATATAGACAAATAGAATGATCTATTATCAAACGTCGTACAAATTGCAACAAAGATGAGGACAATAGTCCGAATAATGTAAATAGTGTAAATACTACCTTATCTCAGAAATATAGACAAATAGAATGATCTATTATTAAACGTCGTACAAATAGCTACAAAGATGAGGACAATAGTCCGAATAATTTAAATACTATAAATACTACCTCATCCCCGAAATATAGACAAATAGAATGATCTTTTATTAAACGTCGTACAAATGGCAACGAAGATGGGGACAATAGTCGGAATAATGTAAATACTGTAAATACGACTTCATCTCAGAAATATAGACAAATTACCATATTCATATTTGCTATTATGCTATTTAACATATTGCTCTTCACCAAATTTTTAATGTACATTTTTTATTACTTATTTTTTATACTTTTCACTGAGTCATTAATCTTTTGCCTCTCCTGCCTTTGTTTCTAATTTCTTTGCATAATATCTTACATTCTGTCGCATATTTGAACCCTATTGCTTGCAGTCGCAATTTCATTAGGCAATCCATTACTTTCTTCTTTGACTGGATGTTCTTTTGAATGATCACGTTTGTTGATGATATTTTAGGGCCTATTAAAGTGTCAATTCTAATTTAAATACATTGTATCTTTTAATGTAAGTTTACACATCTTTGCAATTCGGTCCATTCAGAAGTGTCACGTATTGCAAGTTCTGTGTTGTTTTTGTCTTCAATTAGTTTCACTCTAATGTCACTTATGTCAGCAAAGTGTTCGCTCCCACAGTCAGCAGTTGGGTATGTTCTGTAGTTTGATATTGTATTTAAGCATCAGTTTTTAACCGTTACGCAGTCAATCCGTTCGCTTCCCCGGATTAACCAAATACATATTTGGAGCTTTTAGCTAGTTTTTGGCATTACACTGCTGTCTGTCAATCATCACAGGCAACCTCTCCAGCCTCCCATAAGCATGGCCCAAGCGAGTCTCCCCGAGAGCAATACACTGCGTTTCCTCGCTCTTACCCTCTCTTCCGATCTCAAGTAGAACCACTACATTGAGTCAAGAGCTAAATCCACTGTTAGGAAGGTTGCGTCACTCTGTCGGACCAGGATGTTTTTTCCGCCTGAATCCATCCTGCATATATACAAATCCACCATTCGTCCGTGCATGGAATGCTGCTGTTCATCTCAGTGTTCTCGACAGGCTTCAAAGGAAAATCATTAATGTGATAGGTACCGACTTCATGGCTCGACTACAGCCATTTTCCCACCGACGGGATATGGCTTCCCTTTGTCTGTTCTATAAATATTTTCATTGCTTCTGCTCCAATGAAATTAAGTCATTGGTGCCCATGCCACATGAATTTACTCGTTCAAACAGACTGGCAACTGGTTCCCACCCATTCACAGTTAGATCAACCAAATGCAGGCAACAATTCCATTCCTGCAGCTTATTTTCTCGCACTTCCTGCCTGTGGAACTCGCTTCCATATTTTTGCTTTCCTAACGGCTAGAACATCCAGGAATTTAAATGCAATGTCAATACTCATCTCTTAACCACTTGACTCTAGTTCTTTCTATACCACCTTGTATATCTCTTTATCTCTCTCCACCTTTGCAACTGTCATCACACCTGTATTCCCATTCTTAACTGGTTCTTCTTTCTCTTTACTCTCCTCCTAGCTAATTTTTTCAATCTTATATAGCCCCCATGCACATCAATGGCGTTCCCGCCTTGCTCAGGGTGATACGATTTAAGAGAAATATTCGAATAGTTAGCTGTGCACCATTAGAAACATTTTGCTTCACGTTCATTCAGTAAGTTAAATGCCATGCGTGATATATGCTTGGGAATATACCCCACTAATATAACTTCAAGCAGGCTAAACTTAGTTTAAAAATCAAAAATTAACCCAATGCCAGGTGTATTAACCTGTTACACACTGACGTTAGTATTTGATGTCTTAGTCTCTAAATAAATTATCTTAAACGTTGTTTTTTTAAATCAAGGAAAGGTTTGTTGAGGAAAGCATCACTAACGTACTGGCCATTAGTTGTCAAGAGAGGTTAATCACAGCCGTAAAGAGATGATCAGCTCAAGAATTGCTGAATGTGAGTTGCAATTCGGGAACAGAAAGTCACCATCGGTGCTCTTTCGACTTGTAGGCATTCATGCTCAAGCATATATGACGTTTAACATTTTTTGCATGTCAAACATGCTTTATTTTCAGAGAGATTTTATGTACTATGTCATACATAAAACTGTATATATATACAAGTGTCCCACGTGAAAGGTTATATATTACGTATATCTACACTGACAAGTATAAAGAGAACGAAAGGGAAACGTCTTACATATCATTTGACGATACTTCTGACCTGGAGAAGCTATTTTTAGGACTCCACATTTAAATTGGCCGGAAACTGCACCATGTAGTTGGTAAGAGGCTGGGTGTAGATTTAGCTTCAGTCTCCGTCCTTTTGGTCCAAGCTAAAAGAGAGCAAACTTGTTAACTGAAAAATGACTTGAGGCAATGTAGTGAGTGAAGTCACGAAGCGGCCCTCATGTGACTTATCTCCACCAAAGCGAGATAAGTTCCTTGCTCATGAGGAGGAAATAAAAAGCTATTTGATTAATTAAGGTCTTCGAAACCTAGACTGATATTCATTATTCTATTCGTCATGAAAGTTGTGAATGTTTTCGAAAGCTTGTATTTTTTATTTTTTAAAATATTTTGCTACTCTTCATGAATTAATGATCAGAACAAATAAAAATCTTTGTGGAAAAACAGATATATATATATATATATATATATATATATATATATATATATATATATATATATATATATATATATATATATATATATATATCTGTCCTGAATTTCGCATTAATAAAATTCCTCTCATCACATACTTACCGTCTTGCTATACTATAACTTTTTCGAGGTAATTTGACATGTGCGTTGTGGCGCAGTGGTTATCGACTCGGAACGAGAAATCGGGGGTGACGAGTTCGAATTTCAGTTGAATTCATTGCGTTCACTTACGCGCAAATACCCATGGGAAAGGTATTAATCTGTTTTTTCCCTCCACTTATGGGTTAGATAACAGGACAGATTGGGTTCTATAGCCTTGGTCGGCAACCAGTCTACCGCAGAAAGCAATGGCAATCTACTGCGGGATAACGTTCTGCCCAGTCAGTCATGTCTCTTTCGAGATCTGATCGCCCTAAGCGTGGATCACGTATGGCACATGACTGATTGATTCGCAAGACATTTTGAATGTAAGAGAACATAAAAAAGAGCAAATTGCCAAAATAGTTGGCCAAACAAGGATAAAAGACAAACCTTAAGAGATTTTTTTTAATCATATCACCCCGAGCAAGGCGGTAACGCCACTGATGTGCAGGGGTGTACATGAGAGTAGAAGCACTAAACAGAAAAGAGTAATAAGAATGACAAACCATTTAGAAAGAAGCAAGAGAAAGGATAGAATGCAGGTGTGATGACAGTTGCAGTGGTGCAGAGAAAGGAAAGGATATACAGGGTGGTGAGGAAAGAACTAGGGTCAACTGATTAAGAGATGAGTATTGACCTTGCATTTAAATCTCTGGAGATTGTAGCCGTCAGGAAAGAAAGAATATGGAAGCAAAGTTCACAGGCGGGAAGTGCGAGGAAAAAAGCTGCAAAAGTAGAATTGTCGTCTGCATTTGGTTAATCTCACTGTGAATGGGTGAGACCCAGTTGCCAGTCTAATTGCACGAGTAAACACCTGTTGCAGCAGAAGCAGAAGCCATGAAAGTATTTATAGAACAGACAAAAGGAAGCCACATCCCGTCGGTGAGAAAATGGCTGTAGTCGAGCCGACAAGTCAGTACCTATCACATTACTGATTCTCCTTTGGAGCCTGTCAATAACACCGAAGTGAATAGCGGTGGCACTCGACCATATATGGCAGCAGTACTCCATTCATGGACGAATGGTTGATTTGTATATATGCAAGATATAAAGGACTGGAAGCTGTAAACAACCCAGTGAGGTATAAAGCCAGAGCTTCTACTGTAAATTTTGTAGAACGTGGGTTCTCAATTGGAGGCCATATGCACTATGAAGGTCCATACAACATTACTCGGTTCCACACTTAGAATAGCAAATTGGAGATCCATGGTAATATTTTAGTGGTCCTTAGAGCAATTCCACATCAGAATGGTTGTTATAACTGAGAATTGAAATAATTAATCTAATTAAAAACATATGCCATATAAAAACAGGATTCCTGGCCAGAAGCCAGTTGATGTCTAGCCACACTGATGAGCCGTGATACAGCGAATCAGGCTTGTATGTGGATGACGAATATATCATGCTCCCATTACGACTGAGCTCTCTAGAAAGGGAAATTTGAAAAAAACAGCTACCGCTTCTGCGATTTATGCATTACTCTTCAGCAATGAATTGTGTTCTTTCGGTGACTGGAGTGTGTATACACCGCTTATATATAACACGCTAAAATTTCCTTTCCCTGATTCCATGTGCTTAAGGCTTAATGGTTAGCGACTCCGACTGACACCAAATCTTTCGTGTTACGGTCCCGGCCAGAAGCAAGTGGATGTCTAGCCACACTGATGAGCTGTGATACAGCGAAATAGGCTTGTATGTGGATGACGAATATCAAAACTTATTTATAAATGGAACTTTGTGTGTGCGTGTGTATCTGTTACCTATAGACTCCGAAATGGCTGAACCGATTTTCTTGAAAGTTTACACAGTTGTACTATAAGCGTCTGCAAGTGTCTTTAGCTAGGTTTTGTGTCGAGGTACTCCCGATAAATATCAAAAATCGATAATCGAAAAAATCGGGCTATAGAAGGAGTGGTCCGATTTTAATCAAATTTGATACACTCATAGACAAAGACATAAGAAACGATATTCAGAAGTTTCAAGGTTGCAGATCTTACAATACTGCAAAAAATCGATAATATATATAAAAGGCAAGATGTTTGTGTGTGTGTCTGTTTATCTGCATGTATGTCTGTATTTTTTCAGCCCTTTTACTTCAGTTTTTGCTTCGTGTTTGGCTCTAAGTAGGTATAATTGTAGTTCTTAGTCTCAGCCATGATACCATTTACTCAGAGAACTTATTTAGCCTTCAAAATTCAGTTTACGTCGAAAAAACTTATTTGATATCGATACCAGGAAATCAAAATTTGACTTACATTCATTCAATTTTCTTTCAGTCTACGGTTTTGCTTTAATTGGAAACAACTGTTGCTATTTAGTCTTTTGTGCCAACGTCCAAAAAGTCTGAGCTCCAGGACCATGGATTAGTTTTAAAGCTTTCATTACACCCGAGCAACGCCGGGCTATACTGCTAGTATATATATAAGAAAAAAAATTATAATTAATAAAAAATAAAATGAGCTTATGGGGGCATAAAAAATGAATGTAAAATGATCAATGGGTAAAAAAATGAGGTTCAGATTTTACAGAAAAGAATTGCTTCTCCTAAGCCTAAAATGTTTGTTTTTTTATTCAGAGTTTTCATATTGCTAGACTCTTTGCCCACAAAATCTGATGAACACAATATGACCTATTAAGTGATCCATATTTTGTAAATGTCTCGTCTGAAATTTGAACCAGACTCGTCAACCCTAATTTCCGAACTGATGGCCGATACGCTACGTGCACATACTACATTGCTGTACGATATTTAAAAGTGCAAACAGTCCAGTAATACAACTACATATTTAAGACGAACCCAAATTTATATAAGAGCCAGATCTAGAAAACAAATCTTGGAAAGATTCTTGCTGTGAGTATAGATTAATTCACATTTTAATTATTCAATACTATGATGTGGAAATAACAGTTTAAACGAAAAAACAGTGACGGATTTGAAGAATGCAGAAATAAAAAATGTAACATCAGATTGTGCTATGGGTTTAAAAAAATGGTTTTGCATAGAAAATCAAATATCAAACATGGATTCCGTTTAAATATAGGTTTTTAGTTTCTATGACAGTTTCATTTGAATAGGTTTATGTATAAAGATTGATGTGAAAAAAAAACTGAAATCAATAGACTTATTTATTTTCTAAATGCAATGTCAATTCATGAAGTTAATCGCCATAAGTCGTCATAGATACTTTTTTTTTTTTAACTAGGAGTTTTTTTTGTGGAAATAAACTGGAGTGGTTCCTTGTCTTTATGGTTTTGAATTTAGCGTTTTTCTCTTCGTAGATTTGCTGCCACTCGACGTTAGAAAAAACATTCTATCCTGTTATTTAATCATAATTATAGTATATTGATGTATGTGCCTCTCAAACGTACTTGTGTAAAAGTTAATGCAGGGGAGTACGCCAGATTTCGAATTCAGGCTGATTATTCCACTTTACGCTATATATGCATATAGTTTGATAGATAGATAAGGAACAAACTGAGATAGACACAGACAGACCGACATATTTAATAAACACCTATATTGCAGTTTCCTCAATGAAAGAATGAAGAAAATTTAGGGTGATTCGGACGAATTCATCTTTTCTTCCTTGTCTTGTAAAATTTTGCAAAGTAATAATAACAAAAGAACCATTCTATTTTTATTTAGATTTATCCACTTGGCAATAGTTACTAAAATAGTATGAAATACATAATTTAAAAAAAAACTAGAGTATCTTAATAATTATGGACGGTAGTGTATATATATATATATATATATATATATATATATATATATATATTACATTTGTAATCGAGTTATTACACGACCTAGGTTTCTACCATGAGTGGTGTCTTCAGGCGATTTTCAATAACTTATTGAAAAAGATAAATAAGTTATTGAAAATTGCCTGAAGACACTACTCATGGTAGAAACCTAGGTATGTGTAATAACTCGTTTACAAATAGAAAATATTCAAAATCTCTACAATATAATTGTATTGAACAGTTTTTAATACAAATGTGCACGGTCTAGTTTTATTATGACCAAAAAATAAGTAATTAAACAATATATATATATATATATATATATATATATTGAGAGAGTGAGAGAGAGAGAGTTTTGTTTATAAAGGTAAACTCAACACGTCATATTATAAACTATAACTCATTTCAATGAGTTTAATTAGTTCATATCATCAGACCTTTTACAATATTTCCTCCAACTGGTACAACATTTCTGTCGGAATGAATCTTTTCTTAAAATGAAGAGAGGGATAATAATAATAATAATAATAATAAACATAAAATTACAATAAATTTTATGTATCTATATATATATATATATATATATATATATATATAAAACTCTATCCGACATTGAGCACTGTCTTATTAATATCTTAAGAGCTGATATAGATAAATATCTGCGTGTGTTACAGTGACTGACTGAAAAACATAAAAGTAATATTCTTGTATCAATTTATCGTATCGGCTGACGTTTACATGTTGTTTTGTTAGTCACCGATCTATTATATAGCTCATCTCTATGTTTACATGAGAATGAACCAGTTTTTTATAGAAAAGTCAATATATTATAGCATCATTTCTTCTACCAAAATATCAGTGAAATTTGATGACACACCTTCTCTCTTTACATTACTGAATAAGTGGACTTACATTTATGCACGTGAAGAATATAAAAGAAGAGACGAGTTGAAATTCTGCTTAAGGCAGTTCACTTCATGCTACTCCCATTGCGAAAACTATGAAAAAAATGATTTCTATTTACGCAGAATAACAGGAGTTTAAAAGAGACATTACTATTTCTATACGGACTATTGCCCTGGTCTTTATTGTTGTTACCAAAGCGATTTGGCTTTTGTGCTATCTGGCCTTGTTTTATCGATCAGTGTAATCTACAGGGAACTTCGAACAGAATCCCTTTATTTCTTCTACATGTTGTGGGATCTCCCCTTTTTCTATGATAATGGACTCTACTTGAGTATACATATACTCCTGCTATAATGAGATCCAGAAAAGTTATCGGAGAGGCATCGAGACTGATCCGTAAGTTACCGAACAATACCGAAGTTACACAGAGAATACCGTGTCAGTTGGCGTAGTACCTCTGAGCTCCACTCAACCAGAATAATATTACACGGATATATTATTTAAAACACGGATTCACTTCAAAGACTTGTATATATATATATTCCTTACTAATCGAATTCCTGGATTACTAACCTGCGTTCCAGTTTGTATATTTTACGTTCAATATAACCTATTTTTCTATCTCAAATATCTATCTTTGTTGTTCATTATTTTGTGTGGTTCGTCACCCAGATCCACAACACCACGCTAATAAATTGTTACCTTTTGACTGTCCATGTGTAAGAAAAATGTTTAATGATTTCACTCAAATAAAATATCACTATTATGCAAACCTGACAGAGAATGGATTAGACTTTGGTTAGAACACGAAATGCAATCGTAAACAGGAAACAAGGATACACTTCTATTCAAACAACCGATAAGGAATGTGAGACTGTTCAATAAGAAAATCTGTGGTCGAATTCTTATTTAGCACTAATGAGGTTTTTTCTCGCTTTGTTTTCTCGATATGTAAGTTAATAATCAAGAAAAATATACATAATAACAAGGGCTTAACTGCATCAGAGCTTTCGTGAAAAGAGATGACCTGTTAAGGTTTAAATCTTAGCTTTAAGACCAAGTTCTCCACATAGATTTGTTCGACAGAGGTACTAGTTGATTAAAGCTTTCATAGGTGAATTTGGTAAAATAATAATTGTTAGTACAATCCCTGAAAGGTGTGTATTTAGTCTCAGTGTAAATGTGGAGAGCAGTAATTTAGCAGAAATAATAAGGAACAATGATAACTGAGTATAATATTTCGTTACTAGATAAACGAAAAATATGTGCCAAAGTCATTACAAAGCAAAGGAGTAGTTTGCTCTTTTATCAAGAGCGCGTGTGAACATTTATGTTCGTTGCAATGTCATTATCAATCTACGAGTCTATGGTTACCAGAATGTATCTTCTGAATGACCAACGTTGTTTTCCATATTCTAGGCCCTAATGTCTAACCACCTATTAAATACAGAACCATGGTAACTTCATCACGAAAAAAATTACCGTTGATATCTCAAAGGTTTTCGACACAATGTTTTGTAAGTCGTTACTATGATAGTTTTTATGGGGGAATCTTACGCAATTGCGTTATCACTTACGTTAAAACCTCGAATGTAGTTTTGAATGATCAGTTTTTGAAGCCCTTACGGCTAGTGCTGGTATCCCCACTAAAGTCTTACCTTCGTTCTGCTTTATATTATCAAACATTCCCTGATTATTAGTATTTAGCCCTGCCAGAGTTTATGGAAGCGCCTTGAAAATTTATGTTAAGAGTCTTGCATCTGATTTCACATCTGATTTTGCTTTAACAGCTCAATGGTAGAATACTTGGCTTGTAATTTTTAATACTTAAAGATTAAGCAAGTATCATTTCAGCATTGAAACATGGGCTTTGTTTAATCACAGCAAATTGTTGCAACCTCAACGGAGATCTATGGTTTGAACGGCTGTTTGGCCTCAAGTTTTTCTCGAATGCAGATAGATCACATATATTCGATCCATTGCTAACGATTTTGGAAGAATAGTCGGCTCATTCTAGCTCTCTAAATTCTGATACACTTACAAGACCAAAATAATGTACTGGTTCCATATCACAGCTGGAGTTGCACAAAACTCATTTGCAAAGTGTGGTAGATTTTAAAATCTTTTATATGGCTTTGAAATGAATAACGAAATTTCAGTTTTTCTACTTGTTTCCTGCTGGAAAATATTACAAACTAATCGCTATTTTCAAAGTAAAAATTCAGATGAGCGCTCATTTCAATCGATAAGCTATGAAGAATATATCCACAAAATGATTGATAAAAATCATTTTTCCGAATTAATTTCTACTTTTTTTCTCCGTCTAAGGGTTCGAATGAGGGTCTGTATTTGGGTCAGTTTTGTTTGTCGTATCCTTATGTCCATTATCGTATATAAGTAAAATAGTTGCTAATGAAATACACTGATAAAATACAAGACAAAAAAAACCCAGTAAATTAAAAGCTGGTCATAATTTATTAAATCTATAATTATTGAAAACTAGCAGTATAGCCCGGCGTTTCTCGGGTGTAATGAAAGCTTTAAAACTAATCCATAGTCTTGAAGGTCAGACACAGCCTAAAAAATATTTGTGTGATGTTTGGTGAGAATCGGATAAAAATTGTGGATTTGCATAAAGGACATGCAGGCAGATAAACAGACACACACACAAACATCTTGCCTTATATATATATATATAAGTATTATCGATTTTCTGCACTATTGTAAGAACTGCAACCTTGAAACTTCTGAATATCGTTTCTCATGTCTTTGTCTATGAGTGTATCAAATTTGATTAAAATCGGACCACTTCTTCTATAACCCGATTTTTTCGATTATCGATTTTCGATATTTATCGGGAGTACCTCGACACAAAACCCAGCTAGGAACACTCGCAGACGCTTATAGTACAACTGTGTAAACCTTCAAGAAAATCGGTTCAGCCGTTTCGGAGTCTATAGGTAACGGACAGACACACAGAGAGACAAAGTTACATTTATAAATAAGTTTAAATAATAATTGATATTTGAGATCAAACTTTTTTAAATAGTGGGAGATCATTTCTTTCTGCAATTTCCTGCTTTGCCCGTTTACTGCCCCTAAGATATCGTTGTTTTTCTACCAAGCATTTAGGTAGATGTTTCGATTATTTCCCGTGTTTCTCTTTTAAGATGATCGGCGTGTTATAAATTCTCAAAGCCTTCTTTCCATATTAAACGTGACCCAATTCTCAAAGCCTTTTTTCATTATTTACATTGGTCAGACTATTGCCGTCATCATTATTGCAATTATTAGGACGCTTCTGCCATTGGATGCTCCAAACACTTTTTTACGATCACTTGGATATACACTCATTCCCAGTGGATGCTACTTCTAGTAGCCAGGGAGTTATCTCCCTTTAACTTAACTCTCTAATTTATTTGTTCACTTTTGCTGTAGCCTGGTATTGAGCTCACAACTCTTTGGGTCAAGTCACTGGAACTAACCAACATCTATATCCATTGGGTCATGTGACCTTGAAGACATCAAATTGTTAACCAATAAGATCATCGACACAATTTACAATGGAGAAAGCGAACAACTTACTAGCATTGCTGGATGTATTAATATCATGAACAGAGAGGTTTCAAGATATCTGTATACCGCAAGCCAGCATTTACCTCAACTTCAGCTCTCACCACCCATACAATGTAAAGAAAGTGTTTGTCCGCTGGCTGCAACATCGAGCAAAAGTCATAAGTGGCGATCAAGAGACATACGAACAGAAAATGGCCAATATAAGCGGTTCGCTAAAACATAAAAACTATCCAGGGTACATGACAACAGGTCCAATGAATGTGAAAAGGAGGCTGAGTAAAGACAACTTTCCGGAAACACTCTCGGTCTCTCTTCCCTATGTTAAGGAGTTATCGGGGAAAATACAAAAGAACCGGTGGTCCATACAACATCAGGACGAGCTTCAAAAATAGTTCCACACTTCGCAGATACCACTCCAAAGTCACTCAGTTAAGTATCATACGTGATACACACTTTGGGCGATCATGTCTCGAAAGAGACATGACTGACTGGGCAGAAGATTATCCCACAGTAGGGTGCCATTACTTTCTGCGGTAGACTGGTTGCTAGTTAAAGCTATAGAACCCAATATATAATGTTATTTGACTCATAACTGGCGGAGGACGAAATGTATTATATTATCAAGTAGTAATTAGTGGGGGATCAGTTTATTACTTCATAACAATAGAAAACCGACCGTCCACTTTATGCCCAGTAGAAATTTTAATTATGTTTCCAACTATTATATTCAGTCAGTCAGTTACGTGCCATACGTTATACACACTTCGGCGATCATGTCGCGAAAGAGACATGACTGACTGAGCAGAAAATTATCCCACAGTAGGTTGCCTTTACCTTCTGCGGTAGACTGGTTGCCGAACAAGGCTATAGAACCCAATCTGCCCTATTTATTAGCCAATAACTGGAGGGAAAAGACGGATTAATACCTTTCCTATGGGTATTTGTGTGTATGTGAATGCAAGGAATTCAGCTGGAATTCGAACTCGGCACCCCTGATTTGTCGTTCGGAGTCGATATCCATTGTACCACAGATAGATCTTCTAATAGATGAGGACATGACTAAGGACGGTGTGTAAGCTATTTAGAAATAAATATCAAGGAGAAACGGGCCGTCTCCTTAAGGTAAGGCTGCAAGAATATCGCAAGGCCAAAACAGGAGAGGAGATAGAGAAATCAGGCGTAGCTGACAACGTATTCAGGGAGAAATAGGACCACCGCCTCCGATGGGATGAAGTTGAAATAATAGATAAAAAAACGCCACTAGACAGCGTAAGATACGAAAATCTCTTAAGCCGAATAAGCATAGAGATTTATACAAAATGGGAACCAATAATACGGAGTGCCAAAGAAAATCATTAATGACAAAATTGAAATATGAACTCTGGTAAAAATACTAGAGAAAGGCATTGAAATCACAAAGTAATAGAGAAAACCATTAACAGAAAAAACATTGCAAAATGAAATCTGGTAAAAATGGTTGCTGTAAATTAGGTTTATAAGACCCAAAAGTTCAGTTGTACTTGTCCTAGTAGATATAGACGTTGGTCAGTTCAGGTGACTTGGCTCAAGGAATTGTGAGTTCAATACCAGGCTATACGAGAGGAGATAGAGAAATCAGGCGTAGCTGACAACGTATGGAAGGAGAAAAAGGATCACCACCTTCTATGGGATGAAGGTGAAATTATTGATAGAGAAAACCACTAGAAACTACGTAAATTTAGGGAATAAGCGCATATGCTAAACCAAAAAAACTCTTAAATCGTCTAAGCATAGAAATAAAACCAATAATGGAACCAGCAGTGCGGAATTCTAAAGAAAATCATTTACGTCACAGAATGTGTTACAAAATACTAGAGAAAATCATTTGTATCAAAGATTGCAATATGAGCTTTGGTAAAACGGTTATTAAGACATGACCCAGTGGTAACAATAGCGGGGACAGAAATCTAATCTTCCTCTCGCAACAAGAGAAACCTACTTTCGCTCACCAATACTCTAAAAAATCTAACGTAAGTAAAAAAGCGACGGCCTTTATTAACCGAGCGATTTTTCTTATTTGCTACACCAGACGCTGAGGCAGGAATAATTAGCATAATTTTGTATACAGGTAGCAGTTCTTTCTGTTCTACAAATTTTGTTTAGGTTTTTAGTCTTCGCCACATTTTTCGATGTAGAATACACGCTACACGCTGTTGCTTGGTTTGACGAGGTAATTCGCCAGTTTCTTTGCCACAAGGACATTATAGACTTTTTTCAGATCAAAGTACTAAATTACAGACAACGATGAACTTGTGGAACATCATTATGTTCACACCTACGCACCTACACATTTAAACAACACGTTTGATTTCATCCGCGGGACACGTCACGTTAGCAAACAGTGATGGGTTAATCTTGACCTATTATCCTGTGTGTACGTGTTAAATTCAATTTTTTCGCGCCTCCAAGCGTGTCCATATAAGTAGCTATCCATATGTCGCATTGCAGATAGGCCGCCGATAGCGGGCAACTATCGAGGAGACATGCGTCATAGTCTTACCTAACGCAGACATACACGAGTAAGTGTCCGAGCTGCCGAAGCAGTTATGAGCACGCGTATAATTCTCCCTCAACATATATACCCGCACTTGATTGCAGGTAGCAATCAACATCACCTCACATACGTATACACCCACACACACACACACACACACACAAACACACACACATATATATATATATATATATATATATGTATGTATAACTTCAATGGTAACTAAAAGACAGGAGACCGTTACAAGAACAGTATGTACAATATTCTTCTTTTCACAACATAACTTTATTCTAATAAATCTTCCAAAGAACATTTGACTTTCTCTGCAGTCTATGGGAGAAAACTCTTTCTCCTTCTTAACACTTGTTAACAGTAATTTTCTTGCCTTCCTCAAACTATTGTATTACTGTTATTACATGTTTATTCTGCTTACATTGGCGCTATTATTCATTCCTTTCGTATTGAGCATTCCACGCATCTTGTCAAATCCTAAATATAAATATTGAAAAGGAATATATCCTCGTCAAACTGTCGTATGTCGTGAATAAGGCAAATAATCTCCCCTATTTCTGTCGTTCCAGTTCACTATGTCTATCACATTAATATATTTTTCCATCGAGTATTTTTCTTGATTCATCTCAAGTATTGTACACATGCTACTAAAATGTTAAGGGCATTCTTGGGATGAAAGAATAAAAAAATGTTTATATTTGTTAGGTTATGACTGCAACTTTATTTTTAAGTGATCAGTTCTAGGTAGTTATTGCAGCTTTTTTTTCTTCTAGGAAATCCTTTAGAATCGTTTTTAATTAAGTGTTATGAGTAAAAAACGAATTTAAATTTACACTCCTTCCGAAAACTGATTAATTTGTAATGAATTTTTAGGGGTTACAACACAACGTAGATTCAAATTAAAACATTTTTGTCATATTTTGCTCTTTTTTTTACCATCGTAACAAATTCCAGTAAAGCTGGGACTAAATATTTTCTCATTTTATTTTAAGTTTATAAATATTAAAAGTATAAGAATTTGCAAAAAGAAGAAAAATTGTCATCAGAAATTTATTTAAACAGTTTTCGGTTCCATTTATGCGTAAAATTGATAATTGACTGTTTTTAAAACTATTTATCAAGAACAAAAAAGTGTATTTCATATTTAAACTTCTATTTATCAGTAGATAATTGTCTATGCTATTTTTTTATGCAAGAACCGCTGAAACTGAAGTTTTAATAGGTTACATGAAAATGTTAAGCACTTTTCAAGAATTTTGACCCTTCACATGAAAGTAATGTTTATAGAACAAAAACATTTATTTAAAAAAAATTAATTTTGTTTAAATTAAGGTTCACCCTGTGCAAGGTCCATGTAGAGGATTTCGTTAACTGGTATTTTATATGGGTATGGGAAGCTAACGATTAACTCTAGACTTAGACAGGCTATGATTATTGTGATCAAGGTAACATCCTCTTGGGAGAATAAGCAGTTCTCGCCGATTAAATAAGGACGAGATGTGGGTGGTTATATATTATAATATCAAACCACCCACATGTAATAATATAATATAATATTATATATAATATAATATGATATAATACAAGAGGTATGACGGCTTCCTGTCGGGAAGGTTATGACTGGCGGGCAAAAGAACTGTTGTTCGTTTGAGCAATTTCCATAAAAGTAACGACAGGGCAGTGAGAGACACGTCATACCCTGCCGGTGAGGAAAACGTTATTATTCTTCTATGTGCCCTGTCCCTTACAGACATAGGCGATCATGGCTTTCCACGTTTCCCAATCCCTGGTGGCACTGAGCATGCCTTCTCCTGTTACACCATGCAACCCTCGTTTCATCATCCACCTGATTAAGTCCTTCAAATATGTTATCCGTTACTTTCCTCTGTGTCTTTTTCCATCTATCTGGCCTGTTAGTATCAGGTTCTCCAAGCCCTCCTTCCTCAGTGCATGTCCCACGAACTTCAGCTATCTCTTCCTGATGCTCAGTATTAATTTCCTTTTTGTTTCCATCTTTTCCAAAACCTCATCATTGCTCACATGCTCGATCCATGATATTCGCAGTATCCTTCTGTAGAACCACATTTCAGTTGCTTCAAGTTTTTTCTTCATTTTTGATGATATTGACCAGCATTCACTGCCATATTGAAGGACGGAAAGCAAGTAATAATCCAGTACTCTCTTCTTTGTTTCTAGCTAAATTCTCCTGTTTCTTAATACTTTACTCAACTTCTGGAATGCTTCCTTTGCCATGCCAATTCGACTTCGGATCTCAGTGTCGCACTTTCCGTCTTCTGTTATAACGCTTCCCAAGTATTTAAATTTTTGTACCTGCTTGATTCTAGTATCACCGACCTGTATTTGGCATATTGGTCTGCCCTTTATACTGATGACCATGCATTCGATTTTCTTGCAGTTAATTTCTTGTCCATTCTTGTTACTTTCTTCAGCTACCTTCTGTAGGGGGTCTTGTAGTTTCCTTTCTGCCGTTAGGGGGTGGAAATAATTCTCCACAAGCAATGACTCGCAAACGCTTTTAAACTCTCTTAAGACTGGATAGTGAGTACTGGGAAGCCCCCGACACCATGACCAAAATACTACATTTTCGGCTGTCTCTTATAAAGGCAGAGGATGGAGGTAGCGATACAGGGAGCAAACTATTTTACCTGCATCTTTATGATGTATCGTGGAATGAAGATATACACAGTTAAATGTAGATAAACTACTTTATTGCCAGATTGGTACAACCAAGAGGTATATACAATATTTACAGTCTCTCGTAGTAGTAGGTGTTACTTCACAAAGTCCGTGATCATGACAACTCCCCGTGCTAAACGCACATAGTCTTTTATACATCTATATGACCGGATGTTCCATGGTACGAACCACGACACAACACTTTAGCATTGCATCATGTATGTGAGTTCCACTTGAAGCCGGATGTGAGTTTGAAGCCCAATATTATCTCAAGGTACGGTGTCTCATCGAGGAGACATTCTTTCAGTAGTTCGGGAAGATATTTTTTCTAAGTACAAATAACTTGGATGAGCTGGTAATTATTTAGAGAAGTAAAAAACTGAAGAATCTATGCTTAGATGTATTATCTGAGTTGAATATGTTTCATTTTCATTGCCTTGTATTCTAATGACTCTACGGTAGAAACAGGTGTTGGTTTCTTAAATTTCCTTCTTCCTTATTGTTCCATGGAACAGTTTTAATCAGATTTCCTCGATTGAAACTAGCTTCAATTTTTTGTGGGCTTCAGAATTTGGCAGATAATCTCTGACGATGAAATTATTCGTTTTGCTAAATAATTTATCTCCAAAAGAAGTCTTTCGAGTTATTACAGTAATTGCGTCAACGGACAAGAGATGTTCTTTCATTTTATGCTTATTAATGCTTTCAACTGATAATATTTCGAACAAAATAAATTCGATAATTATGCTTAATTTAGTCTTAATCTCAGACAAAATGTTTTTTCCAAGCGAGAGACGAAATTGAATGGCGAATGAAACAGTCTGACGAGTACAAAATTAATGTGAAATTCTCCATAGTTTTTTGGTCGTTAAAGAAATAAGTAAAAACGAAATTCCATTGAAATATGCCAGTAGAGTGAATGAAGGTGAATGAAAATGAATAAAACATGAGAAACGGATTTAAAAATTTCTTAAGGAGAGAGGGAAAAGAATCGAAATGTGAGGCGAAAGAGGTGTAAAAGACGGTGAAATAAAAATAGAAAGAGGAAAAAAATCAAAAGATATAAAAGAATGAAAAGGGAAAAAAAGAATGAAAATAAATGAACAATAATAGAAGGAGAATTAAATAATCTTAAAACACATACTTGAAAGTGAAAAATGACAAACACACACACACACACACAAACACACACATATATATATATATATATAAATATATATATGTGTGTGTGTGTGTGTGTGTGTGTGTGTGTGTGTGTGTGACTATTTACGCTCTCACACTCTGATTGAGCACTCTGGAAGAATGGTAGACTTTGAAAAACAGTAGCTACTCTAGCATCGCTCATTCACTAATGAATTAGAGTACTCTGGCTATTGCGCGGGTATAATGATAATGTATACGTTAAAAAGTCTGCCTTCTTCTACCGAGCGCCCGTAGCCCAGAGGTTGAATCGCCGACTGACGCCAATTCGGCCGGATCTCAATCTTGCATTAAAAGCAATTGGAGTCTAACCGTACTGATGAGCTGTGATACAGCGAAACAGATCTGTCGGCGGATGACTATATATATACGCTCTCACATCCTGATTGAGGACTCTGGAAGAATTGTAGACATTGAAAATTCATTAGCTACTCTAGCATTTACTCATCGTTTATTCAGTAATGAATTAGAACACTCTCAGCTATTGGCCTGTGTATACATGATATATAACACGCTAAAAGTCTGCCTCCTTCTACCGAGCGCCCATAGCTCAGAGATAGAATAGCCGACTGACGCCAATTCGCTCGGTAAAAAATCCTGGGTAAACAATGATCGTATATCTAATCGTACTGAATGGCATGTAATATAGCGAAAGAGATCTATCTGCAGATGACTATATATATATATATATATATATATATATATATATATATATCAAAACAAGTTCGATTCCAGAGAATTGACATGGTTGATTTGGGTTTAGCTTAATTTTGTTTTTACGACATATCATACTCACTAGGTTATTTAATACTGACAAGATTTTTCGGAGAAATTCGTAAAAATCGAATATGTATTTTCAATATGAAATCATTTCAGATCAGGATTAATTGAAGTATTTTTGTAAAGAGACTTTTGTCGAGATGCAAATTCGATGCTCTTAATAATTATAAAAATGTATTGTTGGTATTTTATTATAAAAAAATATTTTGATAATTTTATGGTATTTTGACTCTAGTTTAGGGGGTTAATTATTTGCCAATATCTGAGACCCTAACAAGGGCTCCCACCCTTCGAAATGGTTGTATGCTTAAGTTTTATTAGCTTTTTCCAATTTACGTTGTGTATTGTGATTGGATTTGTTGTTAAACTGTACGAAGTTCATATTTTTTTTATTTTTGTTTTCGTCCTAAGACGTCGTCGTATCTTTTTTTTTTTTATCCTTCTTGTATCATTCTCCTGGAAAATAAGTTTTAGTTTCTCCTCTCCTACCACAAAATGGTGTCGTTTGTGACGTCTTCCCACGGCCCAATGTCCATTGACCTCATGTCTCTTTTACAAAAGTCCTTGAAATGAAGATCAGGTCGCCAGTTTCCCGTAGAGGACCATCGTAGTTCTCCGACGCGACATACGATATCAACGCCAAAAGATCCAGAGCTGCTGAAAAAGAGTGTATAGGGTGGGTAGCTGTGAATCGGCAGGAACTAAGGCACTGGTGGCATTATTGAACCAACTGATGCCAAGAATGCGTATTAGCGTCGATAAAAGGCGCTAGGTTTACCGATCCTGCCTGGAGTAGAGGCTTCAAGTATCGCTGCCCTTGACTAAATGACAAATGAATAAATTTCAAAAATTAACAAAAAATATAGTAAATTTGAAAAAAAAATTATAAAATATGATTTTCTATTGAATATTTTAAGTATTTGTTTAGATCAAAATAAGATTTGTCATTGACGGCCACAATCTCAACAATGTAAGATATGCAGATGGCACAGTGGTAATAGCAGACACGGAACATGCGGAAACTCCTACAAGGCTTCAAGAGAAAACGAGAAGAAAGGACTTAGCAAAAAATTCAAGAAAACTAAATGTATTGTCATCAGCAAAAAGAAAATCTGAAAATGTCGACTACATGTCGGAGAAACTAAAATAAAACAAATAAATTCAATAACTGACAGAGGATGTAAAACGCGATGTTGAAATGGACAAGAACGCATTTTAAAAGCTAACCAGAGTAGCAAAAGACAGGAAAATCTCATTAGAAACAATGAAAAGAGTGCTAGATTTCTTTGTGATACCTATCTTTCTGTATAGAAATGAATGTTAGACTATCTCATCAGAGATAAAGGAGACGCCTGAGGCAGCAGAAATGTGGTTTTACAGAAGGATGATGAGGATACCATAGATGGAGCGTATGACTAACGACGAGGTGGTCGAGAGGATTGAAACGAAGAGAAAACGCATACTTAATATAAGAAAGAGACAGATAAGGTTCTGGGATATATAATGAGGAAGGGCGGCCTGGAGAATTTAATACTTACAGGACGAATAGGTGATAGCAGCGGGAGACCTACGTGATCGGCCTGAGCAAATAAATGGCAGAGCAGGGTTTGGGAGTGATAACAAGAGGAAGAATGTTGGGAGCGACAAGAGACAAGGCCAAGTGGAAGTCCATGATCGCCTGAAGGGACAGGGCATATGAAGAATAATAGAAGTACGGCAGTTAAGTGCTATACGTGATACGTTTTGATGTTTATGTCTCTTTCGAGACATGATTGACTGAGCAGATTTTTCCGCCGTAGGATATCTTTACTTTCTGCGGTATTGGCAACCAAGTTTACAGGATCCAGTCTGTACTGCTATTTAACCCATAGCCAGAGGAAGAAGCGACGGATTAATATTATTTCCAAGGGTATTTTCTGTTGGGACGCCCGCACCTATTTGGCTACAATGGACTATTCCATTACTATGTAAAGTAATGGTGGCATCTACGTGAGGAGAGTGTGCCGAGCAGCCGTACTCTCTACGACACTGTCGGCTCTCTACCTTCGGGTGGAGGGCGCTCTCTGCTTCCGAGCAGAGAGCTATAGCCCAGTCGTGGTTCCGCCGAAGGGTAGAGGCACGACTAGGCAAAGGTAGACAGACAATTTTGGGCCGGGCCATATGGCCCGGAAATCCCAGTTATAACTAACCATGTGTCACATGTTGCCCTTACTGGGAGGGACAACTAAATATAGAGTGTGCCGAGCAGCCGATCGACAAGTCAGTCGTAGACTTCCGGTGACGACCCGGAAGTACCCATTGCTCATACTACGTCTTACGACGGTTGAGACGATTAACCTTTATTCTTGTATTGGATACTAATAACCTTTGTAAATACTATTTTCACGGAATACAACAATTAACCTATTCCTGTTGAGTTATTTATTCTTACGCTCGACATAACATTTTCACGTAAGGGAATGAAATCAATTAAACTGGAATTCGAACTCGGCTTAAAGTACTTCCAGCACAGTAGAGAGCAGTACTTTCCATAGAACTACAGCTCTGTATTCTGGTTTTTATAACAGATTGGTAGCGCTGATGCTATTTGGTTCGGTAAATTTGCGAAATCTTGAGAATAAAAGAGTCCAGATTATGCATCAAAGATCGTTGACTGTATGCAAGCAGTGGTTGACAGTTTTCGAATTGAATTAACATCTCCATCTTGGAAGACGCTGAAGATGACAGAAATACTCCGGTATTACAACATATGCAGACAGATCAAGAGATTCTATCACAAAAGATAATTCGTTTAAAAGATCTCGCCTAACAAAGCATTAGATTTGCCTTTTTTCTCCGGGCAGCCTTAGCCACAGTAAACTCTCATTGATAGAAGATGGTGGATTAAAGGTTGTTTGAAAAACATATTCAGCTAGAAACTGACTTCTGCTTTCAGGATTTTCAAGTACACATTCCCTTTTCAAATTGAAAATAATTATACTAATGTATTATAACATTTTTTCTATTATAAAAATTATGTCTGTCTTGAAAGTATGAATGTTATCACGTTTCTAATTCTTTTCAGGAGACCAATGGAAAAATCTATAGAATGCATGCCTGATGTTTGATTCTTCTTTTAAACCAACCTGGAAAACTTTGCCATGATTATAGAACACTAAATATATAAGATACAATAATTATTGATATTCTCACTGGACACAATTTGAATCTCCTGGAACTGAATATATATCCAAAAATACCATTTCCAAAAGTTGAATGATATGTTTCTGAAAGACAGAATGGAGCGCAGAGTGCTTTTTAACATTTATCAGTCTGTCAGTTAATTGCTATACGTAAAACACGCTTGGGCGATCATGTCCTTTTCGAAACTTAACTGATTGGGCAGAAGATTTTCTCGCAGAAGGTTACCATTACTTTCTGCGGCAGACCGGTTGTCAACCAAAGCTATAGAAACCAATCTGTCCTGCTATTTAACCCAGAGCTAAAAGGAGAAGAGATAACCCTTCTAAAATATATATGTGCGTAAGTGAATGCAACGAATAAAACTGGTATTCGAACTCGGCACTTCGATTTATCATTCTGAGCCGATAAATATTTTACATCCTTCTTCTTTTTTTAGGTGCCATTTTCTTTCAGGACGTAGGCGATCATGGCTTTCCACATCTCCCTCTCCCTGGTGGCTCTTAGCACGCTTTCTCCTGTTGAACCATGCAACCCTCGTTCCGTCATCTACTAGCTAAAGCCCATAAATCTAGAATATAATTGTATAGAAAATAGCATGGCCACAAAATGAGGGACCAGTTTATATTTTGATTATAATATAGAATCGATCCCCCATTTTGTACACACATTATAATTTCTGATACACAGTTTGCATATATATTCTTCTTTTATGTGCCATGTTCTTTCGGGACGTAGGCGATCATGGCTTTCCACATCTCCCTGTCCCTGGTGGCTCTTAGCACGCTTTCTCCTGTTGCACCATGCAACCCTCGTTCCGTCATCCACCTGATCAGGCCCTTCAAATATGTTATCCGCTGCTTTCCCCTGTCTCTTTTTCCTTCTATCTGGCCTGTTAGTATCATGTTCTCCAAGCCATCCTCCCTCATTGCATGTCCCACGAATTTAGTTGTCTCTTCCTGATGCTCAGTATTAATTTCCTTTTCGTTCCTATCCTTTCCAAAACTTCGTCATTGCTCACATGCTTGATCCTTGATATCCGCAGCATCCTTCTGTAGAACAACATTTCAGTTGCTTCAAGTTTTCCTTCATCTTCGAAGATATTGTCCAACATTCACTGCCATATTGAAGAACGACATCACATTGCAATCCAGTACTCTCTTTTTTGTTTCTAGCGAAATTGTCCTGTTTCTTAATATTTTACTAAACTTCTGGAATGCTTCCTTGTGCTTTTGGATCTCAGAAATATAAATGTATAGAAACTGATGTGACCAAAAATTGGGGGATCAGTTTATATATAGAGTGTAATCTGGAACTGATCCCCCACTTTAAAGCCAGTATGCTTATGTAGAACCACATTTCAGCTGCTTCAAGTTTTTCCTTCATTTTTGATAATATTGTCCAACATCCACTGCCATACTGAAGAACCGACATCACATTGCAATCCATTTGTTTCTAGCGAAATTGTCCTGTTTCTTAATATTTTACTAAACTTCTGGAATGTTTCCTTCGCCATGCCAATTCGCTTTCTGTGTCGCACTTTCCGTTTTCTGTTAGGAAACTTCCTAGGTATTTAAAATTCTGTACATGCTTGATTTTAGAGTCCCTGTAATTGACATTTTGGGCTGACGTTTTTGCTGATGACCATGCATTCGTCTTTCTTTCAGTTTATTTGTAGTCATTTGACATTACCATTTATAAAATGCATAAACCTGAACTGACTTTGTATCATATTCAAGAAAGAAAAATTCTAAATCTCTCGGTTTACAACCATATCAGTTTAAAACACCGGTTCCCTTACGATAGCCCAAGTTAACAAAGAGCACACCTGGTCAGTACCTAGATGTATGACTGCATGGGAATACCAGATGCTGTAAACCTCAATGTAGGGGTGAAGTAATTTCACAAGAGAATGAATACATGTATCCCCCCAGCTATGGGATAATTAGTAAGACCTTTATCTGTAAAGCATTGTTATCTCCAAAATACTTCTTACAAACTAAACGTATTTCTTGCTTTAAATAACTTGCAAAGGAGAGACAGACTGTACAAAACAAATAAATAAAAATCAAATCACTCTAAATCTTACGAAAAATTCTTATGTTGGTCTGTTAGGAATAGAAATCTCTACTAAAAATATGATGTCAATCCAAAATTTACAACCGTCAATGGCACTCGTCTAGATATATATCATTTGCCGTGAAACATAATTGACGATTTCACTAATGGTCAACATCGTGTCAAAGTGTTTAGTCGATGATCAATCAGTTAGTTATGTGCCATACGTGATACGCGCTTGAGCGATCATGTCTCGAAAGAGACATGGCTAACTGAGCAGAAGATTATCCCGCAGTAGGTTGTCTTTACTTTCTGCGGTAGACCGTATGCCAGCCAAGGCTATAGAGCCCAGACTGTCCTATTATTTAACCCATAACTGGAGGGAATAGACGGATTAATACATTTCTCCAGGGTATTTGCACTTAAGTGAATGCAGGGAGTTCAAATGGAATTCGAACTCGGCTCCTTGATTTCTCGTTCCGAGCCGATATCCACTGCTCCACAACGCACATCCGCCTTAGTTGATAATAAGAGGCGAAATTGAGAAAACTGGTAGAGTGTGTTACTTGGCCTAGTCACCCATTCACGTTGAATCCCAACTGCAACAAGATTTATCCATCTGTATCTGGGCAAGCATAAATTAATTGGCTTCACAAAAAAGAATCTTGATATTATGAAACAGGTTATTTCATTATACAGTGTGTTTTGATATGAGCTAGCCATCGATTTTGAATGCTTCCAACACCATTTAAAAAAAAACTAGCAGTATAGCCCGGCGTTGCTCGGGTGTAATGAAAGCTTTAAAACTAATCCATGGTCCTGGAGATCAGACTCTTTGGACATTGGCACGAAAGACTAAAAAGCAATAGTTGTTTCCAGTTAAAGCGAAACCGTAGACTGAAAGAAAATTGAATGAATGTAAGTCAAATTTTGATTTCTTGCTATTGATATCAAACAAGTTTTTTTCTTCGTAAACGGAATTTTGAAGGCTAAATAAGTCCGCTGAGTAAATGGTATCATGGCTGAGACTAAGAACTACAATTATACCTATTTAGAACCAAACCCGAAACAAAAACTAAAATAAAACGGCTGAAAAAATACAGGCAGCTAAACAGACACACACACAAACATCTTGACTTTTATAAATATATATATTATCAATTTTCTGCACTATTGTAAGAACCTCAAACTGGAAACTTCTGAATATCGTTTCTTATGTCTTTGTCTATGAGTGTATCAAATTTGATTAAAATCGCACCTCTCCTTCTATAACCCGATTTTTCGATTATCGATTTTCGATATTTATCAGAGGTACCGTGACAAAAAACCTAGCAGACGCTTATAGTACAACTATATTGTTCAAGAAAATCGGTTTAGCCATTTCGGAGTCTATACGTAACCGACACACACACACACACACACACACACATACAAACACAGACAAAGTTTCATTTATAATTAAGTTTAGATTAGATGCGAAATGCTTTCCAGGTTATTCTGTCAAAAGAGATTTATGACATCGTGGAGAGGCATATTAGCCATGGAGTCGCAATCTTCGATCAGGAGATATGAAGAACCTATGTCAGAAACAAACGCTAGTATATGATATTTGTTCTGTGTGTGAAAGAACATATTCCAACCCGAACGAACGAATTCCTTTCAGGTTCACACAAATTTGTTATTTTATTTAAAAGTAATACGGTTTACATTGCGGCACAGAAATGTCAATTTTTCTAGAGTTTTACTTCGTCATCAGGTAATGTTAGTTCATTGTTGTGAAAATGATTTTCATTTGAGTTTAATTTCTGTTTAATTTCTCTTCTATAAATACTTTCACGGCTTCTGCGCCGATGAACTTAGATCACTGGTGCCCCCTAATACGAATTTGCACGAGATACTAGATTAGCAACTAGATCCCACCCTTTTACAGTGAAACCGATAAAATGCAGCCGTAACTTCTACTCCAACAGTTTCTTTCCTCGCACTTCCCGACTGTGGAATTCTCTTCCAAACGATTGCTTCCCCGACGGCTACAATCTCCAGGAGTTTAAATGTAAGGTCAATAGCCACCTCTTAACACACTAACCTGCTCCCATTCTATCAAGCACTCTTCCCATCTGCCTAACCCTCATCCTCGCTATCCTTACTCATCTGTCACCTTCCTCCTGACATTCCCTATGTCTAACCACTCCTTCTCTTTACCTTCCCCTATGTAGCCCCATGCGCAATAGTGGCAGTGAAATGCCTTGCTTGGGGTGAGATGATTAAAAAAACAAAAATATCAACTTCTGTGGGTTATTTAAATGTCAAAAAGGAGGGGTTTAATTTAATTTAATTTTTTTTGTATTTTTTATATTATAGTAAAAACGTTATTTTATATTATAGTGAAAAAGTTAATTTAGTCAGATTTTGATGAAAAAGTTGGTTGTTTTTAAAAACTCACAATGTTTTCTGGTTTTGTATTTTTGAAAAGGTTCTACAAATTGCTTGTCTGGTTATGTTTTGACAGAGTTTGTCTGAAACTCTTATAGTTTAAGAGACTGTGTTTTACTGTGAGGCGTACATTGTACATTGGACATATTGAAATGTCTTCCCTTTTTATGTGATATGAGTGGGTGACATGGGTGACGTGGGTGACATGGGTGTGATCAATGCTAAATCTGCAAAGTATCACTTCTTCCTTTCTGTTTCTTCGGTAACCTGGTGGCCACTCACTGATGGTGCCTTGGATATGGTAGAGCTTGTTATGTATTTGTTCATACTATGATTTTTGCCATTTCACATGTATGGATTGGTTAATAATTGTTTTAGATCAGTGTGTGGAATTTTTATTTTGGACAAGTCTGTCAGGAATGCTTTTTTTGAAGAGAGGGTTTGATGTATCTTTCTTCTCTAGTGTGAAGTGTGGTGATTTGGAATCTGAGTAGATAATAAGTTTGGAAGATTTGTGGTTGGCAATAATGTTCATGGCTAGATAAACAGTTGTGACTTCTGCACTATAGACAGATGATTCATTTGGGAGATGTTTTAGTGATTCTTGGTCTTGAAAGAAAGCAGAACAACCAACTTACTTTCCCTGTGTAGATCCATCTACGTAGAAGTGGTGATGGTCTGGGAAGTTATTTTGAATGTTAAGGAATTTCTCTTGGAAAGTGATGAGGTGTGTTTTGGTTTTAGATAATTTGGGTAGTTTAAGTTTTGCTGTTGGTGCTGTTTCTGGGAGGATGGTATGAGGGATAATTTTTTAGTCAATTTTGATTTCATTGAGCAAGTTTTGATTCTTAGATTAAGAGGTTTGATGGCTTTTGCTTTATTTTCGTATATTTTTTGGTATCGTATTTTCATTATCAAGTTATGGACAGGGTTTTGGTGGCATGAGATGAATTTGGTGTAGCATTGAAGTGCCAGTGTTTTTCTTCTTAAAGAGAGAAATAAGATTTTTATTGAAGAGGTAGTGAAGGCTCATATGGCAATACGGAGTCCCTGGTAGTAAATGGTTTCAAGTTCTCGAAGGTAGGATTTTCTAGCTGCTCTATAAAGAAAGCAGGCATAATAAAGCATTCCAGTCTGTGGGGTCTGTGGGGTCTGTGGGGTCTGTGGGGTCTGTGGCTCTGAGGAGTTGCATTCTTTGATTGCATTTGGTCCTCTGATGTTTGATATGAGGGATAAAAGATAGTTTTGAATCAAGAATAATGCCTAAGAATTTCTGTTGATGGGTTATGGGTATTTTAGTATCATTTAATATTAAGGTAGGGTGGTTGTGCATTTGACAGGAATGCATGAAATTGGTTTTATTATTTGAGATTTTGAATCCATTTTCCATGGTCCATCTTGATACTTTGTTTGTACATTGTTGTAGTTTGCTGTCTATGGTAGACAGATTTTTGAAGCTGTAGCAAATTAGGAAGTCATCGACATAAAATAATTCATTGATTTCTGGGGGAATAAAGGTTGTTATTTTATTGATTTTGATTATAAATAGGATCACTGATAGGATACTACCGTGAGAAACACCTATTTCTTGGGGTCTTGGATCAGAGAATATATTGTTTACTCGTGTTTGGAAAGTTCGGTCTTGCAAGAATTGTTTAATACAGATTGGGACTTTGCAGCCAAAGTCTTTGAAATCTTTGAGTATGCCATATAGCCATGTTGTTTCGTAGGCTTTTACAAGATCAAAAAAGACTGCAAGCAGATGTTCCTTTCTAATACAAGTTTATCGAATTATGGTTTCTATACGGACTAGTTGGTCTATTGTCCTACTTTGGCTCTAAAGCATGTTTGTAGATCTGAGAATTTGAGGAACCATGTCAGTCTTAGACTGATTATTCTTTTCACTGTTTTGCAACAAGTGCTGGTTAAAGCAATTGGTCTATAACTAGGAAGGATTGTGGGATATATTTGGTTTTTGAGGATCGGAATGGTTGTGGCTAGTTTATATAAGGTAGACATGTTACAAGTGATCCAGATATTATTGTATAAATTTAGGAGATATTCCAGAGATATTGTTGGTAGTTCTTTGAGTAAGGTGTAGTGGATTTCATCTCGGCTAGATTTGGATGTTAAGTTTTGGAGTTCGGTTAGGGTGAAACTTTGGTTATAGCTTTCAGTATTGTCAGAGGTGTTTTTATTCTTTGAGTTTAATTAGGTTAAATTTATTGGAGTAGTTTTTGGTTGATGAGGCTTGAGCAACATTTTCTGCGATTAGGTTGGCTATATGTGTTTCACTTGTGGCAATTGTGTTTCCTTGAGAGTGTCAATTTACTGAAGTGTTGATGTTTATATTTGACTAGCAGTATAGCCCGGCGTTGCTCGGGTGTAATGAAAGCTTTAAAACTAATCCATCATCCTAGAGCTCAGATACTTTGGACGTTGGCACGAAATTCTAAAAAGTAATAATTGTTTCCAGTTAAAGCGTAGCCGTAGACTGAAAGAAAAATGAATGGATGTAAGTCAAATTTTGATTTCCTGGTATCGATATCAAACAAGTTTTTTTCGTCGTAAACTGAAATTTGGTGGCTAAATAAGTCCTCTGAGTAAATTGTATCATGGCTGAGACTAAGAACTACAATTATACCTACTTAGAGCCAAACCCGAAGCAAAAACTAAAATAAAAGGGCTGAAAAAATAGACATACAGGCAGATAAACAGACACACACACAAACACCTTGCTTATATATATATATATATATATATATATATATATATATATATTGTGTTTCCTTGAGAGGTGATTTATTGAAGTGTTGATATTTATATTTGATATTGTTGCGGATTCCGTGTGAGAAACCACACAAAATAATGAATAACAAAAACATATATAGAGATAGAAAATGTAAGTTATATTGAACAAGATATACAAACTGGAACGCGGGTTAGGCAATTCAAGAATACGATTAATAGAAATAAATAAATACAGTCTTGCAGTGAAATAGTATGTCCGGATAATGTGTCAATATCCAACAACTCCAACTAAATCTGCACCAACTTGCTGAACAACTGACTACTTACTTAACTCTACAACTCAACTATATTTAGTTGTTCCTCCCAATAAGGGCAACATGTGACACATGGTCAATTATGACTGGGATTTCCGGGCTATATGACCCGGCCAAAAAATGTCTGTCTATTTTTTCCCAGTCGTGCTTCTACCCTTCGGCGGAACCACGACTGGGTTATTGCTCTCCGCTCGGAAGCAGAGAGCGCCCTCTACCCGAAGGCAGAGGGCTGACAGTGTCGTAGTAGAGTACAAGGACTCAACTCAACTCTCTGTTCTCAGTATAGGCAGGATTATATGTACACATCAGGAGAGTCCATTATTCCATAAAAAAGGGGTGATCCCAAAACAGATATTTTCTTTATAAAATTCCAAATTATTTTGGGATTAGTATTGCAATTTATTTTTGAGACAAAGTTTTTCCAAGGTGATCTTTTAGCTTTTTTTTAATGATATTTCGAGATTTAGCCCTTTGTTTTTATATTTGATTAGATTTTCTAATGAAGTGATCGTTTTGAATTTCCTGAAAGCTGCTCGATGTTCTAATATTTTTGCACTCTTCTGTTAACCATGGTTTGTTGTGTTTTTGAGATATTGTGGTTTTGGAGATAGTTTTGTTGGTTATAGTAATGAGGGTGTTGGTAAAATGTATTATGATGGGTTCTTATTGATTTGTAATTGTTTCTAAGATTAGTGTAGTAAGACATGGTTCTTTGTAAGATTGCCAATTTGCTTTTATAGAATTCCACCGTGAGGGTCTTGAAATAATATGTTGTCCCGAACTTTTATTATTGAGTTTTCCATTATTGTTGGGTAGTGATCACCACCGTAGGGATTTTAGTATACCCGCCATTTTTACTCTATGGCAGAGAATGTAGCTATAGATCAAAGTGAGTTGGAGATTTCTGATTGTGGAAGCACGGATTGTTGTTATTGATGATTCTTTTCGAAAGTCGGGGGTCCTTTGTTCGTTGTTTCACTTCCCCATATTATATTATGACTATTAAAGTCTCCCATTAAGATAAATAGTTTAGGGAGTTGTTTTATTAAACTGTTTAACTCTTGGTCATTTATGGAGTCACGGGGTGGGGTGTAGAGTGAGCAAATTGTGACAGATTTGTGTAATGTTGCCGAAATTGCAATTGCTTGTAAGCTAGTGTTGATGTTGATTTTTCTTTGGGGAATATGCTTCCTAAGTAGGATTGATACTCCCCCTGAAGCTCTCAGTCTAGTATCGTGTATATAACTACAGCCACGGCTTTCGGATTCAGAGTTCTAAAAAGAAAAAATGGCAAAACTCCGAAAGAGGGATTGACGTGACCGGCCGATTGATCGAATTGGGCCCATCCGACCGTCTGTCTAGTCCTGTAAGGGTCAAAGTGGAGTGTTGCAGGTCATGTATCCACTTAGGTAACCAGGTCACAGACTGCTTAACAGCCAGTATATAGAAGTATCACTTGTTGCTACACCAGGTGATCCCATTGGGGAGGTCTTACTCCTCTACAGAGCTGCAGTCGGCCTATTCGACCGCCCCAATTAAAAGACGAGTGTTCAGTTGAGTCAAGTTTTGATGAATTTTTTCTTCCCCCCTAGAAAAATAATTTTGTCTTCTAGTTTTGTATTCAAAAATATATTAATGGTAATAATATATTTTCCTTCAAAAATATATTATGGCAATATTTTTTTCTTCAAAATTGTCTATTTTTCTATAAGAGTTTATTTTTGTGTATATATTTCCATATTTTTTCGAAGCATTTTGAACTCAGTTTAGGATTAACTATTTGCCCATAGCTGGGAACCTTACAGGTGCTACCACTCCGGGTCAGGGTGGACCTGGGAACAACAGCAATTAAGAGGTGGTTCTATGCCCCTTACAACCTCCCAATCAGAGGCCTTTGAGTCGGATACAGTTTACGGTCATAACCAAGACTGATTTTTATTCGAATATAAGAAACAATAAATTTGTTGTTTATGGATGTGGGAAGATAGAAAACTTTTTTGTGTGTGTTCGAACTAATCAGAATAGAGATCTACTTTAAATTTGAAAAGAGGTTATATTTTGGGAAATTAGGATTTCTTTTTTCAATATTGACGGCAAAAGTGTCAGTCGGTCAAAACCTCTGACTAGACTCCATTTCCGTTGATGTATCCAATATTGTTAGAAAATGACTCTTAGTTTTCTCTGTATCCCATCATTTTTTAAATAAAAAAAGAAATATATATGAACACCACTGTCAATCAGTTAAACTTTTAAGTTAACTAAAATATATTAAATCTCAGCCATTTAATATGTCATTCAGTTGCCCTTCTCAAGTATGCCTCTATGGTAGGCGCACTTGGCAAATGCTTATGTCATGAGACACTTTGACGACCCGGTCCTCTTGGAGAAACTTTGTCTCAAAAATAAATTGCAATACTAATCCCAAAATAATTTGGAATTTTATAAAGAAAATATCTGTTTTGGGATCACCCCTTTTTATGAAATAATGAACTCTCCTGATGTGCACATATAATCCTGCCTATACTGAGAACAGAGAGTTGAGTTGTAGAGTTTAGTAAGTAGTCAGTTGTTCAGCAAGTTGGTGCAGATTTAGTTGGAGTTGTTAGATATTGACTCATTATCCTGACATACTATTTCACTGCAAGACTGTATCTATTTATTTCTATTAATAGTATTCCTGAATTGACTAACCCGTTTTCCAGTATCTATATCTTGTTCAATATAACTTACATTTTCTATCTCTATATATGTTTTTGTTATTCATTATTTTGTGTGGTTTCTCATCCGGAATCCGCATCAATATCAAATATAAACATCAACACTTCAATAAATCACCTCTCAAGGAAACACAATATATATATATATATATATATATATATATATATATATATAAGCAAGGTGTTTGTGTGTGTGTCTGTTTATCTGCCTGTATGTCTATTTTTTCAGCCCTTTTATTTTAGTTTTTGCTTCGGGTTTGGCTCTAAGTAGGTATAATTGTAGTTCTTAGTCTCAGCCATGATACAATTTACTCAGAGGACTTATTTAGCCACCAAATTTCAGTTTACGACGAAAAAAACTTCTTTGATATCGATACCAGGAAATCAAAATTTGACTTACATCCATTCATTTTTCTTTCAGTCTACGGCTTCGCTTTAACTGGAAACAATTATTGCTTTTTAGAATTTCGTGCCAACGTCCAAAGTATCTGAGCTCTAGGATGATGGATTAGTTTTAAAGCTTTCATTACACCCGAGCAACGCCGGGCTATACTGCTAGTCAAATATAAACATCAACACTTCAGTAAATTGACACTCTCAAGGAAACACAATTGCCACAAGCGAAACACATATAGCCAACCTAATCGCAGAAAATGTTGCTCAAGCCTCATCAACCAAAAACTACTCCAATAAATTTAACCTAATTAAACCCAAAGAACAAAATACACCTTTGACAATACCGAAATATTTTTCAGTAATATTTTGCTATCAGCAGTAAGATTCTATTGTGAGGTGTTACTATTTCCCATGGCGTCTTGCACATTTCCGGTACACTTGTGAAATTCTGCTCTTTCTTTACTAGAATTAATAATTTACAGTATTTTTGTCTTGACCGGATGGATATTTTCACCTCTTCTTGTTGATTTTGGTTGGTGTGGGCATGAGATTTAATGTCTCAGACTTTCCTGAGAGTGTAAAGTGCCGGTTTTTACTCATATTTGTTGCCGACCGGCTGATTATTGCATCAAAATTCATAAAAACTTATTCGTCATCCGTCAAAATAGATAAATGTATGTACCCACTTCCATATAAAATGATGGCAAAATATCTGAGATGATTATAAGCTGTTTCTTCACAGGTTCTTTCTTCTAAGTGTGACAGGAGTGAATGCATATATATCTAAACTTATTTATAAATAAACATTGTCTGTGTGTGTCTGTGTGTGTGTGTCTGTATGCGTGTGTGTGTCCGTTACCTATAGACTCCGAAACTGCTGAACCAATTTTCTTGAAAATGTTCACTATAAGCCTCTGTGAGTGTTCTTAGCTAGATTTCGTGTCCAGGTACCCCCGATAAATATCGAAAATTGATAATCGAAAAAATCGGGTTATAGAGGAGTGGTCCGATTTTAATCAAATTCGATACACTCATAGACAAACACAGAAGAAACGATATTCATAAGTTTCAAGGTTGTAGTTCTTACAATAGTGCAGAAAGTTTGATATCGATCGCAGGAAATCAAAAGAAATAATAATTATTTAAAATGTTTGAAAATAAGCCTTTTTTTAACCATTTCACCTCAAGCAGTGCAGTTTTACTGCCACTAGTGAGCTGGGTTTACATAGGAAAATAAGGAGAAAGAGGGACAAATGTATAGGGAGTGTCAGGAAGTGGGTAAGAGAAGGATGAGAATACTGGTGTGATGAGAGTGGAGTGGACAGAGAAAAGAGCATGAGAGAAATATATACAAGTCAGTGAGATGGGAAATAGTTATTGACATTACTTTTAAATTCATGGAGATTGTAGCTATCATTACACCCGAGCAACGCCGGGCTATACTGCTAGTATATATATATATATATATATATATATATATATATATATATATATATTAATAATAAAGTCTAGGAGTGTCATATATGTAGGAATACATATTTATTGAAATTATTTGTTTTAACATTATTTTTAATCGATACTCGTATTTAAGTAGCTAATGTGTTTATAATAAAAAAAGTATTATATATTTATTACCACCGGCCTGATTATTTACGATAACTTTTTGTTACGAAAATGTGTAACATTCGGCAGGATTCGAACATGTGACCCCTATCAACAAAGGGGAATCCACCAACTGATTTGGCACGTCTTAGGACACACAACCACGAATGATACCACAATCCAAACGAAGTAAAATCAAGCCTATATGACATATAGCCTACGTATTCCTGGCGAGGGATCTAAGACGCACCAGATCAATTGTTGGCGTCACCTATGTTGATAGGGGTCACAGGTTCGAATCCTGCCGAATGACACACATTTTCGTAACAAAATTTATCGTAAATAATAAGGCAGGTAAAAATAAATATACTGTTTGATTAAAAAGAAAATATCTACTCAAATACGAGGTTCCATTAAAAATAATGTTCCAAAAAATAATGTTCAAACAAATAGTTTCATTACGTCAGTTGTTAAACCATTACGTTAATCTTCGGGATTTTCCGTAACATTATAGATAATACATAATACAGATATGTTCATACATAGAGCACTGTTTTATTAACACCAGAATAATATTTTAAATACATACAAACTCCTCATATGTATATTTAATAATTTACGTGACTATATAATTATGTATATTTATTTATTTGTAAATTCAGATAAAATTTAGAGGGGAAATAACCATTTTCAGAATGTCATTTTAAGACATCCATTGTCAACCCCGTTTAAAATGGCTATTTTCCTTCTAAATTTTACCGGAAGTTGCATATATATATATATATATATATTCTCGTAAAGTTGAATAAATGCAGACTGCAATAAAAAAGTTATCCTCCTGAAATATATATAATCTACGTTCCAGGTATCTTTATTTCTGCTTTGGTTTGATCTTTATATCCTAATAAAAACCCGATTAAAGTTTCAAGAAACGAAACTACATTTCGTTGTTGACTCTTTACGTCAATATGAAGCCATAGCTGAACGCAATGAGGACGCACCAACAACGTCAACATTTACTAGAGATCAAATTAAAACTCTACGTTGACAGACAGATCTTTCCTCTTCCCGTTTGTAACTTTTAAGCTTTCGTTGATTATACAAACGTCAGCTTATGACTTGATCTTTCAGTTGTAAAATTCTAAATTTTCAACCGTTGTATTCAAAACTTCATTTTTATTACATCTTTTTTTCACCTCCACTTTTGAATTCGAGGAGATCTGTTACCATTTACCATATAAGCGCTGATCAATAAACTGACAACTATAGACTGAGATGTGGTATTATTTACTGCCAACGTAATATATTATTTAAAATATATATTTAGTTTACTCAGTTCAGACCTTTACAGCTAGAACGGTCAAGGTCACTTCCACGCAGTCAAATATTAGGTTGTCCCAAAAGTTCGTAAACACTTGCAAACAAATTGAAATTTTACTCGCCAAATAATCTACGGTTACCAGAAAACACATGCGAAAAATTGAAACTTTACTCGCAAAAACAACAAAAATTATTGCTCAAAATAAAACCATAATTTTCCAAGACTTTCTGTCATCGGTCTGCAACCTTTCGGATATAGCTTCGAATCAAAGAATTCTTGACACGCTCCCTCCACTTCATCAAACGAGTCGAATCGGCGGCCCTTCAGTGTTGCATTGAGCGAAATCTGATGGAGCACAGTCAGGACTTAAGGCTGGATGTGGCAGAACATCAACGCCGTCCAGCTCTTCAAACTTGTCTTTGGTCTTCCTGGCGGTGTGTCGGTTGGCATTGTTCTGCTGCATGAAAGCGCGCTTTCGGCTGATCAGAGCCGGGTACTTTTGTTTCAACTTTTCGTAAACCCACTCAAGTTGCTGACAGTAAAGTTCGGCACTGATGGCACGACCATTCGGAACCATCTCAAAATGCACGATTCCTTCAAAGTGCCACCAAACGAACAACAAGACTTTCTTGCCGAATCGATCTTGTTATGGAACCGACGGTGTCTCTTGCCCTTTCTGAACCCATCGCTTGTCTCGATTGTGCTGAACCAGATAGACCCATTTCGCAAGTGTTTACGAACTTTTGGGACAACCTAATAACATTTATGACTTTCGTATTTTTTCGCTCAAAACAACTTTCTGCAAAAACTGTATATGTTGTGCGACAGTCCCGAGTATAAGAGTCCCTTGTTATTATAAGCTAAACATTGTCAAATCAGATTCAATCTTTACATATTGTTCTTATCCTCAAAATATTCACGTCCTACCACCTCGTATTTTATTCATATCAGACACAAATAATTCATCAAACATTTTAACAGTTTAGGATCTAGGATGCAGTGGATATTGGCAGGGAAGGAGAAATCGGGGAGTCAAGTTCGAATTCCAGTCGAATTCATTACATTCACTTACGCGCAAATAACCTTGGGAAAGGTATTATTTCGTCTTTTCCCTGCCGTTATGGGTTAAATAACAGGAGAGATTAATTTTTATAGGCTTGGCTAGCGACTAGTCTACTGCAGAAAGTAATGACAAATCTTCTGCCCAATCAATCATGTTTCTTTCAAGACATGCTCGCCCAAGCGTGTACCACGTATGGCACTTAACCGAATGTATTTTAATGGGTTTATGAAATACGTTTAGTACAATCGCCGGTCACATTTGGGCAAATCATCGTTAGACTAGTTTTAGAAAAACATTAACAGGGTGTCTGAACTCAACGAAGGATGTGGTTTAAATATTCCAGTTGAAGATTTAATTATTCATAGTTGTGATGCTGGATGTTGAGCCAAATTGGAATTGTGATAGATAGACAGAATAAGATCTTAGGCGCCGAACAAATACTTATAATACATTACATCCACCTTGCTATCCCATAAAGCAACATTATAAACATGTCATTTTAAAAATTAACTAGAAAATTATCCGTATGAGAAAGTTATTTAAAACATTTATGAATGTGTTAATTCAACCGTTCAGAATTCTCCTCAATAAACAAGCTCTCTTTTTTATGAAGTCATACCTCACATGTATCAATCTTCCCTGAATCCATATGCAGTACACGAAGTCTCGCCCCAAAGCAAGTAACGGTTAATCTAGTTAATACCTACATGGGGAAAAAGCCCTTCTTTTTTTTCTTCAATATCTAAATTCACACGTGGACGAAAAATAAACCAAAAGAAAATAGTTAGTGGATAGACTGAGGCGCATTCAATGCAAATCTCGTGGAACCCCGATATGAATTTCCAAGAAATAGTAATTATTTAAAATGTTTGAAAATAAGCTTTTTTTTAAATCATTTTGCCCCCAACAGTGCAATTTTACTGCCACTTGGTGTGCAGAGTTTACATAGAAGGAAAATAAGAAGAAAGAGGGACAAATGTATAGGGGTGTCAGGAAGTGGGGAGGAGAAGGATGATTGTTGGTTGGTTGTTTTCTTTTATGGTATATCAACCTCAGCAGGTCATTTTTTGCCAACTAAATTTTTATTTATTTATTGCTTGTAATACCTTTTTCTTTTTCAACAATTTATTGTTGCTTTCATATAGGTTTTGTCTCTAGTAATACTTTTTTCTTTTCGAGTATCAAGGTTCATTGGGATTTATTTTTAAGGGCAGGGTCACCAAGTCATACCCTATTATTTAACCCATAACTGGAGGGAAGGGACGGATTAATACTTTTCCAAGGGTACTAGTGCTTAAGTGAATGCAGGGTATTTAACTGGAATTCGAACTTGGCTCACCGATTTCTCTTTCCGAGCCGATATTCTCTGCACCACAACGCACATTCGTCACTAAACGCTTACAGCACCTGGTATTCCCAAGCTGTCACCCATCTAAATAATGACCAGGCTCAACGTTGCTTAACTTTGCTTAACTTTGGTGATCAAGCGAGAACCGGTGTATTCAACGTGATATGGCCGTAAGCCAGAGAAGGATGAGAATACTGATATGATGAGAGTGGAGTGGACAAAGAAAAGAGCATGAGAGAAAGTATACGAGTCAGTGAGACAGGAAATAGTTATTGACCTTACATTTAATTTATTGGAGATTGTAGCTACCGGGGAAGCAAGTATACGGATTGGAATTCAACAGGCGGGAAGTGCGATAAAAGAAGCTATTAGAGTAGAAGTTTCTGTTACATTTTATTGGCTTCACTGTAAAAGGATGAAACCTAGTCTACTAATTAAAGTAAATTTATACATATGGGGTTTTGTTTATTTTATCTTTCTGAAATTTCCTGCCACAATAAATTGTGATTTTTGCCCCGACATTTAAAGTGATGAAAAATTCGTGTTAAAACTGTATTTCGTAACGGGACTAGTAAAGTTACTATTCAATATTTCGTTATTTTTCTCATCGTGAGCAGCAAATTATGGGGTTTTCATGCCAGAAAGGACTGATGAAAACCTTTTACGCCTTATCACACTGCTAATTTTAATGTATCAGCCTGACTAGTTTCACGTGGATTTTATCCTCTTGTCGTCAGTGTTGTGAGAGAGAAATGAACATTCCATATATATTTGCGTTTTCATATCGCGTCGCGTTTATGAGTATAAAAGAGCTATTGGAAGAAATGTTTATTTCTTGAATGGGTAGATATTAAAAGGCTGTCACAATGCGTTTAGTAAAATAAAGGAAGGTAAATAAGGTGTTGAGTATTACCTATTTATTCTTCTTCTCTGTGACCTGTCCCTTCAGGACGTGGGCGATCAGTGTTCTCCACGTCTCCCTATCCCTTGTGGCTCTTAGTATGTTTGCTCCTGTTACACCCTGCAACCCCTGTTCCGTCATCCACCTGATCAGGCCCTGCAAATATGTTATCTGCTGCCTCCCTCTGTCTCTCTTTCCTTCTATCTGGCCTGTCAATATCAGGTTCTCCACGCTCTCCTTCCTCATTGCATGTCCCAGGAACTTCAGTTGTCTCTTCCTGATGCTCAGTATTAATTTCCTTTTTGTTGCCATTCTTTCCAACACCTCATCGTTGCTTGCATGCTCAGTCCACGATATCCGTAGCATCCTTCAGTAGAACCACATTTCCGCTGCTTCAAGTTTTGTCCTCATTTTCGATGATATTGTCCAGCATTCACTGCCGTATCACATAGCAATCCAGCACTCTTTTCTTTGCTTCTAGTGAAATCTTCCTGTATGTTAGTACTTTATTCAGCTTCTAGAACGCGTCCTTCGCCATGCCAATTCGCCTTCGGATCTCTGTGTCGCTCTTTCCATCTTCTGTTAGAACACTTCCTAGCTATTTTATGTCGATATCAAAACCTCATCTTCAGAATGGTAGAAGTGCTTGTTTTCGAGTTCCTCCGTGAACCGCGCCTTTCAACATGCCTCCATGAAGTTTATGTGTATATCCATTCACAATCTTGAATATTGATTAAAACTGACAAACTCCGATGAAATATAAGAAATGGCGGTTTAAAGTTAGTACCTTCTACAGGATTTTAAGCTCAAATTAAACGTGGCACAGAGCCAAATGTATGGAACAACCAGTGAGGATCAAACTCACTACTCAATTGTAATAATTCTAGAAAGAAAACAAGTTTGTTAACCATTATACCATGTCCACGTGACCTAAGAGAATCTGATAGATGAACTGGGAGAAAAATTCTACTAACGCTCTGTCTTAACCTTGATATCAAGCACTTTATGACAAAAAATCTGCTTGCTTAAAATACCTTACTGCCATTTAACTACTGAAAAAAAACAATTTTGGCACTAAACGTTATTACAATTTAACACTATGTAAGACAATTTTTTAATTTGCTTGAAGCATTGTTTATATTAGGTGTATGGGTAGGTCTTGAAAGCTATCACAATACGCTTAGTAAAATAAAGGAATGTAAATAAGGTGTTGGGTATTACCTACTTATTATTCATTAATAACCCTTAAACTATTGTCCTCATTTTCTTTTGTTGTTTTTATTACAACGTTTCGGCCGTTTTGCTCTCGAGCCTTCCTCTGGGGCATATTGATTTGGGTAACCTGCAGCGAATTCTTAACTGAACTCTTTATTTAATCTAAAAGTGTAGATTGTTCTTGATCCACTGGTCATGCCTAGAGATATCTTTCTAGTTCTTATTTTTATTTAATACTATTCAGTTATTGCTCGCCCGTTGCCAAAGAAGTAACCACTGCCGACCCAGGGTTTAAACTAACAACCACAGTCACCAAATTCACAAACTAACGCTGTTAGTCACTAAGTCATTGCCCTATAGATTAAACGATATCCCTAGACACGAGCAGTGGGACGAGAAAAGAGTTTAAGTATATTCACTTTTTACTGTTAACGAAAACAAGACAATTTCAAAGTTATGATCGTTCACTCAAAGTAATTGGTAGTAATAAACGTTGGCATCAATGGTCCTTCTATTTTCCAGTGTCTCTTAATGGACGATAACTTTCTTGTTCCATCAGATACAAAAGCAAGGAATTTTCTGAATGGTGTCTCGCTTTTTGTTTTGGCACTGACTGATTCTCTCATTTGTCTAGCATTTTCGTTCAAATGTTCAAGTGATCTGAAACAATAAAAAGTCCTTCAGCTGTTAATACTGATGATTATGGCGAATATGTAAGAACCTTCCATCTTATTTTCAGTTGCCACTAACATTTCTCTTTTCTCTTAACAATGAAGAATATTTTGAGCTTAATGCTCCGTTCACACATTTAAGTTACTGGCAATAACGTCCCTCTTGATAGTCCTTCAATTTCCCTGTAGCTCGTAACAGACGATACATTTCATTTTCCACCAGAAACAAAAAACTTCTGTTGGCGATGTCTGAATTTTGCTATTTTTTTGCTTTCTCGTTTTGTGAGATTTTTTCCATTTCTGTAGGAAAGGAAAATCAATTTTTCGTCACTTGTAAGAATTCGATGCATAAATGAACAGTTGACATTTATGGTTAACAAACGACTCCTAATGGAACAATGTCAATTCCTCAAGGAAAAAATCATGTGGAGACCGCGAGTTTTTACAATAAGCATGAGAAGTTCGTGGACAGTTAACCACGAGACATGAAGTTTTTTAGTACCAAACATCAGGTGTTTTGACTTCTATCCAATTCAGTATTATCATTCAAAATATATTCATTCAGAGTAGATCGTCTTCCAGAATTATGATATACTCAGATATGTTTAGAAATTTTAACGTTAAGCCTTCTAAACTATACCTCACATGTACAAATCTTCACTGCATCCGTATACAGCACACGAATTCCTTTCATACACTTTCATAATGTATAGAGTAAGCAATGGCGTATAGATCACATTTTATAATACCTTAGATTAGGGGTCAGCGAATCATTCGACCCTGCGGGCCGAATCGTGTTAGAATGATGGGTCGCGGACTGGACGGAGGACATTCATGATAAATTAAGGAAAGTTACATAAAACCATAATGAAAATAAACATTAAGAAATCAGAAAAACAAAAGAAAATCTAAAATTAAAAAACACCTAACAAAAGTTACTTTTCCTCAAGGAACATCAAGATATTTCAAAGTGAAAAAAATCAAACGAAGTGAAATGGATGAAATTATGATGTCACTAAAAATTATTTTTTGTTTATATACGGGAATCAAAAATTGCAATGTATTTTATATTTTCTGGGTTTTCATTCGATTTTCAAATAAATTACAAAAACGAAACAAAATCCTGAATTTATTTCTTTTCGAATAACTACACTAATTTGAATTTTATTTCAGTATTTAAAATTACTTTTTATGCTTATTTTTCACGCATAAATGGAGGTGATTGGGATTAGATCGTGTTTTTACGGTCACAGTATTCAAATTCGGTTGGGTGGATCAGTGGAAGATAACAGCGGGCCCTTTTTTTGACCCTGAAAGCCTCGTCTCTCATATTAAAAATAGAGTCATTAGTAACCAGGCTCGCGGACCGGTCAAAATGCCTTCGCGGGCCGAATCCAGCCCGCGGACCCTTGCCCGCCCGCCGACCCTTGCTTTAGAGGGTTAAACTGAAATGCAATATGTACAACATGTGGAACAGAAGAATTGAAAAACTTATTCTATATTATTATATTCAGCATAATGTTTGGTTCTGTCATAATTCAAACTTCATGGCAATAAAATGCGCAATTAGTTTCTTAACACCCTAATAAAAGCAAGAAGAAACAACCTCTTGTTATAATTTATTATGACTTAACCTGCATGGATGGACGACTTATAATTCAGTGCAAGGAAATTAATTAATTTCCACAGAGCTTTTCTTTCTATTGCAGTTTTTATTTTTTGAACATACCTCTTCGATTTTACATTTTAATCTTATCTATCGAAACGATTCCGTCTCTACAATCTTTTTCCAGGAGCTTGTTTTATTTTGAAATATTTGAGAGATTGTGCATTGAATACTAATGTCACATCTGGTCGGGTGCCTCTGCTGTTGATCTCGGGTTTCTTGACAAAATCCAACGAAGAATCTGTAAAGTAATTAATCCCGACCTGGTAGCTTAACTCCAGTCACTTTCTCACCGACATAATGTAACTTTCCGCTGTCTCTCCTACAAATACTATCACGGTTTCTGCTCCGATGAGATTAGCTTCCTAGTACCCCCACCTCTACATGAATTTGCTCGAGCTACTAGACTTGTAATTAGGTCCCACATTTTTATAGTGAAACCAATCAAATGTAACCGCAATTTCTACTTTATCAGCTACTTTGCTTGCACTTCCCGCCTGTGGAATTCGCTTCAGTATACTTGCTTCTCTGAAAACTACAATCTCCAAGAATTTAAATGCAAAGTCAATTGCTATCTCTTATTTTTTTGACTCACAGTCTTTTCATGACAACCATTGTATCAATTTTTTACACTCGACTCTCATCCAGCCCTCTTCACGCCTGTATTCTCATCCTGTTCTTACTCATTCTCTGACTCCCTTGTAACTTGTTTCTCTTTCTCATCACTCATCTCTTATGTAACCACCTGTGCACCAGTGGCTGGTCTACATTGCTTGGGGTAAAATGATTAAAACAAATTGTCTGTTTTACACATCTAATGTACTTAGTTCTACCTGCGAACTTCACTCCCTATCTTTTTTTTTATGCATTCTCTGAACCAATGACCAGATGAAGTAGACAGACTTTTAACAATACTACCACTCTATAGTTTATTCTATTTTGATTAATCAATATCTTAGGATCTTGATATCTACGCTTGTTCTACCAATCAAAAACTTTGAGTATATCATGTGTTACATTTTGCAAAATAGTATCGAGACTATGTTGGAGTTAGTAAAGGCACGTCGGATCTAATAACGGTTTTCTCTGTCTAGCAGTGCGCAGGTTCGAATCATGACAAAGATTACTTTTTTTTCTTTTATAAGATTTCTTTGTTTTTTCGGCCGGTAGACGAAAATAAATATACTGTGTAATAAATAAATTGGGTGTCTACTCAATATGAGTGTCCACTAGATGTACCGTTTAAAGTGGTAAAAATACTTTTTCCTAAAATTCTTTCTTCCAATCCGCCCACAATACATGAATTTCATAAATTACGGATCTATAAACAAAACAGTGTTGGCAACCACAAAAACGCTCACAAATCATTTCAAAAGATTAACAGAATGTTTTAGTTTTTAGAATTCCTTCCTGTGTAGTGCAAAGTCACGAGATATTAAAATGAAGGAAATTCAAACCGTTTTCTTTGAATTTTGTTTTTATATGTATGTTAGTCTGTTTTAGAATTCCTTCCTGTGTAGTGCAAAGTCACGAGATGTTAAAATGAAGGGAATTCAAACCGTTTTCTTTGAATTTTGTTTTTATATGTATGTTAGTCTGTTTTAGAATTCCTTCCTGTGTAGTGCAAAGTCACGAGATGTTAAAATGAAGGGAATTCAAACCGTTTTCTTTGAATTTTGTTTTTATATGTATGTTAGTCTGTTTTAGAATTCCTTCCCGTGTAGTGCAAAGTCACGAGATGTTAAAATGAAGGGAATTCAAACCGTTTTTCTTTGAAAATTCTAAAAACTAAAATATTCTGTTAATCTTTTAAAATGAATTTCAGGTTTCCGTTTGAATTAAAACGTCGCAATGAGCGACATGTTTGTTGCTCGGGAGAGTCTTGGTTAGTGCTTGTCCTTTTTTTCCAGTTAACGGAAACGTTTTAAACGCATTTTGTGTTCATTTAGAGGGTTTACTTTGGGGCGTAAATGAGCTCGTCGTTAGGATGTATAAAATCTAAATCAATAACTTTAAACAAACTTGTATTCTGATGAAAACACATTAATGTTTCTTCAGATTAGCTAACAAATTAAATCAAAGCTGCTAACCAGTTCCTGATATATCCAAAATGACGATATGCCTCCGAGAGAGTTTTCCTATATATGAGTTTAATGTACTGATTATTTCGTTTTTGACTTATTAATGCATATTTTTATTTCAAGAAATCACCGAAGTTAAGCAACGTTAACCCTGGTCAGTAGTTAAATGGGTGACCGCTTGGGAATACCAGGTGATGTAAGCGTTTAGTGAAGGATGTGCGTTGTGGTGCAGTGGATATCGGCTCGGAAAGAGAAATACGTGAACCGAGTTCGAATTCCAGTTGAATACCCTGCATTCACTTAAACACTGGTACCCTTGGGAATCGTATTAATCCGTCCATTCCCTCTGGTTATATGTTAAATAACAGGGTAGGATTTGGGGACCCTGCCCTTACAAACAAGTCCCAATGAATTTTGATACTCGAAAAAAAAGTATTACTAGACACAAAACTTATATAAAAAACAACTATAAATTGTTGAAAGAAAGAGGTACTACCAGCAATAAATAAATAAAATTTAGTTAGCAATAAATCACCCACCGAGGTTTATATGCTATAAAAACGAAAAAATCATTTAAGAATCGGCAATTGTGTTTTACGTGCTTAAATTCCAGACTCTGTTTTAAGCATATCACCCCCAAGCAAGGCATTTTACTGCCACTGCTTTGCAGGGAGCTACATCGGGGTAAAGTTATGAGAAAGAGTGACAGGTAATAGAGGGTGTCAGGAAGTGGGTAAGAGAAAGATGAGAATACTGATGAGAGTGGAGTGGACGAGGAAAGGAGCATGAGAGAGAGGATGCAAGTTAGTGAGATAGGAGATGACTATTGACTTTACATTTAAATTCTTGGAGATTGTAGCTGTTGGGGAAGCAAGTAAATGGAAGGGACATTCACAGGCGGGAAGTGCGAGAAAAGAAGCTACTGGAGTAGAATTTGAGTTTACAATTTATTGGTTTCACAGTAAGAGGGTGGGACCTAGTTGCTAATCTGGTGGCTCGAGTAAAAGTTACTTGAATTTAAACATTGGTAATTAAATACAGAAAGTCTATTGAAATTAATTAAAATTATATCATAAGTCATTAAACGCGATATTCACTTTAATTTTATTCACCCTGATAAATGCTATTTCAAAAACGTACAGTCAAACTGATTTACAGGCTGGGAATGAAATTACAATCCAAAAGGCCGAGGTATTTGATCAAGAAAACAATTATTTGCCTATGGTTGAGTTACCTTGAAAGTAATCTCTGATCATTTGTCACATGCTAATAAAATCTCCCTAGTTTTATTCGGCATTCAAAAGTATTAAGAAAAACAAACAGATTTCTTATGTATATGTTCAACAAATAAGCGTCGCTTATTTCTATATTTTTGAGAGCTTCAATATTCTATAGATTAGCACGACTAAGCCAAGTTCATTTCATATGATTGTACGTGTCCCTTGCTTTGTTAGTTTCTTTGATCGTATAACTTTTACAAATCTAAACTTATTTAGAAATGGAACTCTGTCTGTGTATGTGTGCATGTGTGTGTGTGTGTGTGTGTGTTTGTGTGTGTATATGTGACTGTTACTTTTAGACTCCGAAACGACAGAATCGATTTTCTTGAAAATTTACACAGTTGTACTATAAGCGTCTGCGAGTGTTTTTGGATAGGTTTTGTGTCGAGGTACCACCGAAAAATATTGAAAATCGATAATCGAAAAAATCTGGTTATAGAAGGAGATGTCCGATTTTAATCAAATTTGATACACTCATGAATAAAGACATAAGAAACGATATTCAAAAGTTTCAAGGTTGCAGTTCTTACAATAGTGCAGAAAATCGATAATATATATATATATATATATATATATATATATATATATATATAAAAGGCCAGAGGTTTGTGTGTGTGTTTGTTTATCTGCCTGTATGTCTGTTTTTTTTTCAGCCCTTTTATTTTAGTTTTTGCTTCGGGTTTGGCTCTAAGTAGGTATAATTGTAGTTCTTAGTCTCAGCCATGATATCATTTACTCAGAGGACTTATTTAGCCTTCAAAATTCAGTTTACGACGAAAAAAAATCTTTTGATATCGATACCAGGAAATCAAAATTTGACTTACATCTATTCATTTTTCTTTCGGTCTACGGTTTCGCTTTAACCGAAACAACTATTGCTTTTTAGTCTTTCGTGTCAACGTCCAAAGAGTCTGAGCTCCAGGACCATGGATTAGTTTTAAAGGTTTCATTACACCCGAGCAATTTCGGGCTATACTGCTAGTTGCCAATAATTAAAAAAATAACTCCCTTTTAATCGCATAGAAAGAGGATAAAAGCCCATACTTAGTCTCAATGAAAAAATGAAAGAACGGACGATAGATTTGTTTAAAGTTTTCTGCCAATATATAATCAGTAATAGATTTCTTTTTGACTGTCTCAAAAAGAACAAAACATATCAGAGACGGAACTTAGTGAGAAAATAAAAGAAAGGGAAAATTAAAGTACTTAACGATTGTTTCAATGAAATAGAAAAAGCTGTCAATTTCAAGTCTTTTCATTTGTACCCACTTCTTAACGATCTTTCGTATTTATGATTGTTTTGCAATATTTTTGTTAAAGTTGTTAAGCTCAAATATTTAACGATGAGATATGGGAATTTTTACGGATATTTTATTGTCAGAATTTTCCATGAACGCCATTCAACCATTAATATCTGAATTAGGATTAATCAGAAAATCAAGATGAGAAAGCCCGTAAGCCAGGCAGTCCACTGCCACTATAGCGCAGGGGGTTACATAGAGCGATTGGGTATAGGAAATGCCAGAGGGAAGGTGATAGACGAGTGAGGAGGTACGTAGGGAGAGTGTTAGAGGGAATGGGTGCGAGTTAGTGTGTTGATCTTACATTTAAACTGTTGTAGCCGTCGGTGAAGCAATCATGCGGAAGGGAATTCCACAGGCGGGAAGTGCGAGAAAAGAAGCCGTTGGAGTAGAAATTGCGGTTACATTTCGTCGGTTTTACTGTAAAGGGGTGGGACCTAGTTGCCAATCTAGTATCTCGTGCAAATTCACGCCTAGGGGGCACCAGTGATTTAAGTTCATCCGAGCAGAAGCCGTGAAACTACTTATAGAAGAGGCACAGGAAAGCCACGTCACGCCGGTGAGAGAATGACTGCAGGCGGTCAGCTAAGTCGGTATCATATTACAGATTCTCCGCTGTATTTTTCAAGAAGCCCGAGGAGAATAGCAAGGGTAGCGATCAGATGTGGCAGCAGTATTCAATACACGGCGGACGGTAGATTTTCACAGATCTTTTTAACTGCTGAAAACCCTTTATTATATCGTATTAAAATTTCATCTAAGTCTATTGCTCTCACTTTTACACAAACTCCGTCATACTATGGGTTAAATAATAGGGAAAATTGAAATCTTTGAGAGTCTAAGGAGATAACTGTAAATTCATAAACGTAGATATGGAGTACAGAAGCCACTTTAATATATTTTCTAAGGGAAAAAAGAAAAATAATATGTAGATGTTCCTGCTGGAACATCGATCTTTAAAAAAGTAATTTAGGTTAGAAAATACGATTTATCGCCGGCTATCGATAAAGAGGCTTTAATAACAAATGTCTTGATTTAGTCAGGCGCCAAAAAATCAATAAAAGGGGAAATAAAAGAATGCTTTTTTAAAAGCAAATAATATAGGAAAAAGACAACTTTAAAATAAAAATGATGAAGAAGGCAAGTTGAAACCAGTTCACGACTTTTTCAAATATATTTAATAAAATGCATTATAATAAAGAAAAGAAACATGACGGAAGTCATTATCGTCGATGACCTGCGTAAAGAAAATTCGATATTTTCAGATATTAACTGTTGATATTTTCATTTTAGATATCATTATACGAGGATCATTAAACAAATAAGGTGATTTTTTCGGTATAAGGACTTCTACGAAATTCATTTAATAAATAAGGTGAATTTTTTCTAATAAGGACTTCTACGAAGGTCATTCAATAAATAAGGCGTATTTTTCGGTATAAGGACTTCTACGAGGGCCATTCAATAAATAAAGTGAATGTTTTGTTATAAGGACTTCTACGAGGGTCAGTCAATAAATAAGGCGAATTTTCGGTGTCAGAACGTTTAGGAGGGTCATTAAATAAATAAGATAATTTTTTCGGTATATGGACTTCTACGAGTGTCATTCAATAAATAAGGTGATTTTTTTTTGGTATAAGAACATCTACAAGGGTCATTCAAGAAATAATGTGAAAGATTTGGTATTATGTCTTCTAATACAGATAGAAGTTTTTTTTTAAAGGAATTCAATCTTTTTGCAGATTAAAAAAAATTTGAGAGTTTTGGAGATTAACGAACATCGCCTACCAAGTAGCATGCTTCAGGATTGAGCAGAGGTCTGTTATTAGGTTTTTGATTGCTGAAAAATGCAAACCAGTTGAAATTCATAGGAGAGTGTCAAAAGTGTATGGTGTCAAAAGTGTATGGTGCCAAATGTTTCAGTCAAAAATGTCTACAAGTTGTCTAAATTGTTTAAAGAAGGATGAAGCAGTGTTGAGGATGAAGACAGGCCTGGGAGGCCTACAGAAGTGAAATCTCCTGAGGTGATCGAATCAGTCAATGACCTCATTCAGTTTGACAGAAGGGTGACAGTGGATGACATTGCAAGGACTTTGAGCCTCTCTGTTGAACAAACGCAGGGGTCATCAGTCACACGGAGTCGTCTTGCATCAAGACAACGCAAGGCCCCACACAGCAGCCTAAACGGTGCAGACCATCAAAGAGCTGGGCTAGGAACTGCTTCCTCATCCCAATTAAAACCCAGACTTTGCTCCTTCGGACTTATACCTGTTTGGTCCCTTGAAGGCGTTCACGAGAGGCAGGAAGTTTGAAAGTGATGCTGAAGTCAAGTGTGCTGTGAGTGATTGGTTGAGACACCTGTCAAAGATTTTTTACGCTGAGGGAATTCGGAAGCTTGTGCCCTGATGGCAAAAGTGTGTGACACTGCTGGGAGACTACGTTGAAAAATAAAAAAAAGTAAGCTTTCACCGATAATTTCACCTTATTTATTGAATGCCCATCGTAGAAGTCCTTATACCGAAAAATTCACCTTATTTATTGAATGACCCTCATAGAAGTCCTTATACCAAAAAAATCACCTTATTTATTGAATGACCCTCGTAGAAATCCTGACACCGAAAAATTCACCTTATTTATTGAATGACTCTTGTAGAAGTCTTTATCGCGTAAGAATCACCTTATTTATTGAATGAACCTCGTAGAACTCCTTATACCGAAAAAATCGGCTTATTTACTGAATGACCCTCGTAGAAGTCCTCACAGGAAAAAATTCACCTTATTTATTGAATGACACTCGTAGAAGTCCTCATACCGAAACATTCACGTTATTTATTGAATGACCCTCGTAGAAGTCCTTACACCAAAAAATACACCTTATTTATTGAATGACCCTCCTAGAAGTCCTTACACCGAAAAATTCACCTTATTTATTGAATGACCCCCGTAGAAGTCCTCACACCGAGAAATACACCTTATTTATTGAATGACCCTCGTAGAAGTCCTTACACCGAAAAATTCCCCTTTGTTCTTGAATGACTCTCGTAGAAGTCCTTACACCGAAAAATACACCAAAATTATTGAATGACGCTCGTAGAAGTCCTTACACCGGAGAATTCACCTTATTTATTGAATGACCCATATAGATGTCCTTATACCAAAAAATTCACCTTATGACCCTCGTATACTATTATTTAGGATGCGGTAATTAGAAAAAATCAGTTCATGTCAACATTTAATAACATTTCAACAAAATATCGATAGACGTATATTTTTTTATTGTTTGGTTTCAGCGTTAGGAAGAGACAGCTGAAGTTCCTGGGACATGTAAGAAGAACAAATAAACAAACAAACAACAGCAGCTTTAATAATAATAATAATAATAATAATAATAATAATACCCAGCACCAGTTACAGAAATAGAAGATGTCGCCATAATATTACAGAAATAGAAGATGTCACCATTCTATGAGATTACACCATCTACACAGACAGAAAAATTGAAGCAAATAGGCTGGACATTAATGTTAAAAACCAGAAAGAAAAATCTTGCCTATTAATTGATATGGCTTGTCCACCGAATTGTAACATAGCAACCAAGGAATTCGAAAAACTGTCAAAATATAAAGACCTGAAAATTGAAATATAAAACATGTGGAGATTGAAAACAAGAATCGGGCCAGTGATAGTAGGTGCACTTGGAATGATAAAAAATGGAACAAAACAACATATTGAAAGAATTCCTGGAAACACCAGCTTAAGAGATATACAAAAAATTGTCTTGTTAAGTACAGCGCACACACTAAGGAGATCTTTGTCTATGTAACGCTAGGTATGTTAGGTGAGATAGAAAAAAATGAAATGGAGCCATAACAACGCACCACAACCTGCCTTAGGTCTTTCCGATGACTTAGTAGGTAGTGCGTCCATAGTAGAAATAGAAATATTATGAAAAATGACAACATAATAATAATTCTGAAAAATCACACACAATTCTGTTTTCGATCAGAATCGGTTGGATCACCCTGAAGGGATGATATGATGTTGAAAAACCAAAAACCCCTTGTGAACCTTGGCCAAAAATATCACTGATGGTCCTTGACAAAACATATTGTTGTTTTATTTCCCTCCCACACCACAGACAAAAATTGAACATATGGAGACTAGTTAGGGATTTATGGATATTTTGAAACATTATGATGGATATCGTAAGAATGATGATTACGAATGTGTTGTTGTTGTTATTGTTATAATCATTATTGATGTTGTTGTTGATTGTATATTTATTCAATGATTTACTCTTCGTTTTATTCATTTATTTATTTATTTTTCTTTTTAATTATTTTATTTTTAAGACGGTTCTTCTTATCCAGTCATGTATTATTTTCGTTTCACTAGCAATCTCTGATCTTCCATAAGAAAGGAAGCAAACGCTGTAATGGTTTTGATATGGCAAGTCACATGGTGACACGCTTCACTGTAGGGGTAAGTAATGAATTTGCTTCCCCTCACGGAGATACATACATGCACACACAAATCGCATTATTCTCCATCTTATCACATTTCCATTCGTGTTAATCATCCAATAAAAAAAGAAAAAAATCTTAGCTCTTCCCCATGTGCCGATTGTGTATATATATATCTTTGTAACTCGGGTAAGTGGACAACCAGGTGCTAGATCTTAGCCACAGATCCTCTGTATGTAACAATCGTTCGGGGTTCTCTAATTCTGTCTTCTAGTCGAGACTGCATTGTCGGCCTAGTTTTTGATCATACCCAAGATCTAAATTTCATTTCTCTCGAAAAAATAAGTAAAAAATGATAATATCAACAGCAACTTAATTTCACTTCACTTTTTTACTGGCTTCCAATCTCTTCATCTTCTCGGCCATAACAGCTTTTTCTGCTGCAATTGTTTTTGAGCGAATGTTATTGTTTCATTTTTCAAGAGTTACTCATAATTTTAATGGCGACCGTCCAACAAAGCCTTTACAGCTGATTTCGATCATTTTTCACTGACCATGACAAACAAACCTTTCATATTTCTCTACGATAGGTAAATATTTCCCAAGTTTTCTTTTGTAGGCTTAATTCATGTTTTTTCCCTAGGAACTTTTAGTTCTACACGATGACTTGCATGTTATTCCTCGAAACAAAAGCTTAGGCTTTATCATTTTAACTGGAAGTTTCCTCTGTCTGCCTATATGTACTATCCTTTGCTAATCCGAGGCAGAGCTGAAGAGGGGCGTTTTCTTCTTCTCTGATGCCCTTAATTTTTCTACGAAATTCATCTTATTCAGTTTATATCGGTTTCTTTAGAGACTTATTAAGACTAATGTTGCAATGTCTTGTAAAACTTTATCAGGCGCCACCGTAAACGCCCTTCATTTAATGCCTTGAAGCAACTGCTCACTAATTGTTGGAGGTCTTCTCTCTTCAGGCATAACGGACAATATAAGGACTTACTCTTTCTTTAAAGATGGTTGTTTACCGGGTTGGGTAATGTATCATACTCTGCCTGCACAAGAAAGCTTGTGTAACTGCAATTGCTATACTACATATTCTTTCAGGAAAATCTTCCTTTTTTAAAAAATTCCGCATTCTATCCAGTCGCCGAGCTGACCACAACTTTACTTACTCTAATTTCTTCTACACCTGCTTCATTTTACCTCAAAGGCTGGTTTTCAGATTTCATTTTTCTCTATGATCTGCCCACTGCCACTCTTTCTACTAATGGATTATGTTTCAATCTTTGCTCTGCTCTACTGAGTTCGTGTGTATCTTCCCTTTTCGAAACTCTATTTCCGCTTCTACAACTTTACAATCTTTTAAATCCTTATTTAGTATTGCCTCTCTTGTTCTCGCTACATTAAAGCCCTGAGTTAATCCTCTAAAGGTGAGTTGCTATGCGTTCGATATTCTATTCAGTTCTGTATTACTTTAACTCCTCAGAAAGCCGAGAGTTCATCTCAAACAACTTTCTTCTCTGTATATTTGTCTGTTGTTTATGACATAGAACTGAGAAAGTTTAATAAAATAACATTGCTATATGAATGCCTTAAAACCGTCTAGCAGCTCTGAATTGTCTACTTACTGAACATTGTTTCGAGGTCTGTAAAACATTTCATTTGTATCTTTTAAATTAGCTTGGAAAATTTATTCAGACACTTCTTTTTCTTTTAACTAGGGGATTAATGTCTCATGCAATCTCGAAACAGATTTTTGTCTATTGCAACCCTTCTTTTTAATATTAATGGTCTCAATTTTGTCCTTTTAAACTGTATTGTTGTCAATTCAATATCATTGCTAAACCGTGTAATATCCAGCTATATTCTGGAACAGTATTAACTGTCAGGTTTTCTTTCTACGCACGGATCGGAATTAGTTGTACTCCGCTTTCTCATCAATGAATCTCGACCGTTCCGCTGATTTTATAGTTGATGAATAACGTCACAGATTGTACATCCAGTGATAATTCTTTTTTCTAGCCGATGCCAATCAGAAGCTATTAGATTGTACGTAGCATTTATATTGGAATCATTGTAAAAATCCTTTATGAGATTCTTTTCACAAATAAGGACATGGTATCTTAGAGCTTCGCCGAATAATTTGTGTGGAATAAATTCATATGCATTAGCAAGATCCAGCCACTGTACGACTAGATCCCCCTTCTGTTTTGCTTCTCTTAAGAGCTGTGTTATCACGTCTATATGCTCTAAGCAAATTGCGATTCCTGCAATCCCACCTTTCTATACTGAAGTATTTATGTAATTGTTGGCAACATGATAATTTCGAAGTTGTCGGAACACAATGCCTGAGATAGTGTTCGCAACGAAATCATTATGAATTGTTCAAATCTTTTGGTGTTTCTTTGTTTAGGAATCCACACTGCATTGGCAAATGTCCACTGCTTTCCAATTCTACCTCTCTTCTAAATTGTTTTGAATATTTAGACATCACTTGTAGACACTATCAGGAAGGCTGCTGGGTCCTGGTATTGAAGCTGATGTTACTGCCAATACTACCTTTTTTTTAATTCTTCAAGGTCGGTGCCCTCAAGTCGGAAACGTTCCGGCGGTTCAGGGGGCAATTTTGTATTATTTTCTTCTGAATTCTTTTGTCTCTCTTGGTCTCTGTCTCTTGTAAAAATTAATTTATTTTTTCCGTCGTTTACTAAAAATTACCATTTCTTTTATCGCCAAATAATCTCTTCGTAAAATCAGAAGGTTTTGATATAATGGCTGTTGTATTCTCCTTTGCCAGCTTTTTGTAAACTTCTCGACGAACAGTTTTAAGATTATTACTCAAAATGTTACGGATTTCCAAAACGGCTGGTGTTTCCACCTGATTTTCATTATTTTTTGTATTGTTTCTTTAGGGATCTAAGCTAAAGTCTCAGATGGTGAATTTTCTTTTCCCGACTATTATTTCTGGGTTCTTTCTTGGGATTCTTTTGAACAGAACTGAATGTTTCTGACGTGTGACAATTGCCATTGTGCATTACCTGCTGCTTGCATCCATATTCGATATTGTTCGTAAAAATAGGGTTTACATTTTAATCGAACTACTGCCATCAAATATTCTGGTATACAAAGGGCTATTTTTATTCGATCTGTGGTTTTGCTGGCTTTCCGAGTGTTCGGCAAGGTGGTGCTTATCCTAACTACATTCCTCCTCCGTCTCATTTGTGTGTGTTTTTCTTTTTTTTTGTTACCTTTCATATTTCTCTCTCTCTCTCTCTCTCTCTCTATTTCTCTCTCTCTCTCTCTCAAAATATTAAATAGGTATCATAAAATAATGTATTTGGAATTTCCATAATGTACCTACATTCTTCCTCCGTCTCATTTGAATGTGTTTTTCTTTTTTTTTACCTTTTTATATCTCCTTCTTTCTTTCTTTCTCTCTCTCTCTCTCTCTCTCTCTCACTCTCTCTCTCTCTCTCTCTCTCTTTCCCTCTGAAAATATTAAATAGATATCATAAAATAATGTATTTGGAAAGTATTATTTATCTTTGACAATGATAATATTAACTAATTAATTAAGGAAATATTCAGTATTAATAGACTGAGAAGACATTTCTCATTCCAGGTGATATTTTATTAAAAATGTTTCATGAAAATAGGTTTCTTGTAACCAGAAACTATCAATCGTTCCGGAATTAACTGCGGTTTTCTTTCCTAACCTTTTGTTTCAACCAGTGTGGAAAGTTGACAACTTGATTATATCGTTAGCTTCTTTTAGATTTTTATGTGCTATTTATTTTAATTGTCGCTGTTGATCGATTCAATTTTTGTTGTTTTTTTCATTTTGTATATTTCTTTGTGAGGGATTCTGTAGCGCCAATCATTGCATTTTGAAGTAGGATAGTCTCCCTCAAGACTCCCAGGTTTTATTCGCTTGAACCTGTATTATTTAATCTGAGAATGCAGTGGTATACATCTTGGAGTCTAGAGGTTTCTGAAATAATTCTGCACTCTGCATGACGTCTATATCAATGTCTACATCTGAAAAAGCTATATTAAAATTATGACTCTGGCTCTCGAGTCTACATTTCCATTTGTAGTAATTGTAGTGTTGGGCGAAATTACCCCGAGCTTAATTTATTCAATGTTCGAATTCTATAAGCAGCAACAGATATAACTGACATAAGTGAATTGCCTTAAACGCTTTTAAACATGGGTTGATATATTGGAATTGTATTTCCTTTAATAGAATTGGATTCTGATTTAATACTTCTTCCAAATTCTTTATTTGACTTGAAAGACCAGATGCAAATTACCAATGAATTTACATACTGATTTGTTTAAATAATTGAAAATTTAACTTTAATGTTCCAAATTTAGCTTTAAAAGTATTATCGACATCATATTAAAACTCAGTTTTTGTCTTTGTGTGCCTGAGGCAAACGTTTATGAAGCTGATGAAACACCGCTTCATTACGACATTTAAATTGACGGTGGTGTGCGGGGCATTACTCTTCCTTGCAACTGTTCCTGCTTTTACGAATCGTTGTGTTAATCGATTAATACTTTGCATATTCTTTTATCTAAAGACAACCAAGATGTGCTGATCACATTTTAATGGAATTCTCTTATTACAATTATGAATAGATTCACTAAACTGAGCTAAAGCAAAACATGATTCAAGTGTATATATATATATATATATATATATATATATATATATATATATATATTACTACAACCACGCTCTCCTGTAGACTTACATGCCACCTTTCTGATCAGATTAAAATTAAACAACATTTCTTAGAAAAACATAGCAACGTAGGTGATATCAGACAGACGTTAGTCAACAATACAATAATCCTCACCCATGCACACAGTAAAAAGAAACTTTAGATAATGGAGGCCATTTACATTAAATCCAAACAACCCACACTTAATAAAATTACGTTTAAATCTGGTCATAACACATAACATTGCATTTAAATATATGGTTCTGTTAGTATTTCGAGCTCTCACACAGTGTGACGTCATAGAACTGCATTACAAATTTACGAACTGCGTTTGCTATTTTGGTAACTGTTATCGTTGCTTAGCAAATTTTTATGTCAACAAAATATAAAATCGTAGCTGATGTTGAATGTTTCTATATTAACGTCCTTGTAACCTCTCTGAAAATGGCTCATGTGAGCCAAAAGCCTAGAAACAACTTAAAAGATTATCCAAACTTTGCAGAATTTTTGTTATTATTTTCACCAGAAATTAAATCCAAAATACGACGTTTAGAACGGCTCATGATTAAACATAATAGACATTCATTGTCTCTTATATTTAACAGTATATGTTTAGAAAATATGTATATATATATATATATATAGTCCTAATGTTGTCTCAGTACTTACGAACGTCATTGTTTATTATCAAGGACTATATTACAGTTTAAAAATAAAATATTGCCTTATAGCAGGAAAAGTGTTACGACATTTAAAAAAATAAATAAATCTTAAAACTTATTATATACTAATACAAATTCAAAACCTCTAAGTGATAATGAACAAAAACCACTCTCCAGCAGCTATCGCAGTTGATGGTGTGTATGAATTTAAATGTCCTTTTGAAGGATGCTCTTCTGATCCACATACATACATTGGATTTACGACTGCTCGGCTCTCTAGAGGATTAACTATGCATTTAAATGATTCCAGTGCCATTACACAACATCTTAAGTCACAGACTGTTTCTCTTCAGCAATCTGACATTCGTAAAATTCTTATAGACAATATTAAATTGGTCAACACACAGACATTAAACGCCTAAAAATTTTAGAGGCACTACATAGCAGAAGTAAAAACCTCTTATCAAGTTTCTGGACATGTACTAAGTTGTGTTTAGAGGGTTTATTTGAAATATAATTAAAGTAAATAATTATTTGCCTCTGAGTAATTTGATAAGTTACATAATTAGTCCCTTCGATGTTCAAATTCTCTAACGTATTTTTGTAGCATTTAAAATTATATATGATCAACCCTTTACATCAGAGAACAACTTATAATTATTGAATTATTTCCATAAATATAAATGTACAATAAAACAACAAAAATAGTATGAAATAAATTCACAAAATTCGCATTACGTACCATAAATTAGACATTTTAGATGATATTGCAAACAATTAATTATTTTATGCTAATTGATTACAGAAAATATAATTGTATAATACAATCAGAAATCAATTTCAGCATTTTACAAAATTGTTTAACCATAAAATCAGAATATGTAAATAAACTTGTTTATAAATGGAACTTTGTGTCTTTGTGTGTGTGTGTGTGTGTGTGTGTCCGTTACCTATAGGTTCCGAATCGGCTGAAACGATTTTCTCGAAAATTTACACAGTGTCTGCGTGTGTTCTTAACTAGGTTTTGTGTCGAGGTACCCCCGATAAATATCGTAAATCGATAATCGAAAAAATCGGGTTATAGAAGGAGTGGTCCGATTTTAATTAAATTTGATACACTCATAGACTAAGACATAAAAAACGATATTCAGAAGATTCAAGGTTGCAGTTTTTAGAATTGTGCAGAAAATCAAATATATATATTTCTTTCAGTCTATGGTTTGGCTTTAACTGGAAACAACTATTGCTTTTAGTCTTTCGTGCCAACGTCCAAAGAGTTTGAGCTCCAGGACCATGCATTAGTTTTAAAGCTCTCATTAGACCCGAGCAACGCCGGGCTATACTGCTAGTACTTTAGAAAAATGTGAATTTCAGAGAAACAATAACTGGCAATTTTGTTAAAAAAGGTTTTGGTTTTTGTTACATGTAATATTTGTTTCACAGAAGCTAAAGAAAAAGCTCATTGCGTTACGCTATTTAATAGATAATACCAGTAAACTTAGTTTTAAAAATTAAATCAATTAACAAAAAATTAATTAGCAGCATAATGTGAGGAGATAACCAATTAAATCAATACAAAAAGAGGGAATTGAAAGAAAATATGTATCACTCTTTTTTTTCAAAAGCCAACATTCTCAAAAATATATACTAGGATTATTAATGTTTAATTGTGATTATGATTAGATTAATGTTGTGTTTTTTGTTTGTTTTTTAGTTGTTTTACTGATAAAATGTGTTTTGGCAAGCAGTTCCTTATCGCAATGTGCTCGATATATTAGTGTAGAGAGAGCGTTGATAAGTACGAAGACTTTGTGTCTTTAACAGCAGATTCATGCCGACTTTGAAAGACAAAATTTCGATGTAGGCATGAATCTGCTCTGTTGAGGAGACAAACCTTTTCTACTTAACTAGTATTATTAAATATTTGAAGCTACAAGTGGGAAAATAATTTCACTACCTACTAAATAAAAGGTAGTGAAATTATTTCCCCATCTGCAGCTTCAAAATAAAAGGAAGTGCGTTGTGGTGCAGTGGATATCCGCTCAGAACGAGAAATCGGGGAGCCGAGTTCGAATTCCAGTTGAATTCATTGCATTCAGTTACGCGCAAATACCCTTGGGAAAGTTATTAATCCGTCTCTTCCTCCCAGTTATGGGTTAAATAACAGGACAAATCGGGTTCTATAGCCTTAGCTGTCAACCAGTCTAACGCGGAAATCAATGGCAACCTACTGCGGGATAATCTTCTGCCCAGTCAGTCATGTCTCTTTCGAGACATGATCGCCCAAAAGTTTATTACGTATGACTCTTAACTGACTGACTAAATAAAAAAGATGACAGACGGATTTTGTCATGTTTGATATATATATATATAGTGAGAGAGAGAGAGCCTGTTGTAGATGGGCGGCGCCGTACCTACCAGTAGGTTCACGCTCGAACATGAGCTCTGAACGGAGGATATTCTACTTTACTCACAATCAAGCCCAAAGCACGCAACCGACCGGAGGTGGAATGTGACATACTTTGCGCGCTTGCCAAAACTGACCCTGATATTGATACACTGGTGCACAAGAAGCAGCATCACCTTTCTCACTAATTTCATTCTGCAGACAACTCTGCCCACTCGGTAACTCTGACCACACCGTAGTTTCCGTCAACATTTCATTCCACTCCCACCAAACCCAAAAAACCCAGACAAGTAGAATATCCTACTGCTACCAAAGAGCAGACTGGGATTCGTTCCGGGACTTCCTCTATGACGTCCCATGGAACAACGTTTTTAGTCTTCCCATCGAATAATGTGCATCCGAGGTCTCCTCCTGGGTTAAGGCTGGTATTGATGCTTTCATCCCTGCCAGGAAATTTCAGCTTAAATCTCATTCGTTTCCATGGTAACTCTCAGTAACTCTAAGTTTATCAGTATATTTGTACATTTGAAAAATAAATTAGTAAATAGTCTCAGTGTTTTCTAACTGCTCTTTCTCTCATACACATGAAGGGGGAAATCTGGATGTTTGGGAACCACTGTTCTAAACAGTCAGTAGTATATTCAACATTTATTTAAGTGCCATATATGATACACTATTAGGTGATCATGACTCGAAAGAGCCATAACTGACCGAGCTGAAGATTTTTCCGCAATAGTTTGCCATTACTTTCTGCGGTAGATTGGTTGCCAACCAAGGTTGTAGAACTCAATCTGTCCTGCTATTTAACTTTTAGCTTGAGAAAATAGAGATGGATGATATTAAAATATTTAGTAGTAATTAGTTAGGGATCAGTTTATTACTTCACTACTATAGAAAACAGACCCCGCCACTTTGTCTAGTAGAATCTTTAATTATGTCTCCAACTATTATATTCAGTCATTGAAGTGCCATACATGATACACGCTTGGGTGATCATGTATCGAAAGAGTCATAACTGACTGGATAGAAGATTTCTCCGCAGCAGCTTGCCATTACTTTCTGCGAAGCTGGTTGCCAACCAAGGCTTTAGAATTCAATCTGTCTTGCTATTTAACCCATGACTGAAGAGATAAGAGAAGAATTTATACCTTTCTCAAGGGTATTTGTGCTTAAGTGAATGCAACGAATTCAACTGGAATTCAGACTTTGCTCTACGGTTTCGAATAAATATCGCACATCGCAATTTCACCAAGTACAACAAAATAAAACGCACTATTCCTAAATATCTGCAAAGATCAATTAAGCCATTCTATGTATGTTCAATGGTTCAATTAGTATCTCTTGTTTATTGCTTTCATTTTTTTCCTTTATCCTATTATTTTTTTTCATTTTATTTTAGACAGAAATAACAGACGTTAACTATCCAAATCACCAATTTAATCACTAATTTCTGTCAAGTATTTTTAGGGTTACTAGATATTTCTTAAAGACTGACAATTTTAAAAAATGTTAATGCTTTTTTCAGTGAAATTAACTCTTTCTGAAAATTATTATCCCCATTTAATAATGGCTGCCTTTGATCATGAAATCTTTTAAACAATGGGAAACGTTTAGTTACTCAAAAGCTTTGCACTAAACTGTTACTTCAATTAGTTTCGACACTTTGACTAATTGAGTTCTTTCAGACTTAAAAATAATTTTTACGATTTTCAATTTTACTCTTATTCTTTTGCCTTCAGAATAAAACAGTCATTCAAAAGTGGTTTCAGCAATCAAATTATTTCTAATATTTTTTTAAATGAATTTAACTATAAAGTACACTCAGTCAGTTAAGTGCCATGGATTATCCCGAAATAGATTGTCATTGCTTTCTGTGGTAGACTGGTTGCCAGCCAAGACTATAGAACTCAAACTGTCCTGTTATTTGACTCAGAGCTAGAGGGGGAAGAGATGTATTATATTATTAAGTAGTAATAAGTGGGGGATCAGTTTATTACTTCATAACACTAAAAACCGACCCCCCACTTTATGCCCAGTAGAAGTTTTAATTGTTTCCAACTATTTTATTCAGTCAGTCAGTTAAATGCCATACATGATACACGCTTTGGGCGATCCTGTCTCGAATAGGCAGAGGATTATCCCGCAGTAGATTGTCATTGATTTCTGTGGTAGACTGGTTGCCAGCCAAGGCTATAGAACATAACCTGTTCTGGTATTTAACCTATAACTGAAGGGAAGAAGCGGATTACTACCTTTCCTAATTTGTGCGTATGTGAATGCGAGGAATTCCACTGAAATTCGAACTCGGCTCCCACTGCACCACAAGCCACATCTCTAAATCAACAAAGATTCGTTGGAAGATTCAAAGCTTGTCAGGATTTTCTAAGCACCGCTTAGATGTGGCACAAAGCCGAAAATATGGAGCACCCAGTAAGGGTCGAACTCACTACTCAGTTGGAACAGGTTCTAGCAAGACAAGCTTGCTAACCATTACGCCATGCCTAAGTACAAATCATTTTATTAAAAACAGTCTTTGGAAAAAAATGATGGGTCCTGTTATTGTCACATAGAACTGAAATTACGTAACTGATTCATTCTATCAACAGTACATAGAAAAAAATTACCTCCAATTTGGCAACTGGGATCATTTTAAGTAAAGATTTTGCTCCACCATTTAATCTTTTTAAGATGAATTTTAACATGAAAAACAATACTGTTTTTGCTAATTCCTCAATATCTTCAGCCAAACCAATTAAATATCCTTCATAACATTGTAGAGCAACTTTAATTTCATTAACTGAAAGAGCCATTTATTTCAGATTTTCAAAGATTTCACTTAAAATATCACCAAGAAATTTAATATTATCCAATTTTGTAAATTCTAATGACAAAGCTGATAATTTTCCCACACTGGATAACTTTAAATCATTCTGATTTCTGTTATATAATGACCAAGATGTTAAAAAATATTCAAAACTTTTGATAAGTATATCAGAATTACAATGTCTTTGTCTTTTGTGGCGACATAGTATTGACGTTCTTTTTTCTTTTTTATTATCAGTTCTAATCTTAAGGTAATAATTGCTTCATTGATATGTGACCCCTGCTGAAACATTGATTTCAGATATTTCTAAAAAAAACATGTTATATATATATATATATATATATATATATATATATATATGTGTGTGTGTGTGCGTGTGTGTGTGTGTGTGTGTGTGTGTGTGGCCGGATTGCATTCTGAAGTTTTTACAAATTTTAAACACGTCTGAGAATAATCTCGTAAACAAAATCAACATATTGGATGCAGAGCTTATTGTATGATTTATAGCATGTTAATGCTGGCACAAAATCCTGTTTATCAATTTTCTGACTTAATTTTTCAAAGAAAAAAAGGATTTTTTTAGAAACTGTGCCAACTCATTATTTTGCACAAAAGCAGAAGTTATATCTCTTGTTTTCTGTTGAGGACAAGGTAATAAACACATGGAGGTTGAACAAATATTGATGGTAGATTTTTCGATCGTTTTTCTTTTGATAATCAATTGGAAAATGTTTGGTTTTGTCGGGAGTTTCGTGTCGAAGCATTGCTTTTTAATTAATGCTACAGTTCATTGTTTTGGGAAAAACATACCCAAAATTTATAGTTAACACAAACAACCTGTTTCTCGGTACTTTTTGACCATTTTAGAGAAAGACTTAAGGATGATATTTCAAATATATCAACGAAACTATTATTTTGTAAAAATTACATGGGGCTTCTAAAAGTATATGAACCTTGTATTTTAACCCTTTGCTGCATACTGGTTACAATTGTAACCTTTCTCTAAAGTTTGTTGCATATTGCTTAAAATTGTAACCAATATGCAAGAAAGGGTTAAGAATTAAGAATTAAAATTTTGCAGGAATGTAGGAATTTGATGCTATTTTCCGCCATGTGTAAGGAATTACGTCGTGCCCAAAATTTACAAACTGTTTCATTGGTCAGGATTTGTTTTAATTTGACGTTACATCTTGAAATGTGCCTTCCTCATTAAAAAATTTCGATAATCGTATTTTATCGGGGTTCGGATTCTTCACCATAAAGTACGATTCAAATTATTTAAACAAAATTAACCATTTTATTATGGATGTTGCATATTGTGCCTGGTTCTCTGGACAAACAAGGATCGTCTTGACAGAAAACAACGAGCAAGTACACACACACACACACACACACACACACACACACACACACATATATATATATATGTATATATATATATATATAAGAAAAATGAAGGCAGGCACGTTATTTCATGGTAAATCGGAAGAATGGGCCTATTTCAGGCGAACCATCATCAGCTTCCGTCTGTGTTTTACAAAGGATTCGTGTAAAATCCTTTGTAAAATAAAGACGGAAGCTGATGATGGTTCGCCTGAAATAGACCTACACTTCCGATTTACCATGAAATAACGTGTCTGCCTTAATTTTCCTTATATTTGCTCTCTATATATACGTATGTATAAACTTATGATTTTATTCTTTGTTGTTAACATTTGTGTGGAGTAGGAGGAACGTGATATATATAGTGCACACGCAGTAGTTGTCGGAATCGTTCGCCAGGCGAGAATCTTCTTTGTCTCTGTCTCTCTCTATCTCCTTCTCTTTGTTCTTTAACCAGCAACCCTATACTTATATAACCAAAGATTTTTACGCACATGTGCTTTATCGGGTTGTTGCTTAATTGACGTCATCTATGATCGGATACATCTGTCAGTCATTTTCGCCTGCTATCGTCATTTAAGCCAGTTGTCAACTGTGCTTTCTCCCTTTTATGTCAATCTTATATTTTCGGTTATTGCCTGTGGTTCTGTCTTTAATGCTGCGCCACCGTCTGCAATATATTTTTGCGAGTTCTATTTTTGACGGTCAAGTTAATATATTACATGTTTAAAGTATATATATTAAAATATACTCTAGCAATATTTTCGTTTTAGATTTTTAAAAATTAAAACAAAATTTATGGGTATATTCTTTTAAATAATTACTTTTGAAAATGAAGTCAATAATATGAAAAGATTTTCTTTTTTTTTAATTTTTTAAAACAGGAAAATTTCTTTATAATAATTTTCGAAAAACTAGAAATAAAAAGTTGCATTGATTTTCATTTTTCTTCTTTCAAGGATGTCATCCACATGTTATAATAAAAAGATGGATTATTCGTTAAAAATTTATTTTATAATCGATCGTATTTGTTATTATGAAGAATAACCGCCTGAAGAAAAGCACTTTAACAAAATTCTTAATGACATTTTTATGACTTTTGCTGTTTAAAATAATCACAAAAAAATGCAAAAAGAGGAAGATGATACTGTCAAAAAATATCTTCATATCTTTTCCGGTATATTTTTAATATTTGTCTATACTTCTGAGATGAGGTATTATTTACATTTTTTACATTGTTTAGACAGGCTAAAGAAAGATGGTTCAATGACAAATGCAATGAAGTAGAGAGACTGAGCACAACAAATAATGGAGACATGCATCAGAAAATAAAGGAACTAACAGAGCAAAGGACCTGCTCAGCAACAGGATGTATAAAAGCAAAAGATGTAGCACTAATATTAGAAAAAGAAAAGGCCGACCTGAAGGAGACAACCGCCACCTTTAAATTTGTTGTTTTCCATTTTTTTTTTCACTTTTTCAATGCAATCTTATCAATTACACTCTACACCTTCCGACTGACAAAAATAATTTTGAAAAATTTCAATATTTAAACAATTTTAGTAGGGGGGGCTCAATTTTTCATACAACGTTATTGCAAATCCATTTTGGAACCACTCGCCGGTACGACATTACCACCACCTGTAAATTTGTTGATTATCATTTTTTTTACTTTTCTCAGTGCAATCTTATCGATTAAACACTAAACGTTCCGATTGACAAAAAAAAAAAAAATTGTAAAATTTCAATATTTAAACAATTTTAGGGGGAGGGGCTCCGTTTATCATATAACCTTATTTACTAAATCGATACTGAGCAATAAACTTTTTTGACTGCGCATATTCAACAACTGGAACCTTTGTCTAATTTTTTAATAAAGCCATTCTTGGAGTTTCAGAGAAAGATGCTATCGCAAGAACTGAAGAAAACTAGAAAAAGACAAAAACAAGAGCAAGTGTTTTTAGCTAGGTTTTGTGTCGAGGTACCCCCGATAAATATCGAAAATCGATAATCGAAAAAATCGGGTTATAGAAGGAGTGGTCCGATTTTAATCAAATTTGATACACTCATAGGCAAAGACATAAGAAATGATATTCAGAAGTTTCAAGGTTGCAGTTCTTACAATAGTGCAGAAAATCGATAATATATATATTAAAGCATTCATTACACCCGAGCAACGCCGGGCTATACTGCTAGTTTTATCAATTTTGTAGTGAAAAACGTTACATTTTTAACGTTTACGAAAAACAGAATAATTCAACATTTCTTTCAAAAATAATACCTGTTTGTTCTGTTCAAGAAAAATACCAATTTGTCATAAGAAAATTATTTTACTGATAGTCATTGTTGAAGAAAAGCAGAGAGAAAACCTTTAAATTTATATTAAATTTATGACAAAATTCCTAACACTTATGAATTTCGCAATGAAAACGTTTATTTAAAGATTAATTTTTTTTTAATCATTTTAACCCGAGCAAGGCAGAAATGCCACTGATGTGCAGGGGGCTACATAACTAAAAAAAATAGAAAAGAGTGAGGAGTAAAAACTAGGTAGAAAGGAACAATAGAAAGCTGAGAAAGCAGGTGCGATGACAGATACATAGGAGGAGAGAAAGGGAAGGTTATACGGGGGCGGGGAGAGAGCTAGAGTCCAGTGGTTAGTAGATGAGTATTGACTTTGCATTTAAATTTCTGGAGGTTGTAGTCGTCAGGAAAGCAAGAATATGGGAGCGAGTTCCACAGGCGGGAATTGCGAGAGAACAAGCTGCAGGAGTAGAATTGTCGTCTGCATTTGGCTAACCTGACTGTGAATGGGTGGGGCCCAGTATGCAAAGTTTAAATAAAATAAATACCATTATACAAACTTCAATATCTTAAATAATATAATTCGGTTTAATCCAAAGATTTAAAGTAAAATTTTCTTTTAAAAAGAAAAAAAAATTGAATTCATTTCCAGCAACAAAATTTAGCTAGGCGTTTTATAGATGACTAAAGACGGTCGGGTGCTCCTGATATGCACCTTAGGATTCCTTGATTACGTCCAACGAAGAATCTGTACTGTGATCGATCCCGCCTTGGGAGCTCAGATACAGTCACTTTCTCACCGACACGATGTGGCTTACCTGTGTCTCTTCTACAAATATTTTCATAGCTTCTGCTCCGATAAACTTACCTCCCTGGTGCCCCCTATATATAAATTTTCTCCAGACACAAGATTAGCAACTAGGTCCCAGGCTTTTATTGTGAAACCAATAAAATTTAAACGCAAATTCTACTCCACCAGTTTCTTTTCTCGCACTTCCCACCTGAACATCTGAAATTTGATATTTGTTTTAAATTAAAAACGGCTTCTAATGTGTTTAACGTGACACAAAATGTTTTTGAATGGAGTCAATTTCGAGAAATCCTCACAACTCGACATCTGAAAGATAAAGAGGCAACTGAATTACTTCTCGAAATGTATATCGCTGTTGGCCTAAAATAATTTATCATTGAAAAAATAAAATACAAAAAATCATTAACTGCACAATATTGTACATCAAAGCAATAACAGATATTCAGTAACACCCTCCATAAAAAAAAGGGTTTATGGCAACGGTTATGCTTCAAGACGCATCGGATGTTTTTCATATATGGCCCCTTGGCGCTAACACGTTCAAGGGGCGAAATGGCGAATGATACTGAAAATAAACTTATTACTGTTTTCTGAAACTGCCATTTTCGATGCATTTGTGTGCAATTTACCATTGCGTATGATAATGCTCTATCAATGACGTACTTACAGTACGTCGATGAAAAACTTACATTAAAAGAATAAAGCTTCTCCCTTGTGAATATGGTTTCAAATACAAGCAAATCATCGAATTTTTCGCCGTGAAAACCATTTTGCAAACATAAAATACTTTTCAACAATATTGTTGCATGTGCTACAAATAGAGTCACATCCAAGAGAAATCAAATTCGTGATTTGACTGAATTTTTAAAGATAGCAGTGACAACCTTTTACTTTTTTATTCAGTCCGATAACCATTGTTATAAATAAGACAAATAAAAACCAGAAGTGATAGTGTGTTCGATCCAATGAAAAATTTAAGAACAATTTATCGAGTTAGTGGCATAAACAAAGGTTGGATTGCTTTCAGCCTGTTCAAATCTAAATTGTTTCGTCGAAATTATATGAAATTGTGTACATTTTCTTGAAATTGAAAATGATACAGTCTAATAGAAACAAATAATGAAACTCCGGGTGTCAACACTACGTTCATTCGCAAATCCGGCGTGAACACTTCAGACATCTTTATAAAAAAAAGAAAAAATGTCAAGGTTAAAAAATCTAACCTTCTCGCAACAGTGAAAATCGCACTTTTACTCAGTCCGTCAGTTAAGTACCATACTTAGGCGATCATATCTCGAAAGGGACATGACTGACTAGGCAGAAGATTATCCCGCAGTAGGTCGCCATTACTTTCTATGGTTAACTGGTTGCCAGCCAATGCTAGAGAACCGAATTTGTACTGTCATTTAACTCATATCTGGAGGGAGAAGAGATAGATTATATTACATTATTATATTAAGTATAATTAGAGGGGGATCAATTTATTACTTCATATTGTTAGAAAACCGATACCCAACTTTATGCCCAGTAGAAGCCTTAATCATGTTTCTAACTATTATATTCAGTCAGTCAGTTAAGTACCATACGTGAAAAACGCTTGGGCGATTATGCCTTGGACGAGATATGACTCGAAGATTATCCAGCAGTAGGTTGCCTTTACTTTCTGTGGTAGACTATAGAACCCTGTCTGTCCTGTTATTTAACCCATAACTGTAGAGAAGAAACAGATTAACAGCTTTCCCAATAGTATTTGCGCGTAAGTGAATGCAAGGAAATTCAACTGGAATTCGAACTCGGCTCCCCGATTTCTCCTTCCAAGCTGATATCCATTGCACCACAACGCACATCCGGCTTTTGCCCCCCAAGCTCAAAAATTGTACTTTCTCTCTTAAAGCACCAAAAGTCTATCCTCAGTAAGCAAAACCAACATCCTTTATTCACCCAGCGATTTTTATGATTGGTCACGCCAGACAGAGAGGAAAGAAAATTAAGCATAGCTTTTAATACTCGTAGCAGCTTTTTTTTAGTAGGTTCACATTATTTAGCAGAAATTTAAAAACGATTAAAATAATATGGCACATAGCAATATGTAGAAATACCTGCTTATTTATTAAGAACCTTTCCAGTCATAATCTTTTAAAAAGAGAATGTAATTTTGCCAGTGTCTAGTTATTTTATTAGTTTGCTCAAACAAAACCAGGAGCCGCGGTGACTCATGGTTACGCCCGGCTATCGCATGCAAAAACACTTGACTTGCATTCAGTATCGCAAGGGTGAGAGCAAGAATGTTAAACAGAGAGATATTTAAGTAACTGCATCCGTGTTGCTTTAGAGAGAGTTTTACTCAACGTGATGTTCGTTAGAAAAAGGCGTAAGACAAGGATGTGTCTTTTCACAGGATTTGTTCAACCTATACAGCGAGAATATTTTGAGGACCCTAGATGACAGGCCAGGATTTGTTAATTGAGGCCACAACCTGAACAACATAAGGTATGCGGACGATACAGTGCTGATTGCGGACACGGAAAGGAAACTACAAGACCTCATACAGAAAGTAGCAGTGGAGAGTGACAAAAAGGGACTACAAATAAACTTTAAGAAAACTGAGTGCATGTTCATCAACAAAAGATACAAGCCAAAATGCCAAATACAGGTGGGGGATAACAGAATCAAGCAAGTACAAAAATTTAAGTACCTAGGAAGTGTTCTAACAGAAGATAGAAAGTGCGACACGGAGATCCGAAGGCGAATTGGCATGACAAAGGAAGCGTTCCAGAAGATTAGCAAAATACTAACACATAGGAAAATCTCAATAGAAACGAAGAAAAGAGTGCTAGACTGCTACGTGATGTCAGTTCTTCAATACGACAGTGAATGCTGGACAATATCATCGAAAATGAGGACAAAACTGGAAGCGTCCGAAATGTGGCTCTACAGAAGGATGCTACGGATATCGTGGACTGAGCATACAAGCAACGGCGAGGTGTTAGAAAGAATGGCAACGAAAAGGAATTTAATACTGAGCATCAGGAAGAGACAACTGAAGTTCCTGGGACATGCAATGAGGAAGGAGAGCCTAGAGAACCTGATACTGACTGGCCAGATAGAAGGAAAGAGAGACAGAGGATGTCAGCGGATAACATATTTGCAGGGTCTGATCAGGTGGATGACAGAACGGGGGTTGCCAGGAGCAACAAACTCAAACATACTATGAGCCACAAGGGATGGGGAGACGTGGAGAACCATGATCGACTACGTTCTGAAGGGACAGGGCACATAGAAGAGGAAGATATTCGGTTGAGGATTCGAGGGATGCTGCATGCCATATTCCGGCTGATAGTTAATTACGAAATATTGAAGGGAACAAAATTCATAAACATTAAAATCTCAGTCATTTAACTAACATAAAGTTTCTAACAACTGAATTACCGAAGTAAATTGGAGTAGATAGATCTATCTATCGACCGGTTCACACACTACCCACGTCTATTGAACAGGTTAAGAGGCTCATCCCTTGTTCCCTGTTTAGGATGTGGCTTCCGGCTTTCTCTTTTCCAATCATCTCGCTTTGTTTTTGTTTTTGTTTTTTTCAATTGGAGCAGATAGATCTATCTATCTATCGCCCGGTTCACACTCCACCCATGTCTATTGAACAGGTTAAGAGGCTCATCCCTTGTTCCCGGTTTAGGATGTGGTTTCCGGCTTTCTCTTTTCCAATCTTTTCACTCTTACGTAGCCCCCTGCGCATCAGTGGCGTTACCGCCTTGCTCGGGGTGATACGATTAAAAATAAAAAATACTGAAAGTTTAATTTGTTACTTGAATAAATTATTATGTTGTTGCAAAAAAATGGACGACTTAAGAAACATAATTTGAATCTTAAAGAATTAACTGTATATGTTGAAATTAGTCAAAACATGAGCCTGGAGAATCAATGCACCTCTGCTATTGATCGACAATTTTTCCTACTTGATAAAAGGTTATTAGCTGTAATGCAATGAAGTCTTTGAAAACTGATTCCACTTCCGGTTTAGATCGAAAAGTTTTACCGTTTAAAAATGTGCTTAAGTGCTTACAAAAACGATAATCGGTGGGTGAAAGGTCAGGAGAATATGGAGGAATTGGTAAACTCTCGTATCTCAAGTCTGTGAGTTTTACAACGTCATTCTTGCAACATAAGCCGCACTTTATCGGTATCAGATATGGACCACGTCGATTCAACAAACCAGGTCTCATTTTTTGTAGGGGTGCATGCATTTCAGCAAGTTGATTGCAGCAAAAGTCAAATTTGAGCTCATGCAAAAGTGAACGAAGGTCATGTTTGTGTAATGTTCATAATTAAAGACTTCTACACTTCAACATGTGCGTTGTGGTGTAGTGGATATCGACTCGGAACGACAAATAGGGGAGCCGAGATCGAATTCCAGTTGAATTTCCATGCATTCACTTGCGCACAAATACCCTTGGGAAAGGTATTAATCCGTCTTTTCCCTCCAGATATGAGTTAAATAATAGAACAGATTGGGTTGTATAGCCTTGGTCGGCAACCAGTCTACCGCAGAAAGCAATGGCAACCTACTGCCAGATAATGGCAACCTACTGCCCAGTCAGTTATGCCTCTTTCGAGACATGATCGCCCAAGCGTGTATCACGTATGGCACTTAACTGACTGACACTTCAAGAATATTTCTGTCTGAAAATCAGTTAAAACTTATTAAAGAGCACGCATTAATTATTACGTATACCAACATTTACTGAATATATATTGAAAATGAATTTCAAAATAAAATACCTGAAACAGTCATTATTTTTGTAACAATCTAATAAAAATTAATAATATTAAAGTTGTTTTTTATAATAATTTTACTCTAAGAAAGGCGATAAAGTCACTAAAACGCAAGGGGAGGTTACTGAGAGTAAAAGAAAAAAGGAAACGTTGGGGAGAGAAGACAATAAAATAACAAAATTTAAAAAGAAAATGATAACGACTGATAATGAATTTAAATGTTTAAAACTCGTAGTTGACAGGAAAGCAAGAAGCCGGAAGACTTTCTTGCTAGCCCCTTAACAAAGGTGAGGATTGCGAAAGAATAAAGCATTAGAATGGAACTGATGGTTACATCTACTAATTTCAACAGTGAAACGATGAGACCTACCCGCCAATCAAATACTGCGCTTAAATTCCTGAAGTCAAGAAAAACAGCTAATCGAGACACTTACCATGAAAATATTTATGGAGAAAACAACAGGGAGCTATTTTACGGCCTTGTCAAAGTGACTGAAACTCAGACGCCAGGTCAGCACCAATGACATTGTCGATTCTTCTTTGAATTCTCTCAAGGATATTTACCCGTCCTCCCCACTGAGGCTAGATGTGACCCAAGGTCTAATTTTTTAAAGTGGGAACCACGGGTGCGAACGCTCGGTTTACTGGTCAGCTCCCACCTACGCGGTAACGGGTACGAAGCTTGTCTTAGCTGGCTATTGCTTGTTAAAAGCTTGTCTTAGCTGGTCAAACCCGGCCAGCGAGCAAGAAGTGAGTATCTGAGAACAGATACTACACTTTGATCGGAGATTTACCCTAATTCCCCACTGGAGCGATTTGTAATACAAGGTCGGTTTTAACGCAGGAAACCTGAGGGCGAATGCTCATGTCACTAGTCAAAGATTACGCAGCTCCCGCCTACGCTGTAACTGGGTAGAATGCTAGTCTTAGCTAGTCATAGCTAGTCTTATTTGGTCATTGCTTCCACACCGGCGAGCAGGTACTGAGTACCTGAGAACAGATACTACGTTTTGATTAAAAACCCTACTCCCCCACTAAAGCGACTTCTAGCACAAGTTCAGTTTTTAACACTGGGAACCCGAGCGCGTAAGCTAAGGCCACTTGTCAAAGATTATCCAGCCCCCTCCTACGCTGTAACTGGGTACAAAGCTAGGCTTAGCTTGTCAAAGCTTCTTTTAATTGGTCATTACTTCCCGGTCGGCGAACAGGCAGTGAGTATCTGAAAACACATACTACACTTTAATCCTGGCCTTGGACCGCGGAAGTCTCCCTCAAGAATCTTTAAATAAATAGCAGAGGCACCAGACTACGTTTATTTGTCAATGATATTCAATGCATGAACGAATGGTAGACATATAATACAATATAATGTGTGTATGTGTCTGTCTGATTTATTTTACGATGACCGGAAGCTAAAGTAACACGTCAAAATGAATTAGAAGCAAGATGTGATGAAGATAGCAAATTACATTTTTATAACGATGTCTAGTGAAAACCGACAAAAAAAAAAACGTCTAATGTAAAAGTTGGGGAAAACTATCTAAATTCCTGCTAACAGTCCCAAAATCATATTTTGTGTAGACAAGTTTTACTACTGTAAACCATGCTGCAAGCAAAATAAAAACATTCCATGAAATAGGTTGTCTCTTAACAAATCGGAAACAGAAATTTACAGAGTGTCCCCCCCTCAAAAATAATGACATGATTGTGTAGTCTAAACTTTTGCTTAGGTTTTAATCACTTAGTTAAAATCTAAGTTTACTTTGCGGAAATACCTCAATAGGAATGTGCCATGATGAAGGATCAGGTGTGCCATTGTTAATGAAAATTGGCATCTAGGTCCCACCCTTTAACCATTAAATAAATAAATTTAACCGCCACTTTTACTCCAACAGTTTATTTTCTTGCACTTATCGCCTCTGGAAATCTTTTACGTTTGTTTCTCCTGATAGCTACAATCTTAAAGATAAAATTACTGTCAATTGTAACATCAATTGCCATCTTCTATCTTCTTGAATCCCATTCATCTGTTACCTTTTCTGCAATAACCCATGAACCCAGTCTTTTCTCTCGCGGTAGCCCTCTTCAAAGAGAAGGTTTCGCCTTATATGGGGTAAAATTATTTTCAAAAGATGTTATGTTTTCTTTGAATACCTTGTTCGAATCTTGATAAATCGTTTATTGTTCAACACAAGGCTTATTTAACTTCATTAGTCTGTCTCATGTAGGTACTCATATATATATATATTTAAATGATGTCAGTTTTGGAGGGGCACCTTCAAGGTATTTTATATCAGGATCAAAGATCCTATCCCACATGATATTCATTTATTCCAATAACGTCCTTTCAGAACGTTATTGGACGAAAGTAAGTATCTTATTGATAGCATTATATTTATAACTAGCAGTATAGCCCGGCGTTGCTCAGGTGTAATGAAAGCTTTAAAACTAATCCATGGTCCTGGAGCTCAGACTCTTTGGACGTTGGCATGAAAGACTAAAAAGCAATAGTTATTTCCAGTTAAAGCAAAACCGTAGACTGAAAGAAAAATGAATGGATATAAGTCAAATGTTGATTTCCTGGGATCGATATCAAATATGGTTTTTCGTCGTAAACTGAATTTCGAAGGCCAAATAAGTCCTCTGAATAAATGGTATCATAGCTGAGACTAAGAATTACAATTATACCTACTTAGAGCCATACCCAAAGCAAAAACTAAAATAAAAGAGCTGAAAAAATACAGACATACAGACAGATAAACAGACACACACACACAAACATCTAGCCTTTTATATATATATACATATATATATCATCGATTTCCTGCAATATTGTAAGAACTGCAACTTTGAAACTTCTGAATATCGTTTCTTATGTCTTTGTCGATGAGTGTATCAAATTTGATTAAAATCGGACCACTCCTTCTATAACCTGATTTTTTTTGATTATCGATTTTTGATATTTATCGGAGGTACCTCGACACAAAATTTAGCTAAGAACACTCGGAGACGCTTATAGTACAACTGTAAATTTTCAAGATAATCGGTTCAGCCGTTTCGGAGTCTATAGTTAACGAACACACACCTACACAGACACAGACACAGACACACATACAAAGTTTCATTTATAAGTAGGTTTAGTTTAGATGTTTGTGGGGGAAGATATATGTGGAAATGTGGGTTATGATTAAATTCGATGTATGAAAAACAATTTTTTTTCATATTGTCATTAAATTACTTAACATTCAATTGTCGAGTTTGAATTCCAGCTAAATCTGTTGCACTTACTTATGCACAAATACCCTTTGGAAAGGTACTAATCTGTCTCTTCCCTCTTCAGCCATCGGTTTAATAGCAGGACTATTGGGGTCTATAGCCTTGTTTGGCTAATAGTCTACCGCAGAAAATAATGGCAAAATACTTTTGAAAATTCTTATACCCAGTAAGTTAGTTATCTTTCTAGACATGATCGTCCAAGCATGTACCACGTATGGCACTTAACTTACTGATCTAGAAATGTACATATCAAATTTTTTCATCTGGTATTCAGTAAAAATAAAGGTGCATTTATTTTTAAATATTCATCCTGTACAAACTAAAGAGCCATTTGAAGTAAAGGGCCAGTCTAGTAGCACGGGTAGATACATATGGTTGCTGTATTAAGAGAAAATGCTCTTCATAGCAGTTTTTATGAAAATGCCTGTAGAAAAAACAAGGGGAAACCACATCACTTCGGTGGGAAAGGGAGTGAAGGCGGGCTGCCAAGTCAAGATCATTTACATTGCAGATCCTCCTTTAGATTTTGTCAAGAATCCCAAGATGAATGGCAGAAGCACCCAGTATGGCACCAATATTCAACCCACGAAAGAATGGTAGATTAATAAATGTGCAAAATGGATTCTTACGGGGGAAAAAAACGTCCTACCCTACACAGTGACCGAACCTTCAAAGCAGTAAATGAAGCTATGAATTTGATGTAGTCATTTCATTTGAGATAATTTGAGAGAGTATGGTCAAGGAGGCGAGGTGTGTTGCTCTCTTGGAGGCTAGCTTCATCCATTCTGATAAAAGGCAGGAATGTTTCTCTATGATGATTACAGAAGCGTAACTTCTTCTTGGAGGCATTAAAACTTACGGGCCATTTTTCTACCCATTCAATCGCAGATTCGAGGTTCTTTTGAAGTGCAGCTGCCGGGTTTAGTAGTAAACTGATCTAGATTTCGCTGTTTAGGTTTCATTCAAATTTCTTCTTCAATCGTCTTTGGTGCTAGGCCATTGACGCGACTGTTACCATCTTTGTTAAATATCTTAGATTTTTTCGTCCTCTCGCTAATCTTTTTATACTTACTCTTACATTATAATGTAAATATTTTATTTTCTGTATTTTTTTAATCATATCACCCCGAGCAAGGCGGTAACGCCACTGATGTGCAGGGGGCTACGTAAGAGTGAACAGATTGGAAAAGAGAAAAACCGGAAACCGCATCCTAAACAGGGAAAAAGTGATGAGCCTCACACCTGTACAATACACGTGGGTGGAGTGTGAACTGGGCGATAGTTTAGTCTATCTACTCCAACTGAGAAAAAAAAAATGAAAATGAAAAAAAAAGAAAAGTGAAAAGATTGGAAAAGAGAAAGCCGGAAACCACATCCTAAACAGGAAACAAGGGATGAGCCTCTACACCTGTACAATAGACATGGGTGGAGTGTGAACCGGGCGATACTTTAGTCTATCTACTCCAATTGAGAAAAAATAAATAAAATAAAAAGTAGGGGCGTTGAGTTAACTAAGTTTTAACTTAGTTAAAGTCCAGTAAAAAAAAATTTCTTTGAAAAAAGTACAAAAAAAACGCACTCGTTCACATAACTACGAAACTTTTAAAATTAGCCACAACAAAAAATTAAAATAAAATAAAATCAAAGCAAAATCATTACTTACTAGTAAAGTTGATCCCCCCCCCCCCCCCAAAAAAAAAACACGTGCTCAACCAGTGATAGAAGAATTATTTTATCTTTTTGGATCCTATGTGCATGTATGCGGGGTGGGTATGGGAGTCAACTGACTAGACAGTGGTCGAGCAAAGAAGACGACCAAGGAATTTAAGAGGAATTTTAAAACAAAATTATCCTCTAGTAAAAAAAAATTTCTCTGAAAAAATACAAAAAAAAAATAACTATGAAACTTTTAAAATTAGCCACAACAAAAAATTAAAATATAATTTCCTACATTTTACAGCATCCCAAGACAAATATTCTTTTGACCATATCACTCTTCAGTATAAATGATTTTGGTGTACGTTGGTTTTTAATACTATTTAGGTTGATATTTTGTAATATCTTGCACACATTATCAATTGAAAAATGGTTGTTACGATTTCATTTACTCCTTCCTTGTTTAGTCTTTAATTTTTGATTACCTACTGAGATACTTTTAAATATTTTCGAGATGAGGTACTGAATTACTTGCATGATTTATATATATGAGATTTTTCTGTTTCTCAATACTCTGGCTAGCTTTTTGAAATGCGTCTTTGGCCATGCCAGTGAGTTTTCGGATCTCGAAGTCTCACTTGCCATAAACTGCAAACAATTTGTATATTATCAGCACTTTATTACCGGATAATTTCTATTGGACCAGTAGTTTCACAAATTATTTTTTTAGCTGCAAATCGCTTACAGAGGCACCTACAAAAACTTAATTCCGATACTACTAATGAGATAATACTCCTAAGCAATTTTTATTATTAATAAAAAAGTGGTGTATAATCCTTTATGTAGTTTTTATGAAACTTCTACACGACAGTATATATATATATATATATATATATATATATATATATATATACGGTCTCACACCCTGATTGAGCACTCTGGAAGAATGGTTAAACTTTGAAAAACAGTAGCTACTCTGGCATGTACGCATCGCTCATTCAGTAAAATGAATTAGAGCACCCTAGCTATTGGGCGCGTATAATGATAATATATCCGCCAAAAAGTCTGCCTTCTTCCACTGAACGCCCATGGCCCAGATGTAGAATCGCCGAGTGACGCCAAATCGGTCGCGTTTCAATCCTGGGTTAAAAAGCAATCGGAGTCTAATCGTCCTGATGAGCTGGGATACAGCGAAACAGATCTGTCTGTGGTGCGGATGAAAAAAAAATATATATATAAGAAAGATTAAGACAGACAAGTTATTTCATGGTAAATCGGATGTATAGGCCTATTTTAGGTGAACCATCATCAGCTGCTTTCGTTTTTATTGTACACAAGATTTAACACGAATTCCTGTAAAATCGTTTGTACAATAAAGAAGGAAGCTGATGATGGTTCGTCTGAAATAGACCACACTTCCGATTTACTATGAAATAACTTGTCTCTCCTAATTTCTCTTATGTTTGCTCTATACCTATATATATATATATATATATATATATATATAGAGAGAGAGAGAGAGAGAGAGAGAGAGAGAGAGCTTTCTTAGAGAGTTATCCAACCACTGTATGTACAGGATACTCTTTCGGATTCTTTTATATCTACACTGTATGTTGATATATATATATATATATATATATATATATATATATATATATATATATATGTATATATATTATGCGATTGGTAAATTATCACCATTTTATATTTTTGATTTAATGCATATGCTTTGATTATTTTTTACTTTGTTGAACCGGAAAGTATAACAGAGTCAGTTAGGCACCTTCTGTGAAGGAAATATCCACAAATACACCATTTACCTTGTCAGAAATTTGGAAACAACATGTAGTATTATTTAGCATTTGTGCCCGAAACTCCAGTATAAATATTTCAGCGTTTGGTTGACATTTTGAAGAGAGTGCAAATGTTTCAGAAATCTTTGCGGTTTGAAAAAAAATCCCTAATTTGTTTACGAGGGTCTCACTCAGCATCGAGGCCTACATCATGTACCGTGAGAAGGTAGAAACTGCCCTGAGTCAATAAGGTACCTCTGGAAGACCATGTGTTTGGCAACACGACTCTTCAACATGCCACACAAGCAATATGCCCCATTCATGGCTGTCAGACAATTTCTGTGGCCGCTTAGCTTTCCAGACTGAACACAAATGATTTTATGTAAGAAGCAATTGAGTGAAGGCCCCACAAAACTCCAACAATAGACTGAAGCAAGAATTATGACAGCTTTCACCGAGTTAAAAAGGATACCGTCGAAAATCGTCTGAAGGGCCGTGGTTGAAGGCAATGGTGATTTTATTGAATAAATTTACTCTAGTATTGCAAGAAAGTTTTGTGCAATTCTGCTAAATATACATATTAAAATGAGATTTCAGTGTAATTTTCATTTTGTCGTTATTTAGACGTCAGTTTATACATCACATACTGTATATACGGATCAGAGTATGTGTAAATATTAAGTTTGACAAACCATGTAGTGACAGTGTGTTCCACACAAGAACACAATCATTTGTTTTGGCCAATGCATCTTCTGAAAGAGTTGTTGAAAAAAGATACTTCGCAGAGCTCGCTTGGCTAAACATTTGTTTTGTAGAAACTGTTAATACAGAGCTTCGTCAATTGAATTTGTTTAGGCAGAAGGAGATCTTCGTTTTTTGCTTCGTGGATGGTCGTGAGAAATTTCTTTCTTCTTTACGATTCTTATCATTCTCTTACCCAAATCCTCGACACCCCCTATAACCAGTCACTCTTTCTCATAACTTTCCTCCTATGTACCCCTGTAACCTCTGTGCACTTACTTGAGGCGATACGATTATTTAAAAAAGATAGACAGATAGATGTGTAAAGTCCGAGATAGATAGATAGATAGATAGATAGATAGATAGATAGATAAGAACAAACTGAGATAGATAAATAGATAGATAGATAAAAACGGACTGAGATAGATAGATAGATAGATAGATAGATAGATAGATAGATAGATAGATAGATAGATAGAATTGGAGTAGATACATCTATCTATCGCCCAGTTCACACTCCACTCACGTCTATTGTACAGGTTAAGAGGCTCATCCCTTGTTTCCCTGTTTAGGATGTGGTTTCCGGCTTTCTCTTTTCTAATCTTTTCACTATTACGTAGCCCCCTGCACATCAGTGGCGTTACCGCCTTGCTCGGGGTGATACGATGAAAAAAAAAAGATATGAAAAGAAAAACCTAGATAGATAGATAGATAGATAGATAGATAGATAGATAGATAGTCAGTTTTCTCAACCTTTTCTTACCCACTTTCCTGACACCTCCTGTATTCTGTCACTCCTTCTCATAACTTTCCTCCTATGAAACCCCCTGCAAAACAGTGGCAGTAAAATACCTTGCTTGGCGCAATATGATTATAAAAAAAATACTCACTCGAAGCCTATTTACATAGATTGATTGATTTACTAATACATTTATATTAGTCGGATTACATCTTTTACTCCCTTGCACGTTTTTTTTTTCACTCTTCCATGACTGTTGGGCGAAAAAGATGCCTTTTAAAGAATGCGCTCTTTTATTTTCAAACAATATAAATATCCTGTGGTATAAAATTTTTGTTTATATTAAATAGATAATGGATATTTAGCCAGAATATTTGCTTTCGTCAGGTTTTATTAATTTATACAAATTTCTTGTTTTGTTTTGATAATTCTGTAGTAATATGACGTATATTTGAATTTCGTGTGTTCAAAAGCTCTGCGAAATTATATGATAGATTGCTTTCAAATAAAAATATTTACTTCATATTTACAAATATATTTCCATTATCATCACGGAATTAATAATAAATAACAAAATATCTAGAAAATTAAAGGCTTTTTATTTTATTAATCAAATATTAATGTCACATTGATCAAATATTAATCGAATATTAATGTCACATTTATCAAATATTAATCAAATATTAATGTCACATTGATCATATATTAATCAAATATTAAATCATTTCTAATCAAATGTCGGTTACAAGTGACTGGTGTTCTTATCTAAATCTAAACTTATTTATCAATGGAAATTTCTGTGTGTTTGATGTGTGTGTGTGTGTGTGTGTGTGTGTAGCCGTTACCTATAGACTCCAAAACGGCTGAACCAATTTTCTTGAAAATTTACACAGTTGTACTATAAGCGTCTGCGAGTGTTCTTAGCTAGGTTTTGTGTCAAGTTACCCTCGATAAATATCAAAAATCAATAATCGAAAAAATCGAGATATAGAAGGAGTGGTCCGATTTTAATCAAATTTGATACACAAATAGTCAAAGATATTAGAAACGATATTCAGAAGTTTCAAGGTTGCAGTTTTTACAATAGTGCAGAAAATCGATGATATATATATATATAAAAGGCAAGATGTTTGTGTATGTGTGTCTGATTATCTGTCTGTATGTCCTTTATACAAATCTACAATTTTTATCCGATTCTCACCAAACTTCACAAATATTCTTTAGGCTGAGTCTCAGCTCAGGACCATGGATTAGTTTTAAAGCTTTCATTACACCCGAGCAACGCCGGGCTATACTGCTAGTTCTTTTAAAATAATTTGATAAATCAATTATATTTGGTATATTTTTTGCTGATTTCTGACTAATATGTAACCACGTTTTGTTTTCATCAACCTGAAATTGTTAGAGAAAAACATAAGAACTAATTAGACTGTTCTTTCAGTTTCTCATTCATCGCTCTAACCACTGACTTGTCGAAATGATTTGTGTTACGTAAATTCCTTATTCGACAAACAAATCCTGCTGTTCATTTTATGCAGATGAGGGAAAGTGATATGCGATTTTCATTTTAACTTAGAGATTCCGTTTTTGTTCTGAAAGAATCGACGACATGTCAGTAATTTTAACATTATGCCAACCAGAGGAAACCATATCTTCACAATAGTGAATTCGGAAATGCTTTTTAACACGTGCTGAATTCTTTAAGAGAATGCATTTGAATTACAAGGCAAAGAATGTTTTTCATTTGTAGCTCAGCGGGTAAATATTCCTTATTCTGCATACGTATTTTTGCAGTAAGAATATATATATATATATATATATATATATATATGACATACATTAATACAGGCAGCGTTGAAACCGTTGTATATATATATATATATATATATATATATATATATACAACGGTTTCAACGCTGCCTATATTAATGTATGTCATATATATATATATATATATATATATATATATATATATATTCCATTTGGAAAACGAGGTATTACGCGACCTAGGTTTCTACTATGAATGGTGTCTTCAGGCGATTTTCAAAAACTGATTTACCGTTTGCCTTTTTTCTGTTTTTTTTTTGTTTGTTTGTTTTTTTTTAAGAAAGCTCACTTAACGGTATTTTTAAAAGCGTTCTTAAAAAAACCCAAAAAACAGTAAAATCAGTTATTGAAAATTCCCCTGAAGACACCTCACATGGTAGAATCCTAGGTCGCGTAATAACTTGTTTACAAATGGAAACTATTCAAAAGTTCAGCAATATAATTGTATTGAACACATTTTAATACAAATGTGCACTGGTCTAATCTTATTATGACCAGAAAATAAGTAATTAAACACTAGATAGATAGATAGATAGATAGATAGATAGATAGATAGATAGGTGTGTGTTTGTAACCCTGGGTTTCACGCTCTTGCAATCGTCAGATAAACTGATTAATTTTTTTTATAAAATTGGCTATATGTAGGGTTGCATATATTCGTGTATTTTTGTGGAAGTGGGGGAAATCTGTCGTCATGACAGACGCAGACATATATATATATATATATATATATATATATATATATATATATACATTTGTACACCCATTTATGTGCGCAAAGACACACACACGCGCGCGTCCACCAACTGGGGCTTGCATAAACATATACATGCGAATCGTGCGGAGATCAGTATATATATGTATATGTGTGCCGTTGCGCACATACATACGCATTCGATTTGTGTATTCGAATAATGTAGCGATCTCAACGCGCGGGCAGTTGTCGATTTCTCGTACGTACATATGTACTTATGATGGGTTCTGTGTGAAACTATGATAGGTAAGAATTGTTATTATTTTATTTTATTTATTATTTTTAAGGCTGTATTTTTATTTTTTATTTTAAAGTTGGTGATTAGCTTGTTTTTTTTAATTTTTTTTTTGAAATTCTAATTTGTAATGTTTGTTAGTATTTATGTGTGGTGGTATTAATTTTACTACGGCAGAGAGGAGTAATTTACGTTAATGATGATTGCGGACTAATACGGTGATAGTAATATTTGATGATAATAACAGTTGTGGTAATAAATAGTTGTTGTAAAGCGGTAGTAGTGATTAGTAATGGTTGGTGTGATGATAATAACAATAAATGAAATTATTATGTTGGTAGTTTGAACTAGAGAATAGTTGATAGGATTATCGTATCAGCAGTTGCTTATTTTTTCTTTTTTTTTTCATCCGTTTGGTATTAATTGTGATAATATGTATTTATTGTTATGTCTGCATTTGGAAATTAGTTCTGACCTTGTGTTTAGTAAGTTCTTTTGTGAACGTATGTGAATACTGTAGTGCTCTTCAAGTATTTTCTGTTGGAGAATGAAAGATTGTGTTTTTTTTTCTTTTCTTAAATGACCCCTCAGTGGCACCGATGTAGTACATTGTGTTGTTGTTTGCACTTAACTTGGCTTTATATACTATGTTTGTTTGCTTGCAATTTCTCTGGAGTGGACATGTAGTTCCGTTTCTGCAGTTGCATTGAGGTTCTTCGGTTGCATTATTTCAGGATGTTAATTTTTTGTTGTGACTTTTTATTATTTGTGTAATATTTCTTGTACAGCTGTAACTGATTTTGACGTTGTTTTTGTTGAATATTTTTGCTAATCGGTTTGTCACCGGGAAGTATTTTTTCTATTAAGTTCAGGAATGTCTTACCTGTCTGTTTTGACGGATTTGTTGTATGGTGGATTAAACCAGATAATATTTATTTTTCTGTTTTTGCTTTTTTGTTGCGGCGGTGTATATTGTAGTTGTTGTTTGTATCCACATTATTTTAGTACTTCGTCGTATGGTGTTCTGTTGTTATTGAAAATGTGTATGTTAGATGAATTTTCAGATAGTCTGCGGCTGATTGATATGGGCATTTGTTTGATGATTGAAGGTGGGTGGTTGGAGAATGTGTGTACGTAAGTTGGATCGTCATTATCTTTTCATACGAACCATACAGAAAAGATAATGTCGATCCAACTTACGTACACACATTCTCCAACCACCCACCTTCAATCATCAAACAAATACCCATATCAATCAGCAGCAAAGGGAAAGACGAACCAGTTACAGTGGGTGTCCGAGAAGGGAGAAAAAGAAGGATGGGAATGCAGGTGTGATGACAGTTGCAAAGATAGAGAGAAAAGAAAAGATATACAGGATGATGTAGAAAGAACTAAAGTCAAGTGGTTAAGAAATGGGTATTGACATTGCATTTAAATTCCTGGAGGTTGTAACCGTCAGGAACCGCACACACAAACACACACACACACACAAAAATTGCATGCACAAAGAAACATTTGAATCAGACTTCCTATGGTCATGTTTTAGTGTGAAGCATTCACAGCTGTTTTATCTTCTGAGTAAAAATTCATGGTCTATAGTTTGAAAGAGAAAAACATAGGAGACAGGGCTACGTAAAGGTATGCTTGATTTGCTACCCTAGAGCTGCTGTTGATATATTTTTTATTATTATAGATAATAATAAAATATTATTATTATAGATTTTTTTTTATTTATTATTCTACTATGATTATTAAGACACTAAACTAATCTAACGTATGAATAAAACAGTGTTGTAAATGGTGAAAAACGTTCCGTATTCTTTATTTATGTTGTAATAACGAAAGAATGTTGATTTTGGTGTTAGTAAATTGCTTTTTCTGAAATGGTGAACCAAAGAAATAGGTCGGATTAAAGTCAGTAGGTCACGATTCCTGCAATGCTAATAGCACATTAATTTTAAAAGAATATCCAAAAAACTAAAATTATTTTTAAATGCCATGGTCCTTCTAACGTAAGTGATCATGTTTGCCTACTTATTCCGTTTTGGTAAATTGTCATGCCTTTTTGAGAAAACGAGTGAAGTGCTTTCCAGTTGCCTTCTACACGTTTTAAATTCAAAGTGGTGATTGTTTTTAAGAGCATTTAACAATTTTTTTCTTATTCTGCTAACTCAATGTTAATTGTAAAAACGTGCGGAAACAGGAAAAGCATGCAGTCAGATTGGCATTGTTTAGAATAGCGCACCTTTCAAGTTTCTACTTAAAGAACCATTGAAGTGTCTTCATTCTGTTGAAATATCAGTCAGAATCAATTCTTCAATTGATCTTTTAATGTCAGTTTATCGTACGGAAAGAAAAGCGAGTTTCGTGAAGTGTCAAAAAAATTTTTTAACACGGTTTTAATAATAAAATGTTGTTACCAGGGAAATGGTTTTCAAGAAACAGTCAACGTAAAATATGCGTCGAGAAACAAAAAATATATCTGAGAATTATCCCCAGGGAAGTATAAGGCCATGGTTCATAGCGCATTATACAAAGAAAAATTTAACTTAAAAATTAAGCTGTATTTGAACAGAACAAATACTCACAACGTCTTTTTTATTTAATTATTTATTTGATTTTTGTTATTACATTCAGACAACATTTTTATTTGTTATTGGCTGTTGTATTCTCGGGAATTCTTTAAATGTTATTGTTGTGGAGTCTGGTTGAGAAACCACACAAAATAATAAATAACAAACGCACATATGGAGATAGAAATTGAGAGTTATATTGAACAAAATATACAAACTGGAACACGGGTTAGTCAATTCAGGAATACTAGGAATACTATTAGTAGATTCAATATGTTCAGTCTTGTAGTGAAAATGTATGTCCGGGTAATAAGTCTATATCCAAACAACTCCAACTTTCTATGCCTGAACTTACTGACCAACTAAGCGACTGTACAAATGCTCTTTACCAGCTACTACAATTACTACATTATTTAGCTGTCCCTCCCAGTAAGGGCAACATGTGACACATGGTCAGTTTATAGCTGGGATTTCCGGGCTATATGGCCCGACCAAAAAATGTCTGTCTATTTTTACCCAGTCGTGCTTCTACCCTTCGGCGGAACCACGACTGGGTTATTGCTCTCCGCTCGGAAGCAGAGAACGAAGGCAGACTGCCGTTCTCTGTACAAGCAGGATTATATGTACACATCAGGCGAGTTCATTTTTATGTGTAAAATGGAGTGATCCCCAATAGTTATGGTGTCCAGTTTACGTTAATAAAAATTTCGAAATGAACGCTGTATTTTATTTACTAAAATGCACACCAGAATGCTGGACAACACAGAACCAACAACCTTGTGATAATGATAACGAGATAAAGATACATTACTCGGACTATTGTCCTCATCTTTGTTGCCATTTGTCGATATATTCTGAGATGAGTTAGAGTTTACAGTATTTACATTATTCGGACTAATCTTCTCATCTTTATTGCTATTTGTACGAAGATTTTTGAGTCATTTCCCCTCAAGCAAGACTTTAATGCCACTGATGTGCAGGGGGTTACATAAGAGAGTTAAAGTATTAGGCAGGAGGAGAGTGAAGACAAATACGAAGCAACTACAGGGGGGTGAAAGAGAAAGGGCGAGAGAAAGATGTGAACACAGGAGTGAAGACAGTTGCGAAGGTAGAGAGAAAGGAAAAGAACAAGATACACTGGGTGGTGTAGAAAAGGATGGACTTAAGTGGATAAGAGATAGGAATTGACCTTGCATTTAAATTTCTGGATAGTTTTGCTGCTAGAAAAACTACTTCTCTCTCGTATTAAACAGTGGCTTTATGGCCTTGCTTGGGATGAAGTGATTAGAAACAACTCTCTAGTATTTGCCTATATTTCTGAGATGTAGTATTTATAGCATTTACATTTTTCGGACTATTATCCTTTTTTTAGTAGCCAATTGTACAACGTTTCGGCCGTTGTACGTTCCGGCCTTCTTCAGGTGTTTGGAATTTTGAACCGAGCCCTTTATTACAATAACTGATATCATTCTCATTCTTTACGTAAAGCCTCGATTGGAAGGTTTAGAGGTTAGAGGGAGATAACTCATGACTTCCAATCGTGCTTTAGGCAAGGAATGAGGATGATATCGCCCAGTGATTGTAATAAAGTGTTCGGTTCGAAATTTCTAGCACCTGAAGAAGCAGGAGCGTACAACAGCCGAAACATCGTAAAAAGGCTACAAAGATGAGGACAATAGTCCGAATAATGTAAATTCTGTATAAACAATTTTTCTTTTTTTTTTTCATAGCGCCATGTTGTATTTAAATTATGGCTAATGACGCTTATCAATGTGTACGCTTTCTCAATATCACTAATAACACGTTTTTATAATAAGCTAAAATCAACTATTTTTTTTTTTTTGTAAGGAGACATTTGTTTCTATGGGAATATTTAAAATAGAAAATGAAAAAGAACACAATATAATGAACGCGGGTTTTAAATGAAAATATAAAATTAATATCAGTTCACAAATTAAAAACATATATGAAAGATTTTTGGCAAGATAATTCGTGTTTACTTTTCATAATCAAATGTCAGATTTTGTCTATAGAAGAGTCAGTGGTTCAAGTATTAATTTAAAAATCAATCCCTCTTCATAAGTCTTAATATATAGCAAAACAAAAGACACTTTTAAAACAATATCTTTATAATTTACAAGTTATATTTGTGGGCTAATTAATTTCTGCCATTGCATAACCCCAGTAAACTATTAACCAAGAAAGTCAACATTATTTCTTTTGGCTTGCAGAATATTTTGTTTAAAAAAATGGTAGATTTTTATTCAAAAATAAATATGAAAGTCGTAATAGGCATGTACGCCAATGACACCACAGTTTACTCTCGCCTCGATCAAAAATCCGGTGTGGGTGATAAAGCGAACCTCGCTGCGTAGCTTGAGAAGGACCTCCAATCCATGGTAGACTGGGGCAAGCAATGGCTCGTAAATCTTAATGCTTCCAGAACGAAGCTGCTATCAGTTAAACATCACAGACAATCACTCCAACCACCCTGAGAGTAAAACGGTACGCCTCCTTGGCCTCACACTCTCAGCGGGCCTCAAATGGAATGACTATATCGAATCCATTGCTAAATTCGCTGCTATGAAAGTCGGTTTTCTGTGCAGGTCCCGGAAAGTTTTTTTCCGTCTGAATCTATCTTGCACATTTATAAATCTACCATCCGCCCGTGCATTGAATACTGCTGCCATATCTGGTCGGGTGCTCCTGCTATTCTCCACGGGCTTCTCGACAAGGTACAGCGGAGGGTCTGTAACGTGATCGATACCAACTTGGCAGACCGCCTGCAGTCTCTCTCTCACCGACACGACATGGATTCTCTGTGTCTTTTCTATAAATACTTTCACGGCTTCTTTTCTCGCACTTCCCGCCTGTGGAATTCCCTTCCATATACTTGCTTTCCCGACAGCTACAATCTCCAGGAATTTTAAATGTAAGGTCAATAGACATCAATTCATCAACTCACATTCATTCCCTCAAACACTCTACCCAACCCCCATCCTCGGTATCCTCATCCATCTACCACCCTCCTTCCGACATTTCCTATAACTTACCACTATTTCTCAGCACCTTCCCCGATTTAACCCCCTGCGCAATAGTGGCACTGGAATGCCTTGTTTGGGGTGAAATGCTTAAAAAAAATTTAAAGTAGAATGCATTTGGCAGAAGTAAAAAATAAGAAAGAAAATCTTTGAAAATAAAGACTAGTGGATAAAAGTATTTCTTACAATATTAAGTGCAAAAGACAAGAATATCAACACTAAAAGAAAAGAAACGAAAATATTCTGGAAAAGAGACAAATCATTAATAACAGAATATGACTGCAGTCATTGACAAATTGCCAAACTACTAAATAGAAGACAAATATACTCAAAACAGCATTGCCTTCTGCTTTGAAACATTGCTGACCTTTAACCCGAAATATTTAATCATTTCGATCTGTATTGCTAATCGAATTCAGCTTACACTTATCAAACTTTTCAGACATTTAGGCAAGAACAATATTTTTCGGACACAAATCTTAAAGATTTAATTGGCAGTATGGGGTAAGAACAGTTTGTAAAGACGACCGAATGGCTTTATTAGATTATTGTGAAAGGTGACTTTTCAAAACAACGGAGATGAGTCATTAATAGCTGATTACTTTCTGTGAGCAGACCTGGAGAGGGACCTATATATATATATATATATTCATTTTTGGTAACTGTTGACGTTGCTTAGCGGAGTTTTATGTCAACACAAGATAAAACCGTAGAATGGAGAATGTTTGTCTCTATTTTCAACTAAAATTAAAGCCAAGATATTTAGAACGGCTCATGATTAAGCACAATAGACAATAGATAATAAATAATAGATTCTGAACTGTAGAAGAAAAGCATTGAACAAGGAACATTGATGTCTTTTTATATAATCAAATCGCCCCAAGCAAAGCATTTTACTGCCACTGTTTTAGAGTTGATTATTATGTTTCTTTTCAAGAGTGACAGGTTATAAGGGGTGTCAGGAAGTGGGCAAGAGAATGATGACTGTCGCTCTAAAGTCAAGGATCAATTTATATATTGATTGAAAACAAATATATATGGATTCTTTTACTAAACCCCTTTTTCCTTGGTTAACACATATATGTATATATTTTTTTTCTCTAATATTTTTTTACTAATATTTTTCCCTAATAATTTTTAAACTGATAACTTCCTGTAATTGCCATTTAACTCGCTTCTATCTAAAAGGTTTAATCAAATAAACTTGAAAAATATTTTTAAAATCTTATATTGAAACCCATTCTTCTCGCCTAAATACACCTCTTCAAAAAGCCCAAAATCTTAACTTTAAAAGGTAATTTAACTCATTTAGTTGTCTATCTTTATAAAAAATGAATTCCTATTCCTCCCCTTCCTAAATATACCATTTCAACACCCTGATACCCCGCGACTACCAGCTCTGTCCTTTTCCACTTTGTGACCGTTGTTAACCAAAAACCCCTCTACACTAACTCAGGGCCTTCACCATTTGGAAAAACAATGTCGCTGATATGATGTAGAGTCTCTATTAGAGATCCTATATCGAAATGTACATCCGACACCTTTGAATTTTGAAAATTTTCTCTAATATATAGCGGCGGTAAAAATCCAAAACAGGATTGGTAAATAATCTATATAAATTGTGTGTATTTTGACAGCATTTTTTCATTAACACAAGGTTTCGTTGAATAATATAGACAAGTTTCGTCTATTTATTTTGTGTAGAATCCTTTCGTATAGTCTGACAAGTTTGATGGCGTATTCGTTAAAAGACGACAAGAAATCACAGTAATTGTTGATTTTTTCATCAGGTCTGAGCTTTCGGCTTACATAAGCCATTATCAAAGAATGAACATTAACATATAGTGAACATAGAACATTTAAGTTATTGACAAAGTGGAATTAAACAAAGAGAATTAAATCAAAGAGACAACTCCATTTTTAACGTAGCGGATGGCTACAGACGGTGACAAATGGTGGTGGTGTGGCTCTTGGTCCGATTACAGGCATTGGAGTATGTTAGTAGAGATATCAAAATTTATTTTATTGAAGCTAGGTTTAAGCTGTTTGATGTAGATAGCTTCTAGGATTTTGAGTTTTCGTTTATTATTTTTTGTCTAAGTATACATATATTTTTAACGAGCGTTTTTCTGAGAAGTGTGCGTTGATAACCGCGTTGTTTTAAAAGTCGGAATATGTTTGAATTGTCATTTAAGTGTATAGTAGGACGATGACGATATATATAGCATCGTATCGTGACCAGCAATAAAAATGGATAAACTACGATAAGCCTAAGTGTACAAGGTCGCGGTGTAAGCCCGGCTATACAGTAACATCGGCAGCAAAGCCTAATATTCATAGTTACAACTTCTGCTTTGCATTTGGTGAGATCAGATGGGTATAGTTTATTATGCACAGCTCAAAACGACCGAAAGCATCACGGGTGATCATCGCTATCGACTACAACTGATGCGTTTGAGCCGAGCATTGAAGAAAATTGACCGCTATACGAGCAGAATCACGACAAAGTAATTTCGCAACAGGACTACGCTAGGCCACATGTTACAAGACGGGCAAAACCTACCTAGAAGCGCTTCAATGTAAATACCAGAGATTGCCCCTTCTGATAATCATTTGTCTCGATCGATGGCACATGGCCTGGCTGAGCACTACTTTCTTTTTTAGGAAGATGCTAAAAAATCGGTCATGGTTAGCTTGAAATGACGTGTCGTTTGCCGACGTGGAATTCAAATGCAGCCAGAATGATGGGAAAATATATGGCTCTTGATTGAGAATATTTTCAGTGACATGTTTTTAGTTAATTTTCTGCAAATAAAACATTAATCATGAAAAATCAGCTAAAACTTATTTAAGGTCCTTATATATATATATATATAATATGTCAAAAAACTCCGAATTTACATTTGTGAGATAGCTATTTCATCGGGAAAATTCTCGCTTCTTCAGTAACATTCAAAAATAAAAATATATTAATTCAAATATGGTACAAAAGTTCATATACCGGAAGGAGCCCAAAAACATCACGACGAAATATATATATATATATATATATATATATATATATATATATGTATACACACACACACATATATATACATATATATATACACATATATACATATATATCCATACACACACACACACACACACACACATATATATATATATACACAAACACATATACACAAACATACATATATATATAGACAAGTATACATGGACATCTGAACATGTATACATACAAATATGAATATATACATATATGGATATATATATACATAAAAGCATACGTACATATGAGATATACACACACGTACAAGTTTTAAAAACTTGGGGGATTAAAAACGGAAAATTGTTTTAAAAATTGTGATCCAGACAAAAAAACAGAAGAGCAGAGACATTTTTTTCTTTCTTAATCACATCCTATTTTTATTTCCTTTATTACTTTTTTGATCAGCAAAGCAAATTCTATAATTCTGCTCTTAGAAACAGCGGTTATAAGGGCTACTGATATCAAATTCACAAATCCTACTCGCATTTATAACAGCAAAAAGAAAAGATCTAAAAAAATCAACTGGTTTATCCCTCTCTACAATATGATGAATTAAAATTAAATTGGGATAAAATGTCTTAAATCTAATCAGCAAACACTTTCCCAAAACTAATCCTCTTAGCAAAATATTCAATAATAATACACTCAAGTTAAGCTATAGTTGCACGGATAATTTAGAAAAAATAATTAAAAAACATAATAACAAAGTCCTCGACAAGTACAAAAAACACGGTAAATTACAATGCTCAAATAGATGGCACCAAAGACAAAAGAACTAATACCAACGGATGTAATTGTAGAAATCCTAAAGATTGCCCTTTGTATAATAATTGTCTAGATAGCTCCATAGTTTATCTTTGTACCGTCTCCACAATTGAAAATCCTAATAATATAAAAGGTTTATATCGGTTCTACTAAAAACCCGTTCAAAACTCGCTAGTATCAGCCCACGTTGTCTTTCAACAATAGTTCTTATAAATACAGTACTTCATTCTCCAAATACTATTAGTCTTTTAAGGAAAAAAATAAAAACACCGTTAAACTGAAAATCCTTGCAAAGGTCCGAAATTTTAATTCTTTCCGTGCACCTTGCTACTTCTGTCTTAACGAAAAATTAGAAATTATCAAATTTAGGGACAAGGTTAAACTGTTAAACCAGAGAAATTAGCTCACCGTTCATTGTAAACATATTTCAGCATTTACATTAAAATCCGGGTTGTAATATTGAGAAATTAAAGAAAATCTCTTTAACTGCCTTTGTTGATGCACGGTTTTGTTCGGGTTGGACGTTCTAGTTGATCTTTGCTGGGTGTGTCGTTCGCCATGTGTTATCATACTGATATTGGCCAGGCGTTTGACACGGCATTGGTCAGCGGGTTGTATGGTTGTGGGGTGTTCTAGCCAACGTAGAATTTCGCGAGACCGAGGTATTGTAAATAGGTTTGGAAACAGTGTGGGACTTGGGCCTTGAGAATCAGGGTTATTAGATGTTGGTTTGACCGTCAGTGCTATGGGGAAATGTGTTGGGCTTCGGCCGGATGGTATGTGCTGCTTTGAGGTCTGTCGAGTATTGGTATGATAATCCGTGTTGGATTAGATGCCTCATGGCTGTATATGTTGGGGGTCGGTGTTAAGTTGGGTGCTTGCCAGGTGTTAGTGTGTTGATATGTGCCGGGTTGTGTACCTGAGGGAATTGGTTGGAAGCGTCCGAGGTGGATGAGCGTACCCATTAAATAAAGGCAAGTTAATATCTAAGTATTAGTGTATGCTTTTATATAAGTGTACATCTGTTCTTTTGTACTAATAGACATATTGGTTTTTTCTTTACTTGCTGATGTATATTTATATGCATGCATTTATTTGTACGTGTGTGTATATCTCATATGTACGTATGCTTTTATGTGTGTATATATACATATATATATATATATATATGTATATATTCATATTTGTATGTATATATGTTCAGATGCCCATGTATGTTTGTCTATATATATATATGTATGTTTGTGTATATGTGTTTGTATATATATATATATATATATGTGTGTGTGTGTGTGTGTGTGTGTGTGTGTATGGATATATATGTATATATGTGTATATATATATATGTATATATATATGTGTGTGTGTGTATATATATATATATATATATATATATATATTTCGTCGTGATGTTATTTATACAAACGTAGACATAGATACACGCTTGTACGCCCACTGACGTGCGCAGACACACACACACGTACGCTCGACCACCGGGGCTCACATAAACATAATTGAATGTGAACAATATGGGGCTTGGCAGATATATGTATATGTGTGACGTTTTTACATGCATACGCATTTGATTGGTGTGCAGTGTATCTACCGACTCGGATGCCAGAAGTTTTGTATATGTATTTTTATGCATGCGGTTATATGTTTTGTTTTGCATATGATCATCTGTGTAGTTATTGGCGTGTACGTTCTTGTTTTTAGTTTCTGTAATATCCGTGAGTATATATCTAATTATGTTTATGTGGTCATGCACTGAAATATGATTGTGTCTGCCATGACCTCATTCATTCAAGGCTGGTCATGTTACAATTTCGCTTTTACGTGTATCCAGTATTGTGGCGGTTCATCTTGCTTACCAAACAGAGCTTTAAAATTTAACAGACGAATTGACAAGTCGATAAAAACCAAATTTTGAAATTTATGTATGTTTATATGCTTGCATATAATAATCTGTATATGTGTCTGTTTGCAGGTGTATGTGTGTATACTCGGTTATTTGTCCATGTTTAGATGTTTGTAGGTTTATTTATGTGTGCGATGTTTCTCTTCTTCGTTTAATATATGAATAACTTTCTAAATCTAATAAATTGTTAAACTTAGAATTTTTTTTAAGTTTGCAATAATAATAAAGTGAATCTAATAGTCAGTTAATAATGCTGATCTCAATTTAATCAAATATTAATTACTAAAGCCTTCCAAAATTATTTTTGAGTCTGCTCACGTATATTCCAAATTAGAAGTTACTTTATTCTGATGGGTCCACACTGTCTGTGCAAGAATGCTACCCTGATTAAGAGAGTTTGGCTAGTTTTTAAATTTTTAAAACTCTTCAACTAAAACCCTCATCACTTGATAAGGCATAAGAAGTGTTGAAACAAAATAGCTACCTTTGTAGTGATATTATAACATATCCATGTTAGAATTTCTGAATATATATATATATATATATATATATATATATAGTTATGTATTAATTGTACATTGCGACACGGAAATTTCTATGTTTCGAGAAAGATTCTCATCATCAGGCAATGTTGATGTTAGTTGTGCAGAAGATTTACATTTAAATGACAAAAACCTCTGGTTTTCTGTGAATGTATGTGGGCGTTTCTTGTGGCTAATCAGAATGGAGATTCATTTTAGGATTTGACCTCAAAGAAGACGTATTAACCAACTTTTTCTGTTTTCCGTCTTTTCCCCTCATCCTACCCGTCTCTTGTTTCCTTTCCCCCCTTAAAGGTCGGAGTGTTGACCTGCCTTTAACCTGATTTTATCCTTTTCCCTTCTCTCCCTTGAGTTTGATTACTTTTGATGTGGTATTCTCATTGAGTACCAATACTATATTCTTTTACTTCCTTATCATTTTAGTTTATATATATATATATATATATATATATATATATATATATATAATAAAATAATATATATAATATATATATATATAATAAAATAATTTTGGCTATAACTGGGGGACAAAGCTCAAATTTCAAAAGAAGATATATGATTATAGCCGTTGGAACAAAAGAAATAAAATAGACACTTTTCAGAAAATCAATTTTAGAGAAGTTCAGGAAGAAATTATTGACTCATAGATGAATTAATGTTAAATTTATGGCCAAGAATCGTATACAATTCATGACTGAGCCCAATCCAACTCTGCAAGAAGACGAATGACACATATTTCTGCAAGTGAGTTTTGATAGGAAGCACCATTTATGGCGGTTTTAATGACGAATCGTAAAATCTTTTCGTAATTTTACAGCTTTCGGTCAATAAAATTATTTGTTATCCCATTGTTTTGGCTTCCTTTTGAAATCATTGGTACGAATAACAACTAATTAAAGAATATTGATCCTTATTGATGGCCAATGATTGATTAATATTCGATCGAATTGGACAGGTTTTGTGTAACTTTAAAATTGCTGCAATGTACAGGAATGATTCCTGATGTTGTTTAGGGAAACGAATAAAACCCCCGGGTAAAACTAAATTACAATGGAAAAAAAGAACAAAGTTAAAGATCGTATATAGTGAGAATTGGTACAAAAATAATAAAAGAGGTGGAAATATACTGTGATTTTTTTTTTTTTTTTGTAAATAAATGGTGGGGAAAGAATTATCTGAGATCTAAACTTATTTATAAATGGAACTTTGTCTGCATGTGTATGTGTATGTGTGTGTGTCTGTGTGTGTGTGTGTCCGTTAACTATAGACTCCGAAACGGCTGAACCGATTTTCTTGAAAATTTAAACAGTTGTACTATAAGCGTCTCCGAGTGTTTTTAGCTAGGTTTTGTGTCGTGGTACCCCCGATAAATATTGAAAATCGTTAATCGAAAGAATCGGGTTATAGGAGGAGTGGTCCGATTTTAAACAAATTTGATACACTTATAGAAAAAGACATAATAAACGATATTCAGAAGTTTCAAGGTTGCAGTTCTTACAATAGTGCAGAAAATGGATAATATATATATATATATATATATATATATATATATATATATATAAGGCAAGATGTTTGTGTGTGTTTCTGTTTATCTGCCTGTATGTCTGTATTTTTTTTCAGCCCTTTTATTTTAGTTTTTGCTTCGCGTTTGGCTAAGTAGGTATAATTGTATTTCTTAGTCTCAGCCATGATACCATTTACTCAGAGGACTTATTTAGCCTTCAGAATTCAGCTTATATAAAAACATTATTTGATATCAATACCAGGAAATCAAAATTTGACTTACATCGATTCATTCTTCTTTCAGTCTACGGTTTCATTTTAACTGGAAGCAACTATTTTTTTTTTAGTCTTTCGTGCCAACGTTCAAAGAGTTTGAGCTCCAGGACCATGGATTAGTTTTAAAGCTTTCATTACACCCGAGCGACGCCGGGTTATACTGCTAGTTATAAATAGAATAGAAATAACAAATAAAACTTTGTGTTGAATGACTCAGGGAAGAAAGAATATGTAAAAAAATAGAGAGGGTCGTGGAGATATGGGTACAAGAAAGAAAAAGAATACAATAACAAAAAGAAACATGATGTAACGAAAGATTCTTCTGATTTTTATGTGCCATGTCTCTTCAGGACGTAGGTGATCAGGGTTCTCCCCCATCTCTCTATCCCACCTGGCTTTTAGCAGGCTTTTTCCTGTTACCGCACCCCAACCCCGTTCTACCATCAACGTTCTCAGGCCTGTCCTGTATCTTACAGGCTGTCTCTCTTTCCCTCTATCTGACCAGTAAGTAACTGATCTTCAAAGCCCTCATTATATGTCCCAAGAACTTTGGCTGTCTTTTCCTGATGCTCAGTATTAATTCCCTTTTCGTTTCAATGGTTTACAATATCACATCATTACTCACATGCTCGATACATCATATAATATAATACATAATATCCTCACCATTCTTCTGTAGACTACATTTCGGTTGCTTCAAGTCTTTCCTTCATGTTTGATCAGATTATCCAGCATTCACTGCCATATTGAAGAACAGACATCACATAACAATCCACTACTCTCTTCGTTGTTTCTAGTAAAAATGTCCCTGTCTCTTAATACTCTACTAAGCTCCTGGAATGCATCCTTTTGCTTTTAAATTTCAGGAATGTAAATATATAGAAACTGATGTGACCACAAATTGGGGGGTCAGTTTATATATTGATTGTAATATGGAATTTATCCCCCAGTTTATATCTAGCATGCTTCTCTACAACCACATTTCGGTTGCTTCAAGTCTTTCCTTCATGTTTGATGAGATTGTCCAGCATTCACTGCCATATTGAAGAACAGACATCACATAGCAATCCAGTACTCTGTTTTTTGTTTCTAGCAAAATTTTCCTGTTTCTTAACACCCTACTAAGCTTCTGGATTGCGTCCTTTAATTGGTATTTTGTACTCTTCTGTTTGCTGATGACCATGCATTCAGATTTCTTGTAGTCCTTTCTTTCGACTTTCTTCATTTACCATTTTTAGGAGGTCTTGTAGTTTTCTTTCAGTGTCAGCTATCAGCACTGTATCATTTGCTTAACATGTTTTCTTCACATTGTGGCCGACCATGATGAATCCTAGCATAATTTCTAGTGTCCTCACAATAGCCTCGTTGAATAGACGCAGGTGTGAAAAGAAATCTTTGTCTTACACACCTTTGTATAGTTGTGTTTTCTGAATTCGTTTTCTGCCCGTATATAGGCGGTTTGCTGCCAGTGGAGGTTTCTGATTACTTCTTTACCAAATATATCGAGGTTGTTGAGAATTTCTAACAATTCTTTGTGGCGTATCTGGTCAAATGCCTTTTCATTACAAGAATGAAATAAATACAATTTTGAAAGAATGAAACAAAAAAGAAAGAAATACATAATGAGAAAGAAAGATTAAAAGAAAGAAAAATGTAACTTTGAAAGATAAAACGGAAAATTACGCAGAAGAAAAAGCAAGGAAAGAAACATAACAGAAAATGATTTAACTAAACGAATGAAAGTAAGAATGAAGAAGAAAATGAACAAAATAATGAAAATTGAAGAGAAAACCAGAAAGAAAAAAAATCAAAAGAAATAAGTAAAAATACAGACGACTGAATAAAAATCAAGACAATGAAAATAGGGAAAAAAGAAAAATGTCAAAATGATTTAAATTTACTAAATATTCGTACTGGGTGCGGGCTTACGGCCATATCACGTTCAATACACCGGTTCTCGCTCGATCACCGAAGTTAAGCAACGTTGAACTTGATCAGTTCTTAGATGGGTAATAGAATTTTAAGTATAAGTAATTCTTATGTTGATATTTGTTACTAAATAGGTTTCACATATGTATAGTCTCGTGCCAAACATAGACGAGTGTAAGTAAATAGCTACCTTATTTAGTCTGAGACTTACGGCCATATCACTTTGAATACACCGGTTCTCGCTCGATCACCGAAATTAAGCAACGTCGAGCCTGGTCAGTATGTAGATGGGTGACAGCTTTGGAATACCAGGTGCTGTAAGCGTTTAATGACTGATGTGCGTTGTAGTGCAGTGGATATCGGCTCGGAAAGGAAAGAGAAATCGGTGAGCCGAGTTCGAATTCCAGTTGAATACCCTGCATTCACTTAAGCACTAGTACCCATGGGAAAGGTATTAGTCCGTCCCTTCCCTCCAGTTATGGGTTAAATAACAGCGTAGGATTTGGGGACACAAAAACAAAACCCTAATGAATCTTGATACTCGAAAAGAAAAAAATTATTATTAGACACAAAAACTTATGTATAAACAACAAGAAATTGTTGAAAGAAAAAAGTATTACCAGCAATAAATGAATACAAATTTAGTTGGCATTAAATGACCCGCCGAGGTTGATATGCCATAAAACAAAACAATCAACCAACTTACTGAATGCAGTTTTTCAAAGTGTTTTGCAGTCATACACGTCGGAGTCTAGACTTTGTACAAATTATAATAAAATAATTCTGTAAATATTTGGGCTCGCCATTATGTGATGAGCTCCATCTGATGAAAGTACTCTAAAATTTTCATTTTATTCTTTTTTATGTGCCCTGATTCCTTAGCACATGTGCAATCATGCACTCCACAATTTCTTAACCATCGTTAGTCCTGGGTACGACGATAAACTATATGCGGCAGCAAGTGAGCGGGAAATTGGAAGTTTCAAGGAGCGTGGAACAATTTCATAATGACTTTATTCGTAAGTACACTCAAATTCGCTGTGATATTACCAGTTAGGGTCCCACCTATGGTTAGATATACCCCCAAGCAAATATCACAACACTGGGAAAGTATAAAAATAATTTTTTATAGTAAAAATACTATCAATATATTTTATAGAAAATTTACCAACAATATATTAAACAGTAAAATTGAATATATTACTTACGTTGTCAAAATAAAAACTTACTCTGCTTAATCTTATTTCTTGTAAAGCGAAACACATTTACAGTTCTCGCTTGATTTTGTAGTATTCTTTTAATTAATGAAAATGCAGTTAAGTAATTAAAAGTTAATGATAAACTAATGTCAAATTCTTGAATTAAATACAATGTTCGAATTTTCAACTATGCCTATAATTCTGAGATGAGGTAGTTTTTACAATATATACATTATTCAGACTAGTGTCCTCATATTTGTTACCATTTGTACGACCTTTCTGTTTTTGTAGGCTCCGGTGATTGTAATAAAGAGTTCGGTTCGAAATTCCTAGCATCTGAAGACAGCCGGAGCGTACATTGGCCGAAACCTCGTACAAATATTTGTTCTAATAATGCAAATACTGTGGAATTTTCATACTTAGATTTTGGTATGAACTAAATCTAGAGGTTGGAATATACCAAGTAATCAAATGCAACAAACCAAATATTTCCACAGTTGCTGAAGGTAATGTTTTTCACCCGATATTTCCTCCCACACTCGGTCTGCGATCTATCGACACAAACTCGTGAGGAGGAATGGCCCCTG
>JBBBDQ010001639.1:1512500-1540000 GCA_037127315.1 Ascarosepion bandense
TGTTCATATCTATCTATCTATCTATCTATCTATCTCAGTCTGTCTATATCTATCTATCTATCTATCTATCTATCCGTCTGTTCATATCTATCTATCTATCTATCTATCTATCTATCTATCTATCTATCTATCTATCTCAGTCTGTTCATATCTATCTATCTATCTATATCTTAGTTTGTGTATATCTATCTATCTACACTCCTGATCAAAATTTTAAGACCACTTAAAAATCTTTAAAAAGAAATATTTTTACGGATACATTTTAAACTCCTCCCACTTCAGTTTAACAATACTATAATCTAAAATGTTATGGAAACAAAAAGCTACATTCCAAACATTTTATTTAGAAATTTACATTTTTATAAAATGAGGCGATTTACACATGATCAAAATTATATAACCAGAGAGAAAAATTCTACGAAATTGTACAAAAAGGGTATGAAAATATTTAACAAGCAAATTTATTAATGAATTCCACCTCCACTGATTTTGATGACTTCAAAAATTCTGTCAGGCATACTAGAAATAAGCGTTTCCATTAAGGTACGGGGGATGTTGCTCCAGCTTCTGAAGTTGGCTTCACGAAGTTCATTTTTTGTTGAATATTTTTTGCCATTTCGATAAACATCTCTTGTCATCCATCCTCAAACATTTTCAATTGTGTTCAAGTCTGGTGAGCATGCAGGATTTCCCAAGAGATGGACCCCATTTTCTCATAGAAAGTTCAAGATTCGTCTTGCAGCGTGGATTGCAGCATTATTCTGTTGGAATAACCATCCATCCTCACACAAACGATGGCCCTCCATCATCAATGATGCTTTCGTAGAATGATAACATAATCAGCCGCGGTTTGCCAGCCCTGCACCAGCCGGAGATCAATCGTCCCTCTGTAAGAAAAGGCACCCCATACCATTAGGGACTCTCTACCACTATGACGTGTAGAGAACATTTCAGGAGGCATGTTTTTGTAATGCCAATAGCATTGGAAGCCATCAGGACCATCGAGATTGAATTTCTTCTCATCAGAAAACAGAACATTCTTCCACTTCTCAACGCCCCATGTTTGGTATTCACGACCAAATTTTAAGAGGTCTAACTTGTGACGTGAATGCAGCCGAGGAATTTGTTTACGCTTTTTATTTACCATGCATTTTTGTCTTAAGTGTCGTCTGATGGTTACGGGACTGAAATCAGCATCTGTGACTGCCTTAATTTGACTACAATAAAGTCCCACCTCTTTCATAACAACCTGTCTCATTTTCCCACTCAATGCAGGAGAAATTTTGGGGGGCCTACCAGAGTATTTGGCTTTTCCATAATTCTCACTGTTCTTTAGAAAGTTGCAAATCACAGCTTTACTGCGATTTACCTTAGCTGCGATCGCCCGCTGTGACAAACCTTGCTTATGGATTCGAGAACGCTCGACATTGGTATGTTTGCTTGCTTTAGGCATGGTAACACCTTTACACAGTGATTGCTAATGTCTAACTGAACTAAAAACATTGGGATTACCATAGATCTAACAATTTATAGCCCTGGTCTCATAATTTTGATCATGCGTAAATCGCCTCATTTTATAAAAATGTAAATTTCTAAATAAAATGTTTGGAATGTAGCTTTTTCGTTCCATAACCTTTTATATTGTAGTATTGGTAACCTTAAATGGGAGGAGTTTAAAATCTATCTGTGAAGACAATATTTCTTTTTAAAGAATCTTAAGTGGTCTTAAATTTTTGATCAGGAGTGTGTATATATATATATATATATATATATATATATATATATATATATTCCATTCATATTTATCTCTCTGTTTTTCTATCCTCTTTCTTTGCTAGTTCTCCTATCTAATCTCTCTAAAGTCTCTCTCTCACTCTCCCTATATATATATATATATATATAAAATGTGTTCTTTTTTTGTATCTTTATTTCAATACGTTTCTCCTTACATATGTGTGTGCTTGTTTGTTTCTGCTGTCTCAAAACAAACGCATTGTTTTTAGGCATCAGTTAAATATTAAACACACACATTTTTCTTTCAGATAACAGCCATATGCACATACATACAGTGTCTTTATTTTTACCTTTAATACAAACAATCTTGCATGTAACATGCCTTGGTTCATTATTTTAACTTTGCTTGGTAGAGTCTGATGACTTCAGCGATTTTAACATTTTTAAAACTGAAAAATGGCAAAGAAACGAAGTGTGTTATGATGGATTCAAGTGGCAATTACGCTTTTATTGTCAATAAATGCTAATGTGAAACAAATCCAGTGTTTCTTGAGAATTGCTAAAGTTTTTTTTTCTTAATTTGAACACTTAGCCTTGTCCTTATGTTAGCTTCAAATATCCTGGTTATGTAAGACAATATATGTACGGACTAGTTCGCGTCAGAGCAGCTGGCCAGACAACAGATCGGGGACAAAAGTGTGACCCCAAGGAAAGTAACCGATTACTTATGCATGCAAAAAATGGACAGTCGAGATATCCTATCACTCTACTGCAGTAATGTCTCATAAATAAACAAATAAAAACTGTTGGTTGTAATAAAGAGAAGACAACTGACTGGATAAAAGAATTGATTTAATCTGCATTCAAATAATGACGAACTAGTAACAGGGACTTTCAGAGAAATTAATCAATTTAATATTAAGAAAGAACTATCTATAAGAAAGGAATATTATGGAACTGTTATCTGGTTCCCCTGTATGACAGTGAATGCTTTGATAATCTTCTCACAGATGAAAAGATCTGGGGGATAATAGAAAAGCGATTCTACAGAAGGTTGAGGTGGCTAACATGAACGCAACATGCGAACAACGAGATTTAAGGGAATTAGAAACAAAACAAAAAAAACATTTATGCTGATGAAAAGAAAGTTGAAAACTATAAGGAAGGAATGTTCGGTAAAGATGACACTCACATCCAATATGGAAGTCAAGAGGGAAATATCTAAAGTATCAAATGTATACATTTGCTTTCTGAGATTAATGGCTAAAAAAGGTCTTAGCAATGATCAACTTTCTTTAAACTTTCTTGATCTAGGGATAATCTGTTTTTTTTTTTTGTTTTCTTTTTTTTTGTGTTGATTTTCATTTTTCTTTTGTATTAGCTTTCATATAAACTTTAAACGGAAGTACATACATGAGAAAGTTTCGTAAAATAAAACAAAAAAGTGCAAATAGGGGTCGGATTTGTCGGATTCTAAGTATTTAGTCAAATATTATTTCTCTGTTTGCAGAAGGTCATTAATTCCTTTGTGTTTAGAATATGAGGGTTATTCTGGTGTTTTAAGAAGAAGATTTTGTTTTGTTTTTTTGTTTTTCTAAAAGTTATCTTTTCTTATTCTATTCTAAGATTTAGTTTTCGTAACTTTGTTGTTTTTTTTAATTTTTTATTTATTTATTTAATTACAAAAAATATTTGGAGAGTGCAGTGCTGTTTTGCACTCATTATTATTTAAAGTCGGTTTATGGTTATATGTACGTTGTGGTGTAGTGGATATCGGTTCGGAACGAGAAATCGGGGAGCCGAGCTCGAATTCCTTGCATTCACTTACGCGCAAATACCCTTGGGAAAGGTATTAATCCGTCTCTTCCTTCCAGTTATGGGTTAAATAACAGGATAGATTGGGTTCTATAGCCTTGGATGGCAACCAGTCTACCGCAGAAAGCAATGGCAACCTACTGCGGGATAATTTTCTGCCCAGTCAGTCATGTCTCTTTCGAGACATGATCGCCCAAGCATGTTTCACTGACTATGGTTATAGAATTGATTTTTCTATTTGTTCTGAGTAGAACCAAAGTAATATGTAACAATACCGTCAGAATAGGTGATAACTTTGTAAATTTTACATTCGGTCGTATATTGACCGTTAAGCTAGCAGATTAGGGTTTTTTTTACAATTATTTTTGGTCGGGTTACTGCTATTAATAGTCGAGTTATTATTTTGCAGGTTGAACATATACTGTTATGTTGTGAGATATACATGTCGACGTTCTTGACACGACTATAACTATCCTTATTGTTACTTTTATATTTCATGTCATTTTTTTTCATCTTTAGGGTAGGAGACTGGTTGAAATGTTCGTCGATTAAATTTAGGTAATTTTCCATGTTGGCTTTGACGTCATGATTAAAAGATAGATTAAACCATATGATGTTACATTTGCGTGATTTCGTTTGATTTTATCAGAGTATTATAAACTTACATCGTGTTTCCTTTTAGCTAAAGCCTTAAATATATTTCATTTCATTCTTATCAAAACTACCTTTCAGCGTTTCGACCTCTGATCTACGGTCAAAATTGCAAAAGGGAATTAATGACCAGATGCAAACAGAGAAATAAATATCTGACTAAATACTTAGAACCCGACAAACCCGACCCCTATTTTCACTTTTTTATTTTATTTTACGAAACTTTCACACATTTATATATATAGGAATATTTGTGTGCTGAGTTCTATGTTCTTGGTTATCTTCCCCTCTTCAGAAAGGACTCCAACGTCCATATGCATGGGCTTGGTGTATATGTCAGTGAACACCTCCCCCTAGCTAGAGTAACATCTCTTGAATCCCAGGACCAGTCTTTCATGTGCTTCTGTCTCTCACTTCTAAGCTCCGTTAGCTAGCTCTTCTTTCTCTACCGCTCCCCCTTCTCTTCTGACTTCAGTACTTGACAGCATCTGTGACAATATCGACAAGGCCATTTCTTCTCACCCATCTGCCCATATTTTCGTGTTTGGTGACTTTAACGCCCACCACACTAAGTGGCTCGAAAACTCTGTAACCGACACTGCTTGTGTATCCACTGCTGGTGTCCACACCATTAATATTTCAATCTCCCAATCCCTTACGCAAGTGGTGGACTTTCCCACGCGTTTCTCCAATAGCCCTAATGGAAGGGTCTCGCTACCAGACATCTGCTTCACTTCCACCCCAAATTCTTGCACCAACAGACAGCTCTGCCCTCTCGGAAATTCTGACCACGCTGTAGTATCTCTCAACATCTCATTCCACTCCACCCCTACCCAATAAACCCAGACCAGCAGAATACCCTACTGCTATCAAAGAGCAGACTGAGATTCCTTAAGTGACTTCCTCTGCGACGTCCCTTGGAACAACGTTTTTAGTCTTCCCATCGAAGATTGTGCATCAGAAGTCTCCTCCTGGGTTAAGGCTGACATCGATGCTTTCATCCCTGCCAGGAAATTTCAGCTTAAATCCCATTCGTCTCCCTGGTTCTCGCCCACTTGCTCGGCCGCCATTGCCCACCGGAATCACTTCTTACGTTCTTACGTTCTTACTTCTAAGTTCGGAGCCAAGGACTACTGGCGCCTCTGTAAATGCGTGCTAAACAAGAGTAAGTCCTCAATACCCCCACTAATCAACGAGTTTGAGGTCCTCACATCCTCAGCGGGAAAGAATGAATGCTTTGCCCTTAGATTCTCGACCAATTCGTGTCTGGATTTGTCCAGACACCCGATTTCCCATATAGAACTGAGGCCCAATTGAATGACGTCCACATCACGCCCTCGCTGATTTCTAACATAATCTCAAAACTTGACACTCGCAAAGCGAGTGGTGGAGACGGAATCCCAATCATAGTCTTGAAGAAATGAGCCCCTGAACTCTCCTCTGTTCCTTTCTAAGCTCTACAGCCTCTGCCTATCCCCTGCTTTCCTGTCGCCCTGGATGTCTCTAAAGCATTCGACAGAGTATGGCATGCCGGGCTTCTACGAAAACTGCAAAGCTACGGCATTACTGGACTTTTGTTGGACTTAATCCAGTCATTCCTGTCCATTTGCACACTGATGGTGGTCTTAAACGGACATGCCTCCCAGAACTACCCTACAAACGCGGGTGTCCCCCAAGGCTCTATCCTAGGTCCTACGCTCTTTCTAATCTACATCAATGACCTTCCCGAGGCCATAAGATCACAAGTAGGCATGTACGCCGATGATACCATAGTATACGCCCGCCTCGATCAAAAATCTGGTGTCGATGACAAGGCGAACCTCGCGGCTGAGCTTGAAAAGGACCTCCAATTCGTGGTAGATTGGGGTAAGGAAATGGCTCGTAAAATTCAATTCTTCTAAAACGAAGCTGCTATCAATTAACCACCACAGACAACCGCACCTCCCTCCCATTAGCATGGAACAGAGAGTAAAACACTACGCCTGCTTGGCCTGACACTCTCAGCGGACCTCAAGTGGAATGACTACGTTGAATCCATTTCTAAATCCGCTGCTATGAAAGTCGGCTCTCTGTGCAGGGCCCGGAAATACTTTCCGTCTGAATCTATCCTGCACTTATACAAATCTACCATCTGCCCGTGTTTTGAATACTGTTGCCACATCTGGTTGGGTGCCCCTGCTATTCTCCTCGGACTTCCTGACAAAATACAGCGAAGAATCTGTAATGTGATTGATACTGACTTAGCTGACCGCCTGCAGTCACTCTCTCACCGGCGTGACGTGGCTTCTCTGTTCCTCTTCTATAAATACTTTCATGGCTTCTGCTCTGGTGCCCCCTAGGTGTGAGTTTGCATGAGACACTAGATTGGCAACTAGGTCCCACCCTTTTACAGTGAAACTGATGAAATGTAACCGCAATTTCTATTCCAACAGCTTCTTTTCTCTCACTTCCCGCCTGTGGAATTCCCTTCCACATCCTTGCTTCCCCGACGGCTATAACCTCCAGGAGTTTATATGTAAGGTCAATAGACACCTCCTAACACACTAACCCTCTCATTCTCTCCAACTATCCCCCTATGTACATCCTAACTCGTTTATCGCCCTGTGTAACCCCCTGCGCTATAGTGGCAGTTTTATTTGTATAAAAGACAAAGAGACAGATAAACAGACACACACACACAAACATTTTTGCCTTATATATATATATATATATATATATTATCGATTTTCTTCACTATTGTAAGAACTGCAACCTTGAAACTTCTGAATATCGTTTCAAAAAATATGTATCAAATTTGATTAAAATCGGACCACTTCTTCTATAACCCGATTTTTTCGATTATTGATTTTCGCTATTTATCGGGGGTACCTCGACACAATACCTAGCTAAGAACACTCTCAGGCGTTTATAGTACAACTGTGTAAATTTTCAAGAAAACTGGTTCAGCCGTTTCGGAGTCTATAGTTAACGGACACACACACACACACACATACACACACACACAGACACACACACACAAACATACACACACACAGAGACAAAGTTCCATTTCCATAAGTTTAGATTACTTTAGAACATGTACATTCTACTACAAATATGTACATTTTGTTTCCACAATGTTTCATCAAATAGTTAATAATGATGGTAATAAACGTTTTATTAAAAATCTTTTTGAAATTTGTCTTTCCTTTTCATCTTTCTTGTCCTTCTCTTGATTTCATATCTTATTTTAAGATATCTTCATATCTTATTTTCTGATTTTTCTAACTTCTTTCTTCCCGCCACTTTTAATATCTTTTTACCTCGTACAAAACAAAATTCTAAAAATAAAACGAAGTGTTGTATTTTTATTTTTTAAATTTTTTTTTTCAATAGAACGTTTATCACCATCATTATTAACTACCTGATGAGACATTGTTCTTTCAATGTTATTGTGACAAAGCTTCGTCCCCATGTTGTTGTGGCCTGTTTGGGACCGGAAGTAAGACACGGAAACAAGAAAGTAGGTTCAAACAGTGTATTAAAATCATTGTTGTTTTAGAAAGTGCGACACAAAGATCCGAAGGTGAATTGGCATGGCGAAGGACACGTTGCAGAAGATGAGTAAAGTATTAAGAAACAGGACAATTTTGCTAGAAACAAAGAAGAGAGTACTGGATTGCTATGTGATATCAGTTTTTCAATATGGCAGTAAATGCTGGACAATATGATCACAGATGAATGAAAAACTTGAAGCAAGTGTAATCTGGTTCTACAGAAGGATGCTGTTATTATATTATAGATCGAGCATGTGAGCAATGATGAGGTTTTGGAAAGGATCAAAAGGAAAAGGAAATTAATACTGAGCTTCAGGAAGAGACAGCTAACATTTCTGGGACATGCAATGCGGAAGCAGGGCTTGGAGAACCTGATACTGACAGGCCAAATAGAGTGTAAAAGAGACAGGGGAAAGCATCGGATAACATATTTGAAGGACCTGAGCAGGTGGATGACAGCACGGGGATTGCGTGGTGTAACAGGAGAAATCGTGCCAAGAGCCTCCAGTGATAGGGAGATATGGAATGCCATGATCGCCCACGTCCTGAAGAAGTTTAAAATAACAGAATATATATATATCCAATAAGTGTTAGCAGTCAGCAAACAGAAGTGTACATCCCTATTGTATAGTTACGCTGCGTCTCGACTGCCTCACGACTGTCTCTTAACTGCTTCGCAGCTGCGTACCGAAAGTCACGCAGGTTAGTATTTATTCACGGAAAAGATTCATTCTTATAGAACGGGGCCCCATAACAAATGTTGAAAAAAAATGTACAATTTTGTAGTAGTTTGTAATGTGTACATATTCTAAAGTAGTAATTAATAATAAATATTTATTGCTCTATTTTTATATTAAGCACTGTTTCAAATTAATGTTTTGAACTTTGCAATTATTTTCTTCGTTCTTTATTCATTTATATATATATATATATATATATATATATATATATATATATATAGATAGATAGATAGATAGATAGATAGATAGATGTTCGGAGCTAGAAATGGTTAGCAGATTTCGAATTCCAGTTGAATTCCCTGCATTCACTTACGTGCAAATAACCTTGGAAAAGGTATTTATCCGTCTCTTCTCTCCATTTTTGGGTTAAATAACAGGACAGGCTTGGTTCTATAGCCTTGGCTGGCAACTAGTCTACCACAGAAAGTAATAGCATATTACTTCGGGATAATCTTCTTCCCAGGCATGTATCAGCTAAGGCACTTTACTGATTGACATACATATACTTTTTTCTCTACATTTCTTCTGTATATATTAATACAGACCATATTTCTAAAATTTCCGTTTAAAGCAATTCTCAATTAACAATATATGCTGGCATAAAGGTTTCACCTTTTCAATTATGTTAAAAATAACCAAGACAAAAGCCCAGGTTTTATACTTTGTTCTAGTAGCATATGTGCTGGTACTACTGAACTCCTGTTATTTGAAACTAAGATAGGCATCAGCAAGAAAGTTTCCTTCCCTTATAAACTGACCGAGGATAATGACAATATTCAAAAAACATATCAGGTCATGTTTGAACTGAAGGTTTATTCTGTTTATTATGCACTAAATACGGTAATGGTTTAAGAGCGAGTTTAAGAATAGGCTATGAAAGAATATCTTTGTTCCATGGACTCTTGTTAAGTCATAATATTATCACAACTAAGTTAGGTATTTTTTTTTGTTTTAAGAAAGACCATGCGGAAGTTGTTCCTAATTCAAGAGGCCTTGATTTCGAATTTGGCACTGTTAATATCTCTTTGTAATTATGACTACAGTGTAATACAAAATTTTAAGGTATTGATTAGGAAAGAAATAATAACGTTTTCGAACATAAAATTTAGAAAGTTTTCCTTGTGGACAAGAATATTATTATTTAAAGTTAACAGCTAAAGTTAGTACGACACTACGCGATTTGATGATTCTGAATTTGGAGGGAACGGATATCTATTGTTATAGGTAAACTCTTCAAATGCTGCTTTCAAAATGATATCTTTCTTTTTTGTTTCATGTTAATGATACCTGAATATTCAAATTCGGAATTATTTCTGGTTCATTAAACTTCTATTTATTTTTATCGATCATTTGCTTCTGGTCATTGAAGCGCATTCGATTTTTGAAACATTTGAAAGCTCTATTAAAAATTAATGGCTTCATTCAATATCTATAATGTGTCATGTTCCTTTCAGGACTGCGTTGATCGTTACCCTCCTCAAGTTCCTGTCTTTTCTGTTTGAATTTCTGGGTCAGTAGTTACAATAATTTGCATTATTTATATTCCGAGAAATGTGCTCATCGCTTTTGTTATTATCACAACGTTTCGGTCGGTGGGCTCTCCGAAAGGTAAAAAAAATCAGTAGCGGCAGAAATATGAAAGAGTTGCGACGGGGTCACTGGTGCGGTAAGTAGATTTTGGAAAAAGCATTGACAAGTATCAATGCAGGCAACCAGTCAAGACACAAAGTTATCGGTCTGGAATTGTCTCACATGACAATAATCAAGTATGAGGTGCCTTCAAAATTTTTTTCCGGGCGTTTTTTTTTTTTTTGTAGAGGCATTTAAAATAATTGTAGGCTCTTGAAATTGTATTATGTTATTACTATACATCTGATGATATGATAGACCCATTTTTATCATTTCAGTTTGAAAGGACAGTTGCAGCAGAACTTGATACACACCCTAATAAAAAGCCTGCTGAGGTTATTTGAAAATGCAGTCCAGGCGAGAGGACACTTTGGACGAACGATACCCAATAATGTATTGTGTTAAACTTGGAAAAAAACGCCAGAAAAACGTATGGAATGCTTCTGACTGATTACGGACCCTCCTGCATGGGCCAATCATAGGTTTTTATGTGACACAAGTAGATTAAATAGAATATGTATTTCTCTATTCCCTAAAGATTAACTGGACCGAAATCTAAACTTGAAACGAAAATCTACTGAAGTAGATTAAATATAATATGTATTTTTATATTCCCTAAATATTAACTGGACCGACATCTAAAATTTTCAGAAACATTGTGATAATAAGAAAAAAAATGATGACATTATTTTTTTGAAACTCCCCTCTTTTCTTCAGGATGTGCGTTGTGGCGCAGTGGATATCGGCTCGGAACGAGAAATCGGGGAGCCGAGTTCGAATTCCAGTTGAGATTCATTGCATTCAATTACGCGCAAATACCCTTGGGAAAGGTATTAATCCGTCTCTTCCTTCCAGTTATGGGTTAAATAATAGGACAGATTGGGTTCTATAGCCTTGGTAGGCAACCAGTCTACCGCAGAAAGCAATGGCAACCTACTGCGGGATAATGTTCTGCCCAGTCAGTCATGTCTCTTTCGAGACATGATCGCCTAAGCGTGTATCGCGCATGGCACTTAACTAACTGACTCTCTTTTCTTGCTCGAATTGGGCACGTCGACGTGGTGTAATGTTTAAAAAGCTTGTCACGCTAGCACAATTAAGGCAAAATAATGATTTCAGTCCTCATCGGTTACCCATACTTTCAACTTTGTGTCACATCGTAGCTATGGTTAGAAAATAACGTTTTCCTTGCTCGAATTAACTATTGCTTTTTTATGACCTCTCGTATGCGTCGTGTTGCAGTAGATATCCGCTCGGAAGGAAAAAACGAGAGTCATGTTCGAATTTTAGAAAAGTTTGAATCCGTCGCTTCTCTTTACAGCTACGGGCAGATTGAGTTTTATTGCCTTGGTTGGCAACCATTCTACGTCAGAAAATAATGGCAACCTACTGCGGGAAAATTTTCGGACCAATCAGTTATGAATCTTTCCGAGATATGATCGCCCAAGACTGAATGTACTTATTTTCTTTTGATTTTCTTGTGAGTGTTAAATTACCCAAACATTATAATTTTATTATTTTCCAGAATTGTTACCGGTATCTTTCTGATTGTCATTATCATTTGTTATTCTTTTAGAAATTTCTTTTTTCTCTCATGTTCTATTTATAGTATGTCAGCATTTATCGTTAGAACCACATTTCTGTTGCCCCAATTCTCTATCGTCTGCGAGGGAATCGTCCTCATTCTCTGACTCTTGGCGATTAGATGTTTCCTTCGTGGTACAGTACTCTTAAATGTTTCTGTGGATATTTTTTAACTTTTAATTCTTTGCTTAGTTAATTAAAGGTATATTCCAGTGATTATGGGGGTTTTTACGCGTCTTCGGATTTCTTTGTCGAATTTATATACTTCGAACGTCCCAAGTAAGGCTTCCGCAATTTGGAAGATCTCTTTAGCTAACAACCATGAATTTTGCCTTCCTCCAGTAAAGAATCATTCTTATGTTTTCCCTTTTTCAAGCCGTTCAGTTGGTTGATTGTCTTGTTTCTATGGTACATCAACCTCAGCGGGTCATTTATTGCCAACTAAATGTTATTTATTTATTGCTGGTAATACCTTTTTCTTTCAACAATTTATTGTTGTTGTTTTTTATATAAGTCTGGGGTCTAGTAATACTTTTTTCTTTTCGAGTACCAAGATTCATTGGGATTTGTTATTAAGGGCAGGGCCCCAAGTCCTACGCTGTTATTTAACCCATAACTGGAGAGAAGGGACGGATTAACACCTTTCCCAAGGGCACCAGTGCTTAAGTGTGTGAATGGTATTCAACTGGAATTCGAACTCGGCTCAGCGATTTCTCTTTCTGAGCCGATATTCACTACACCACAACGCACATCCGTCACTAAACGCTTACAGCACCTGGTATTCCCAAGCGGTCACCCATCTAAGTACTGACCAGACTCAACGTTGCTAAACTTCGGTGATCGAGCGAGAACCGGTGTATTCAACGTGATATTGCCGTAAGCCTCAGACTAAATAAGGTAGCTATTTACTTACACTCGTTTATGTTTGGCACGAGACTATACATATGTGAAACCTCTTTAGTAACAAATATCAACTTAAGAATTACTTATACTTAAAATTCTACCAATAGCTGATATCGATATCACCAAGAATAAAGCATTCTTTCGAGACTTTTCAAAGCCTGAGGGGACAGGGTATACATTGATTTAATTATCATTATTTATATTGTTTACATGCAATTAATTGTCACATATTTATGGTCATTATCACAATGTTTCGAATGTTGGGCTCTTCGGCTTTAATCATTTTTTTATATAACTTTCAGAGAATTTATTTAATCTACGAGTGTAGATTGTTTTCTGTACCATTGACATTATCTCTTCTGGGATCTCCCCTTTTTCTATGATAATGGACTGGAGTTGAGTATACATATACTCATGCCATAGTGACATACGTCAGTTACAGTACGAGTACCATAATAGATCCGTAAGTTACCGAGCAATACTGAAGTTACCCAGAGAATACCGCGTCAGTAGTCATAGTAGCTTTGAGCTCCACTCAGCCAGAATAGTATTACACGGACATACTAATTCTAGCATGGCTTCACTTCAAAGATCTTATATATATACACTCCCGATCAAAATTTTAAGACCACTTAAAAATATTTAAAAAGAAATATTTTTTTTATGGATAGATTTTAAGCTCCTCCCACTTAAGGTTACAAATACTACAATCTAAAAGGTTATGGAAACAAAAAGCTACATTCCAAACATTTTATTTAGAAATTTACATTTTTGTAAAATGAGGCGATTTACACATGATCAAAATTATAAAACCAGAGACAAAAATTCTACGAAATTGTACAAAAAGGGTATGAAAACATTCAAAAACCAAATTTAATAATGAGTTTTACCTCTACTGCTTTTGATGACTTCAAAGATTCTGTCGGGCATGCTAGAAATAAGCGTTTCCATTACGGTGCGGGGGATGTTGCTCCAGCTTCTGAAGATGGCTTCATAAAGTTCATTATTTGTTGAATATTGTTTGCCATTTCGATAAACATCTCCTGTCATCTATCCTCAAACATTTTCAATTGGGTTCAAGTATGGTGAGCATGCAGGATGTCCCAAGAGATGGACCCCATTTTCTTGTAGAAAGGTCAAGGTTCGTCTTGCAGCATGGATTGCAGCATTATTCTGTTGGAATAACCATCTATCCCCACACAAACGATGGCCCTCCGTCATCAAAGATGCTTTTTGTAGCATGTTAACACAACCAGCTGCTCTCTGACGACCCTGCATCACCTGGAGCTCCATCGTTCCTCTGTAAGAAAAGGCACCCCATACCATTAGGAACCCTCCACCACTATGACGTGCGGAGAAAATTTCAGGAGGCATGTTTTTGTTATACCAATATCGTTGGAAGCCATCAGGACCATCGAGATTGAATTTCCTCTCATCAGAAAACAGGAATTTCTTCCACTTCTCAACGTCCCATGTTTGGTATTCACGACCAAACTTTAAGCGGTCCAACTTGTGACGTGAAGCAGCCGAGGAATTTGTTTACACTTTTTATTTACCATGCCTTTTTGTCTTAAGTGTTGTCTGATGGTTACGGGACTACAATCAGCATCTGTGACTGCCTTAATTTGACTAGAAGAAAGTCCCCCGTCTTTCATGACAACCCGTCTTATTCTCCTACTCAATGCAGGAGAATTGTTTTGGGGCCTACCAGAGTATTTTGCTTTTCCATAATTCTCACTTTTCTTTAGAAAGTTGCAAATCACAGTTTTACTGCGATTTACATTAGTTGCGATCGCCGCTGTGACAAATCTTGCTTATGGAATTCTAGAATTCGAGAACGCTCAACTTTGGTAAGTTTGCTTGCTTTAGGCATGGTAACACCTTTACACAGTGATTGCTAATGTCTAACTGAACTAAAAACATTGGAATTGCCATCGATGTAACAATTTAAACCCTTGGTCTTATAATTTTGATAATGTGTAAATCGTCTCATTTTATCAAAATGTAAATTTCTAAATAAAATGTATGGAATGTATTTTTGTTTCCATAACCTTTTAGATTGTAGTATTGGTAACCTTAAGTGGGAGAAGTTTAAAATCTATCTGTAAAGACAATATTTCTTTTTAAAGATTTTTAAGTGGTCTTAAATTTTTGATCAGGAGTGTATACATACATATATATATATATATATATATATATATATATATATATATATATTCCATTCATATTTATCTATCTGTTTTTCTATTCTCTTTCTTTGCTAGTTCTTCTCTCTAATCTCTCTCTCTCTCCCTATATATATATATATATAAAATGTGTTCTTTTTTTGCATATTTATTTCAATACGTTTCTCCTTACATATGTGTGTGCTTGTTTGTTTCTGCTGTCTCAAAACAAACGCATTGTTTTCAGGCATCAGCTAAATATAAAACACACATTTTTTTGTTTCCATAACCTTTTAGAGTGTAGTATTGGTAACCTTAACTGGGAGGAGTTTAAAATCTATCTGTAAAAAAAAAATCTTTTTAAAGATTTTTAAGTGGTCTTAAATTTTTGATCAGGAGTGTATATTCCTTACCAATGGTATTCCTGGATTACTAACCAGTTGTATCTTTACGTTTAATATAATCTATTTTTCTATTTCAAATGTCTGTTTCGTTGTTCATTATTTTTGTAGTTCCTCATCCGGAACCCACAACAATATCTTGGCTAGTTCATATTTAATACTGAAAAAGTCCTGAACAGGCAGCATTAGACTTAACCCATCTCCTGCTTCTTTGGCTGCTACATGTCACGTTTGTTTATTCTCACTGCGCTTTCTATTTTCAACTGCAGCATTTGATGTTAGCATACTGCCATTTCTAATTTTTGGACGCCTCTCATACCGTATTTACTTCTATGTTCAGTATCGATAAGTTCCCTTACAATAGCATATGCGCTGATTCTTTCACACTTCTTACTTCCCAGTGTCCGTCACTCTCGAGTTTCTTTATACTTCAACTCTCAGAGGTTAATGAATAACAAGGTGCTAGTATAGCGTGAGGTCTATCAACATAGCTTACATTCTACCCTCATTTTGACTATAGCCTGAGGTCTACCACAACATCAAACAGCAATATTTTATGTGTATACATTTTTATTTAAACGTGAGTGAGAGTGAGCACAGTAGATCTCCGTACTAGACATGGGTAGATGATATATTGAGGTAGACCTCGCGCTATAGTAGTACTGAATAAAAGTCTCCCTATACATGATCAGATATACCCGATTGCATTGTTTCACCTCTAATTATGGCTTTTTGATTATACACAAGCTTCCTTTAAGTGACAAGTCCCAGCATTATTAATCATCAGTACATTGTTTCGGTTTCAGGGTTCGAATTCTTTACTCGTTATTACCAGACAAAAAATAGACTAGAAGATTAAAGGATTTGGCTTGTGAATTTGGTAGGATGCTAATTGGGTGAGCAATCCTCGTACCGGGTAATACGTATTTGTGCTGCGTGCAATGACTGAACTTTGCTAAATGCTTAGGGAACAATCTAACCTCTTGATTAAATAAAGCGTTCACTTCAAAATTACCTGATGTTTACCCGGCTGGAAAACAGCTGAAGAAGTTCGGCTGGCACAGTAGCTGAAACTTGATAATAACAACAAAGATGAAAGTAATAGCGTCAAAATCATGCAAATAATGATAACTCAATATCTCATAAGAATCGTCCAGAAACATTGTGTAGAAAAAGTATAAAATCAACTGATATCAGTCAAAAGAAAAAAACAAAAGTTGCATTTAAGTCGCCTTATACATATATTTTGTGTAATTTTACACTACAATGTGTTATGGTGCCCTCCTACGAGGAATGAATCTTCCTCTTACTATATATAATTATTTGCGTGAATTAAAAAAGACACTCGACGACAGCTAGTTCTGCCGTGCACATTGTTTTACTCTCTGCCTTCGGGCGGAGAGTAATAACCCAGTCGAGTTAGCGCCGAATGCTAGAATCTCGTCTGGGGAAAATTAGACAGAAATTTTTGTCCGGGCTATGTAGCACGGATTACCCACACTAAAAAGGTCTTTTGTCTTAAGTGGGAAGGCAACTAAATACCGCAGTTGATGGCAGTCAAGTGGGCAGTTTGTACGACAGCGAGTACGTAATTAAAGTCAGCTACTAGTCAGGCAATAAGCAGCGTAGCTGTGCCGTTCGAACTTACCTATTTCTATTTACTTATGACCAATATTTATGGTTGTATCTATGTTCTTGTTATTCATTGTTTTGAACCTACCTTCTGTTTTCCGGGTCTTACTTCCGGCCAAACCGGTTACTAAAAACTTTGCGGCGAAGTTTAGCCAGAACAACTGCAAAGCACCATATCACCGCTTCGCCCTGTGAGTTTCAAGATCTCAAAGTCCTCCTTCGTCATCTGAAGTAAAGAATTCTTTCTTGTTTCCATTTTCCTTAAATCTTTCTCATTGCTCATATGTTTTATCTATATTACCAGCATCCTTCTATAAACTCACGTTGCGGCTGGCATTCACTGTCCTATAGGGAGATTGAGATTACAGATCAGTTTAACACACTCTTCTTTGTTCCTAAAGAAAACTTTCCTATCTGTAAATATTTTGCTTAGCTTCTGAAATGCAACTTTAGCTATTCCAATAAAGCGTCAGATTTCTTTGTCCAGTTTTCCGTCATTTGTTCAAGCATTTCAACAGATATTTGTTATTGTATTTGTTTTGATATTGTCATTTTCCTTCCTTCCTTCCTTCCTTCCTTCCTTCCTATCTATCTATCTAAATCAAGTATCTTTTTCCTTTCCTTCCTTCATTCCATCATTCCTTTTTTCCTATCTATCTAAATCAAATCCTTTCCTTCCTTTCTTTCTTCCTAACTTCCTTCCTTCTTTGCTTCCTTCCTTCCTATCTATCTATCTATCTATCTATCTATCCCAAGTATCTTCCTTCCTTCCTTCCTTCCTTCCTATCAATCTATCTATCTATCTTTGTGTGTTCAATCGTTATATACATTTAACAATATGCCGAACTGATCGTAACCTGTGATAAAAATTCATTCTTCCTTCCTTCCTTTCTTCCTTCCTATCTATCTATCTATCTATCTAAATCAAGTATCTTCCTTCCTTCCTTCCTCCCTCCCTTCCTTCCTTCCTATCTATCTATCAAAATCAAGTATCTTCCTTCCTTCCTTCCTTCCTTCCTTCCTCCCTTCCTAACTATCTATCTAAATGAAGTATCAACAGATATTTGTTATTGTACTTTTTTTTATTTTTTTATTTTTTTTAATCATTTCACCCCAAGTAAGGCATTCCATTGCCACTATTGCGCATGGGGCTACACAGGGGAAGGTGAAGAGGAGGAGTGGTTAGGTGTAGGAAATTTCAGAAGGAAGGTGATAGATGAGCAAGGATACTGAGGATGAGGGTTGGGCAGATGGGAAGAGTGTTTGAAAGAACGGAGCAAGTTAGTGTGTTAAGAGATGTTTATTGACCTTACATTTAAACTCGTGGGGGAAGCAATCATGTGGAAGGGAATTCCACAGTCGGGAAGTGCGAGAAAAGAAACTGTTGGAGTAGAAGTTGCGGTTCCACTTCATCGGTTTCACTGTAAAAGGGTGGGATCTAGTTGCTAATCTAGTTTGTCATGCAAATTCGTATCTAGGGGGCAGCAGTGATGTAAGTTCATTGGAGCAGAAGCCATGAAAGTATTTATGGAAGAGACACAGGGAAGCCATGTCGCGCCGGTGAGAGAGAGACTGCAGGCGGTCTGCCAAGTTGGTATCGATCACGTTACAAACCCTCCGCTGTACCTTGTCGAGAAGCCCGAGGAGAATAGCAGGAGCACCTGACCAGATATGGCAGCAGTATTCAATGCATGGGGGGATGGTAGATTTATAAATGTGAAAGATAGATTCAGACGGAAAAAACTTCCAGGCCCTGCACAGAGAACCGACTTTCATAGCAGTGGATTTAGCAATGGATTCGATATAGTCATTTGAGGTCTGCTGTATGTGTGAGACCAAGGAGGCGTAGTGTTTTACTCTCTGGGAGGCAAGCCTGGTCCATGATAATGGTAGGTAGGTGCGATTGTCTATGATGATTAATTGATAGTAGCTTTGTTTTAGAAGCATTAAAGCTTACGAGCCATTTCTTACCCCAGTCCACTACGGATTGGTGGTCCTTTTCAAGCTCGGCTGCATGATTAGCTTTGTCGCCTACACCAGATTTTTGGTCGAGGCGAGAGTAAACTGTGGTGTCATCGGCGTACATACCTACTTGGGATATTATGGAATCATGGAGATCATTAATGTATATCAGAAAGAGCGTAGGACCTAGGAGAGAGCCTTGAGGGACACCTGCGTTCGTATGGTAGTTCTGGGAGACATGTCCGTTTAATACCACCTTCATTGTGCGGTTAGAGAGGAATGACTGGATTAGTTCAAACAAATGTCCAGTTATACCATAGCTCCGCAGTTTGCATAGAAGGCCAGCATGCCAAACTCTGTCGAGCGCTTTAGAGATATCCAAGGCAACGGTTCGGGCTTGTTTTGATTTGGTCATCTCCAATTCGCCCCTCGCATAATGGGCCGTTCAACTTGCCGATAACCGTACATTATATATTCTTGCAATGGATTATTACTCCTTTTTTTCCTTTGTCTTTTTCTATCTTGATTAGTAGTTTCTGAAATTATAATTATCTCATGTCGTCATATGTCGACTTTCTTCTGTTTAGATTATGTCCGCCAATAATAAATCCCTGTATGGCATTTCGTTCTTTTAGGATCGTTGAATTCTCTAGTTAAATACACCCGATGAAAAGAAAGATCTTTGATTTTAACACTTTTCTATTTTTTGTCTTTAGCAAATTAATTTTATGTTAAAATTCAGTCGGTTTCCTTCCAGAATATTGGGAAGAAATATATTGGAGAAAATATATTACCTATAGACTCCGGAATATATAATTTGGTTCCAGTCTTTATTTTATTTTTCTAAAATATGTGAAAATGTATTTGAAAATGTTTTAAAAACTTTTTATTATCCAAATAATCTCATTAGAACTGAAGAAGTAAGAATAATAGGCATTTTTTTTTCAGCTTCTTGGGGAAAAAATAGGCAAAAGGATGATACAAATCAATTTCATTTCAACAGACAAATGGATGCCGCGTCTGTCAATTTAATTCTTTTTCTCTCTCAGTAAAAGACGAGTTCCTTTTTTATTGAGATTTGATGTGATCAGCATAAAATTAGATGACAAATAAAATTTTGTACATTGAATTTATTGACTTTATGTGGATAATTAAATGGAAAGGTTGACTGGTTTCTTCATTTTTTCACATTAGAGTATTCACAAACATAGCTCATTGCGCTTATTCGAATCTGAGTGTGTTGATAACTGCATACCTCAGTATGTTCATATCTGTGTCTCTACTTCTGTTCAAATCTGCCTCCCTATCTCAGTCCGTTCCAATCTGCCTCCCTATCTCAGTCTTTTCCTATCGTTCAATGTATTTCAGCCTGTTCAGATCTGCCTAGCAAAATCAGTCTGTTCAAATCTGCCTAACAAAATCAGCCTGTTCAAATCGGTTTACCAACATCAGCCTGAATTTTCCTCTGTCTTTCAGTCTGTATTCCCTTCCTTTCTCTCTGCCTGTCTGTCTTTCTTGTCTGTCGTTTATTGCTCATATCTATCTATCTATCTATCTCAATCAAGTATCTTTCTTCTTCCTTCCTTCCTTCCTTCCTAATTATCTAAATCAAGTATCTTCCTTCCTTCCTATCAATCTAAATCAAATCACTTCCTTCCTTCCTTCCTTCCTTCCTTCCTTCCTTCCTTCCTTCCTTCCTTCAATTCCTTTCTTTCTGTGTATCTATCTATCTTTGTGTGTTCAATCGTTATATACATTTAACAATATGCCGAATTGATCGTAATCTGTGATTAAAGTTCATTTTTCCTTCCTTCCTATCTATCTCGTATCTATAATCAAGTATCTTCCTTCCTTCTTTCCTTCCTTCCTATTTTCCAATCTATCTAAATCACGTATCTTCCCTCCTTCCTTTTTTTCCCTTTCTTGCTATCTATCTATCTATCTATCTATCTAAATCAAGTAACTTCCTTCCTTTCTTCTTCCCTCCCTTTCTATCTCAATCAAATCCCTTCTTTCTTTCCTTCATATCTCTCTAAATTAAATCCCTTCCTTCCTTCCTTCATATCTATCTAAATTAAATCCCTTCCTTCCTTCCTTCATATTTATCTAAATTAAATCCCTTCCTTCCTATTTATCTAAATTAAATCCCTTCCTTCCTTCCTTCATATTTATCTAAATTAAATCCCTTCCTTCCTTCCTTCATATCTAACTAAATTAAATCCCTTCCTTCCTTCCTTCATATTTATCTAAATTAAATCCCTTCCTTCCTTCCTTCATATCTATCTATCTATCTAAATCAAGTATCTTCCTTCCTTCTTTCCTTCCTTCCTATCTATCTGAATCAAGTATCTTCCTTCCTTCCTTCCTTCCAATCTATCTAAATCACGTATCTTCCCTCCTTCCTTTTCCCTTTCTTGCTATCTATCTATCTATCTATCTATCTCATTCTGTGCCTATCTATCTATCTATCTATCTATCTATCTATCTCATTCTGTGCCTATCTATCTATCTATCTATCTATCTATCTCATTCTGTGCCTATCTATCTATCTATCTATCTATCTCATTCTGTGCCTATCTATCTATCTATCTATCTATCTTATTCTGTGCCTATCTATCTATCTATCTATCTATCTATCTCATTCTGTGCCTATCTATCTATCTATCTATCTATCTATCTAAATCAAGTAACTTCCTTCCTTTTCTTCCTTCCTCCCTTTCTATCTAAATTAAATCCCTTCCTTCCTTCCTATCTATCTAAATTAAATCCCTTCCTTCCTTCCTATCTATCTAAATCAAGTATCTTCCTTCCTTCCTTCCAATCTATCTAAATCATGTATCTTCCCTCCTTCCTTTTTCCCTTTCTTGCTATCTATCTATCTATCTATCTATCTAAATCAAGTAACCATCCTTTTCTTCCTTCCTCCCTTTCTATCTCAATCAAATCCCTTCCTTCTTTCCTTCCTATCTATCTTAATTTAAATCCCTTCCTTCTTTCCTTCCTATCTATCTAAATTAAATCCCTTCCTTCCTTCCTATCTATCTATCTATCTAAATCAAGTATCTTCCTTCCTTCCTTCCTATCTATCTATCTAAATCAAGTAACCATCCTTTCTTTCTTCCTCCCTTTCTATCTCAATTAAATCCCTTCCTTCTTTCCTTCCTTCCTTCCTTCCTTCCTTCCTATCTATCTAAATCAAGTATCTTCCTTCCTTCCTTCCTATCTATCTAAATCAAGTATCTTCCTTCCTTCCTTCCTTCCTTCCTTCCTATCTATCTATCTATCGAAATTAAATCCCTTCCTTTCTTTCTTTCTTTCTTTCTTTAATTCGTAGAAGTAACCTAAATATTTACAGAGCGTAAGTTGAACATCTAGAGAGTCCTCTTGGTTAAACTGCGGGGAAGGCCCCTCAATATAGCTATTATAGTAGTCTATGCGCCAACAACTCAAAGCTCGGAGTACGAAATAGAATTCTTCTATTCAATACTGGACAGTGCTAAGGCTCAGTGCAAAAGCCAAGAAGTTAGGATAATAATGGGGGACTCAAATGCAAAGATAGGTAAAGATAGAGAAGGAGACACGAACGGCAACTTCGGACTAGGAGAGCGCAACGAAAGAGGAGAAAAATGGATCCAATGGTGCTCAGCCAATGACCAGGTCATTACTAACACCTGGTTCCAAGAACACCCACGACGTTTATGGACATGGAGAAGCCCAGGAGGTGACACGAAGAACCAAGTAGATTATATAACTATAAACAAGAGATTCAGGAACGCAGTAGTCCAATGCAAAACATACCCTGGTGCTGACTGCGGAAGTGACCACGTCCCAGTCATCTGCAAACTAAAAGTGAAACTCCGAAGACTGAAGAAGCCCAGCATATCATCAAGACTGCAATACGACACACTAGAGGACGATCTCACTCTGCAGAAAGAATATAATAACAGCGTGAGAAAGAAATATGAAGAACAAATTGGAAAAGGATACTCAAAATGGGATTCACTAAAAGAAGCAATGGTGACCTCAGCGAACAACATAGCCCCAAAGGAAATCAGACGCAGAAGAAAAAACGAGTGGATGACCGAAGAGATCCTCCACATGATGCAAAGGAGACAAAAAACATCGCCAAGACACGGAGCATAGTACAAAAACTTCACAGGGAGATAAGGAACAAATGCAGACAAGCCAAAGAGGAATGGCTCAACAACAAAAGTGCAGAAGTAGAGAGACTGAGCAGGAACAACAAAGCAGAGATGCATAAAGAGAGAAGAGAACTGACGGGACAAAAAACCTGCTCCTCAACAGGATGCATAAAATCCAAGGAAGGGACAATCATATTAGAGAAAGAGGAAATACTCCAGCGATGGGAAGAATACATAAAGGATCTCTTTTGCGACAAGAGAGAATAACCGAAAATACACAAGGAGATGGATGGACCGGAAATACTAAAATCCGAAGTGGAAGCTGCAATGGCCAAATGAACAGAAACAAAGCACCTGGTCCAGACGGCATAGTGATAGAGCTGCTGACAGCCTTAGAAGAATATGGCATAGAAAAGATTACCGACATAATCAACGAAATTTATAGCAGCGGAATAATACCAGAAGACCTATGCAAGTCGATATTTATAGCGCTGCCGAAGAAACCTGGTGCAAACGAGTGCGAACTACACAGAACTATCAGCTTAATGAGTCACATTACAAAACTGATTGTCAGAATCCTGATGAATAGAGCGAGAAGCAGAATCAGGCCAGAGATAGGGCAGGAACAGTGCGGGTTCGTCAAGGACACTGGAACAAGGAACGCCATATTCATGATTAGGATGCTCTCTGAAAGGGCATTACAAATGAAGAAAGACTTGTACCTATGCTTCATTGATTACGCGAAAGCATTCGACAAAATACGACACAAAGAATTGATGGAAATGCTAGGCAACCTCGACATTTTCGGCAAAGACATAAGAATAATCAAGAATCTACTGGCAGCAAACGGCCTGCATACGGACAGGTAAAGACCTCAGTAGATACACGAAGATAGAAAAAGGCGTAAGACAAGGATGTGTCTTTTCACCGGATTTGTTCAACCTATACAGCGAGAATATTTTGAGGACCCTAGATGACACACCAGGATTTGTTATTGGAGGACACAACCTTAACAAGATAAGATATGCGGACGATACAGTACTGATTGCGGACACGGAAAGGAAACAGCAAGATCTCATACAGAAAGTAGCAGTGGAGAGTGACAAGAAAGGACTACAAATAAACTTTAAGAAAACTGAGTGCATGGTCATCAGCAAAAGATACAACCCAAAATGCCAAATCCAGGTAGGGGATAACAGAATCAAACAGTCCAAGAATTTAAGTACATAGGAAGTGTTCTAACAGGAGATGGAAAGTGCGACACGGAGATCCGAAGGCGAATTGGCATGGCAAAGGACGCGTTCCAGAAGATGAGCAAAATACTAACACACAGGAAAATCTCAATAGAAACGAAGAAAAGAGTGCTAGACTGCTACGTGATGTCAGTTCTTCAATACGGCTGTGAATGCTGGACAATATCATCGAAAATGAGGACAAAACTGGAAGCGGCCGAAATGTGGTTCTACAGAAGGATGCTACAGATATCGTAGACTGAGCATACAAGCAACGACGAAGTGTTAGAAAGAATGGCAAAAAAAAGGAAATTAATGCTGAGCATCAGGAAGAGACAACTAAAGTTCCTGGGACATGCAATGAGGAAGGAGAGCCTGGAGAACCTGATACTGACTGGACAGATAGAAGGAAGGAGAGACAGAGGAAGGCAGCGGATAACATATTTGCAGGGTCTGATCAGGTGGAGGACGGAACGGGGGTTGCCAGGAGCAACACTAACAAACATACCAAGAGCCACAAGGGATAGGGAGACGTGGAGATCCATGATCGCCTACGTCCTGAAGGGACAGGGCACATAGAAGAAGAAGAAGAAGAATGAATCTTCCACATGAAATCACAATGCATTCTACATTGAAACTAAATAATTTCGAAATCAAGCATTATATATATATATATATATATATGTTCATATATATGTTCATATATATATATATTTATATACACACACATATATATGTTCATATATATATATATATATATATATATATATATATGTTCATATATATATACATTTATATACACACACACATATATATATATATATATTTCTATACACACATATATATATGTTCATATATTTATATATATTTGTACACACACACATAAATATAGATACATATATATAGGGTGCGATGTGTAAATTGTCGCCATATTGTTTTTGATTTTGAGCGCACGTATTGATTGTATTTGACTTTGTCAGCTGCAAACTCTTCATGAACCATCTGTGTGAAAAAGAGTACCATCACGCATTTCTCTCCTCCGGAAATTTGCAAACTGCATGCGATATTCTTTATAATACACTGCACGTCAAACAGCATATGTAGTTGACGTTCAGTGTATTGTATATAAAAAAAAAACTTCCCCGTTTTTGTCACTTGTTCATTACTTTAAGTGAAAAATAACTTAAAGAAAATCCTGTTAACACTTCACGACGACACGCGATAACTTTTCCGACTTGCAAATGATAATATATGGGTACATTCAGTTTATTTTATCAAAGGCATAGAAAGCGTTTGGGTTTCAAGGCATTTCAAGTTTTTACTCATCATAACCCTTACAAATTTCTACCTACCTACTTCAGTCTGAAATTTTCCCTGTCTATCTGTCTGTATTCTCTCTTTCTCTCTCTCTCTCTCTCTCTGCCTGTCTGTCTTTCTGGTCTGTAATTTATTGTTCAAATCTATCTATCTATCTATCTATCTATCTATGGCTGTTCATATCTATCTATCGATCTATCTATCTATGGCTGTTCACAACTATCTATCAATCTATCTATCTATGGCTGTTCACATCTATCTATCAATCTATCTATCTATGGCTGTTCATCTATCTATCAATCTATCTATCTATGGCTGTTCACACTATCTATCAATCTATCTATCTATGGCTGTTCACACCTATCTATCAATCTATCTATCTATGGCTGTTCACATCTATCTATCAATCTATCTATCTATGTGTTCACATCTATCTATCAATCTATCTATCTATAGCTGTTCACATCTATCTATCCAATCTATCTATCTATGGCTGTTCACATCTATCTATCTATCTATCTATGGCTGTTCACAACTATCGATCAATCTATCTATCTATGGCAGTTCACATCTATCTATCAATCTATCTATCTATGGCTGTTCACATCTATCTATCAATCTATCTATCTATGGCTGTTCACATCTATCTATCAATCTATCTATCTATGGCTGTTCACATCTATCTATCAATCTATCTATCTGGCTGTTCACAACTATCGATCAATCTATCTATCTATGGCAGTTCACATCTATCTATCAATCTATCTATCTATGGCTGTTCACATCTATCTATCAATCTATCTATCTATGGCTGTTCATATCTATCTATCTATCAATCTATCTATCTATGGCTGTTCATATCTATCTATCTATCTATCTATCTATGGCTGTTCATATCTATCTATCTATCTATCTATCTATGGCTGTTCACTTATCTATCTATCTATCTATCTATCTATGGCTGTTTCATATCTATCTATCTATCTATCTATCTATCTATGGCTGTTCATATCTATCTATCTATCTATCTATGGCTGTTCATATCTATCTATCTATCTATCTATCTATCTATGGCTGTTCATATCTATCTATCTATCTATCTATGGCTGTTCATATCTATCTATCTATCTATCTATCTATCTATGGCTGTTCATATCTATCTATCTATCTATCTATCTATGGCCTGTTCCTTATCTATCTATCTATCTATGGCTGTTCATATCTATCTATCTATCTATGGCTGTTCATATCTATCTATCTATCTATCTATCTATAGCTGTTCATATCTATCTATCTATCTATCTATCTATGGCTGTTCATATCTATCTATCTATCTATCTATCTATGGCTGTTCATATCTATCTATCTATCTATCTATCTATGGCTGTTCATATCTATCTATCTATCTATCTATCTATGGCTGTTCACTTATCTATCTATCTATCTATCTATCTATGGCTGTTCATATCTATCTATCTATCTATCTATCTATCTATGGCTGCTCATATCTATCTATCTATCTATCTATCTTTCTCGAGCTGTTCAAATCTATCTATCTATCTATCTATCTCGGGCTGTTCAAATCTATCTATCTATCTATCTATCACGGGCTGTTCAAATCTATCTATCTATCTATGTATCTCGGGCTGTTCAAATCTATCTATCTATCTATCTATCTATGTATCTCGGGCTGTTCAAATCTATCTATCTATCTATGTATCTCGGGCTGTTCAAATCTATCTATCTATCTATCTATCTATCTATCTATGTATCTCGGGCTGTTCAAATCTATCTATCTATCTATCTATCTATCTATGTATCTCGGGCTGTTCAAATCTATCTATCTATCTATCTATCTATCTATCTATCTATGTATCTTGGGCTGTTCAAATCTATCTATCTATCTATGTATCTCGGGCTGTTCAAATCTATCTATCTATCTATGTATCTCGGGCTGTTCAAATCTATCTATCTATCTATGTATCTCGGGCTGTTCAAAGCTATCTATCTATCTATGTATCTCGGGCTGTTCAAATCTATCTATCTATCTATCTATC